>JARHVA010000645.1:4572500-4860229 GCA_037957365.1 Torreya grandis | reverse complement strand
TATTTCAAAATTTGGTAGGTAAATTAAGAACAATTTTCTTATTTATGGCAAGTCAACACTACATTAAAACACATTAATAAAACATGTTGAGATATATATAAATAGTATAATATTAGACTTTGATTACAATAATCATTTTACTACTCATTTATCTTAGATACATTGGTTCCCAACACTCATGAAGAAAATAAAAATAAAATATGAGATTAAAAATGGAAAATATGAATGCCTATATAAATTTACAAGGTATTTCGTAAGAAAGGGTGATTCAAGCAACCTCTATCACATGATTTATTACCTATCTATAAATTATGAAAGGCCTAAGTAGATTCAAAGGAATCTCCTTTGGGGATATCAATATCTATCTAACAACATAATAATTCCAAAGCCTCCCCCTAGCTAACACGAATAAAAGGTACCACACATCAAAAATTTGAATCACCAAAGTTAATACAAATTTATACTAGAATGTCAAGGGTAATATGTACTCCACACAAGTTGTCTTCTCAAAAGGATTCAAACTTAGTATGTTATCTGATAAATCAGACTCAACTACTTTGTTTCTATTTAGTACTGTGTAATTATTTTCCATGAGCTATCTAATTCACCTAAATTAAAACTAGAAATTCTAAGTTCCAAACAATTGGATAGCATTTTCCATGATTATTCATAATTTCTTATGACCAAAATGTAATTTTAATTATAAATAAAAGTGGACCCCTTATCCCCAAGTTATTTATGTGAAACCTAATATTGGGCCTTTAAATTCATGAATCAATTCTTATAAATTTGGGCCCATTCCTAATATTTGGTAATTAATAGAGTTTATCCCTTGTGTTTTCATGAAATATTTTAAGAATTGTCCCTTTAGATTAATACATTGATTTATTATTTTCATGGGATTATCTTTGATTAGTCCTTTTTGAGCTCTTTTGAGTTTTATACTTTTTTTTTTCAAGTACTAACTTTTATATGATAAAATTCAATGTTGGCATGGAAATTCACATGCTCTTGAAGTCCCAAAATTAAACTCCCAAGACTAATCTATGATAAGTAAGTGTGTTTTTCATTATAAATCATTATTAATTGAATTTATATTTTTATTCATCCTATAAGGCCCATAGTCTTATTATGTGTCAGAGGATAGTATAATTTGGGCCCTACTATCCAATCATAGACTTCCACCTATTAATCCAAACTCATTGAGATTTATAATACATAAGTATTTTGGGATGACATTGAAGAAGTACAAATCATGATGCATGATCTAATAAATAATTGCCACATGTATAATCCTTACTCCTAGAGTATCACATTGATCAAAAGTATGTATGATCTTGGGATCATTAAACCTATCAAATAGTGCCATGTATAATTTATATGTCTTTCAAGGTGTCATAAAATGGTATGGAGTATGAATTCTTGTCCATTCCATCCATACCATATGACCCTAACTTAAACATGAAGGATCATATACTAAGTATGATACATTCAACACAAGACTATCTTGGGAATTCTTTGGGTCCACCTTAGCATACAAATTACATTTAGTAGACCATAGGAAATCTCTTAAAGGCCACAAATTAAACTAAGAGGTACATGATCAATAAACTTATGGAAATCAATAGGCGAGCTAGATGATATCCTCATGACATTAGGGTGGATTAGTTACTAACCTATAGACAAGTCACATCTCCACAATAATTTTTAAAGCCAAATTCGAGATTTTTAAACAAAACTAAAAGGTTAAAAGATATATGATTTGAATAGGATCACTAACTTAGAATTAATACACACACTAGTGAAATATAATTACCATTACTACAAGCTCAATTCATAAAGCCTTAAGGTACCATCTAAGTGGAATCCATACCCATTATTCTCATAACTTAGATTATAGGATATCAAAATATCTAGTGATGAAATAACTCCTTGATATATTTGTCTAAAGATCCTATTCTATTTCAAAACTTATTTATAATATTCTTTGATTTTATGTCTAACATTGTAGCATCTTCATCGATCCCAAATCATGTATAATATTTTAGAGATACCAAATTCATATAGGGAATATTTAGGTATTAAAACTATAATGAAGTTTTCAAGACCATTGATGAAATGAAAAAGATGAAGGATGGTGATGCCACCTAGGAATAGACCTAATTCTCATATGACCTATTGGGAATTTATAAATTGAGACATCATAAGGTTTTCACCAAGTTGGATATTTTTGATGCCTCTATGTGTACCAAAAACGTCCTTAGTGTTTAATAACACTTATAATTTTAGAATTATAGTAATTCAAAGCATGAGTATAAGATTATGGAAACTTAATATTACCTATCGTGAAATAGTGGCAAAATAATGTTTAATTGCTCCCACAAATTTATGTTAATTGATGGTTGAGAGCCATCATGTTCTAATTATATATAAATTGTAAGTATATATGTTAATTACTAGTATATTATTATCAAAGCTTAAGATATAGACTAATATAAATGGATATTTATAATGAAGCTTAAACTAAAGTGATTTGGTTTAAAAAAAGCAAATGAGAAGACTAGGGAAAAAAGAAAACAAGTGATTTCTTATTTTAGCCTCAAACATTATGATAAAGATTCAATTATAAATGAGTATGCATTCAAAATAATATATATTGAAAATTATCCTAAGCTCAAATTTCACTATACACCAAGATAACTTCAAAGGATGACATAAAGAATCACAAGTAAGAACTGAGTTTACTTTACAGTTTTCCTACTATAATCAAATAATATTTGCACATCTGAATATAGAGAAAAATGAAATGAATCAAATCCAAGATCCTTAAACTAATTTAGCATATTCACAAATTATAAATCCTATGATTAAAGATGCAATCCAAAAATAAAATAAACTATTCAAATTTAAGGCATAAAACTAGTAATTGAGAGAAAAGCTATATTAATAATTGACACATCAAATTTAGACAATCTTTGCAGAATTCTTTGATAGTATGAATTATGTAAAACTAGAAAAAAATTATAAAAATTCTCTTCCTTTAAAATATGGTAATACATGCCTTTTATAAAAATACAAAGCAATACACCGATTAGTTATAAGATACAATTGTACAAAAGATAAGGACAATTATCCTTCTTTAGAAAACTCTAGAATACACTTGTTTCTCAAAATTGGACTGACCTAAAGGCAATATGCTAACAAAATATCATATGCATAATAAAATATTATTCCATATTTTAAGTATTACAATGTTTTTACAAAGAAGGACTATTAATTATCTTGGTGGGCCCATTGTTGAGAGACTCCCCCATTGCTCTTACAAAAGTTCCATGGGCATCTGATGTTGTTATTTGATAAGCTCTAGGTCAATAGTTGGCTTTAGGAGGTAGACCTCTTCCTAATCATCTAGGTCATCAAGGCCCATATCATCTCTAGGCATAACTTCTTTTATGATCATAGTTTTGACAAACTTTTCCTCTACCATGAAGATCATGCCTAAAATCCTGCCATTGTCACTGCTTGACCTACCCTAACTTTTACCCTTTACTTAATTCATTAGTAAAGTGAATCTATGTTTTTACTCTACATCATCAGTTATCCCTAGTGTTGTAATCTTGGTAGCATTAGCTAGCATAGTGTTGAAGAGCTACTCAATCCTAGTGATCAATTCCTTATCATCAGCCAAGAGTCTATCCACATACTTAGATTGTGTATATTATCAAACACTATTCCCAATATGGAATTTAGGTGAGATAGGCTAATATATTTCAATATAATAATCCTATTACTAATCAAAATTCTAATGAGATCCCTTATTTTGGTATTTTCCTCCTTCCACTCTATTATTAATCCTTTAGCCACTTCACCTTGTCTTAATGCATCATGCATCAGTCTTATTAATTTCAAATAATAAAAAATATCAAATAATGATGCTTCAAAGATGTTTATTATTACATTAGGAACTAATAAAATGACCCATGTCTCCAAGTTCTCCTTTTCATTTTCCAAATTTTGAATCCTATGTTAGTCACACTTTGAATGCATGTTTGCCATGCATCAAGCCCACATGCTCTCAGAGCTCCATTAAAAATTTATTAGTGCCTTCATGCCATTGGGTCATTTTACCATGATGAAACATGAACGGTAGGATTTGAAAAGATGCATGAACCTTAAGTTATCACATATACATAAAATAACATTGGCTAAATTTTTTTTACCTATGTTTATTTCATATTGATAAACATAAATAGACTTAGGTTAAAGCAATTTTTTGCTAAGTTTTATGTCATAGATATCCTTTTAAATAAGACTTAGTATAAGTCTCTAACCTAAGTTTCATGAAATTTAAACAAAATGCAATGGGGATTTTAATATAAAGACTTAGGCCAAGTTCATTTTGCATATATTTATACCATAAAACCATTTAAATATTTGCAATTCAAAGATTTCAAGTGTTTAAACATCCTCCAAGGGCTCCCATTAGTCTACAAGGAAATTTATGAGCCTTTTTAGTAACATTTTGGAGTCTATGTTAGTCCTGAGAAAAATAATTCATTAGCTTAAATTTTATTATCTCAAAAATATCAAATACGTCCATATAGACATCAAATGATGGTTACCTGAATGTCAAATTTAGGCTTTTAAAGTTCTTAGTTTTGATGAGCTTAAATTTGATAGTTGTATGGACGTAAAATATGCTCTTGTAGGTATTAAATGGTAGTTGTGTGACCATCAATTTTTAACTCATCAAACCTCTTGTGCTCCAATATGATATTTCCAGTTGGCATGTTCATGAGGCCTCTTGGGATCTTGGACTCAATTCACTCTATTGTATTAATAATCATGATGAGGTGAGAGCTATTAGATCAAGATCTAGGATATTACTCATGATTGATACCTTATGTAATTTGGGCCCCTTTACTTTTAATCTTTAAATGTGGGAGTGTCACATGGTGACCTTATGGAGCCCTTGGGATTTTAAATTTTCAACAATGTCTTCACTTGATTTGATCTTTAGTTTGTGATAAAGAAATAACCATTGATTACAATTAGATAGCTTAAATTTGATAGTTCTAAAGGACTAAGGGTTTAATTTTTTTTGGATTTCTTCACATCATCTAATTGAGAGGCCATGAGGAAGTTTGGATCATTGTATCTTGAAAGTTGCATGTTTTTCAAGTCCACTCTTAGGCCCTCCTCACTCTGTTGGATTAATCCACATGATAAAGTGAGGGCCATTAGATCTATGAATAAACAAAGACATTAAGTTAAGACCCAGAATAAAGTAAAGGCGTAGGCTAAAGTATTAAGGATAAAGTCTCATTCATAGTAATAAATATGTTGGGGCCTTAGGATTAAAAATTTAGGCCAAAAGTCTAACAAAGGGATCCTGTTAGAAAATAAAAGTGACCCTACAAAACCAAATATTAGACTTGGTTAGAAATAATAAGGGACAAATGGGGAAGATAATAAAGGGGACCAAACATATTTTAGGCTAAAGTTTTAGTTGTGTTGAAAAACACAACTAAGATTTAAACATGAAACTTGTGCTCAAGTCCAAAATAAATTTAAGATGCTCTCATAAATTAATTCCTACCAAATTTGAATTTAAATGTGAACCAAGGGTTTATATTAGGGTTTTAGAACATGAACCATTAGCAATGGCTCCATGAAATGTATAACTTAAGGATATGAAGAACAATCATTACCAATGTTAGGTAAGATTAAAACAAACCATAAATCAATAACTAATTTTGATAGAGTGGATGATCTTAAAATTCTAAATAATATTCAAAGCATGCCATGCTTATAGGGTTAGGCTTTAAAACATCTCATGGGTCCAAATTATAAAAAAGTGGGGTATGTTGACCTCAATAAATGGCAAATTTTAGGAGAAACATAGCAATATGTTAAAACTTAGAGACTCTAGTTTAGACACATCACTAAGTCATCTACTTTATTTGATATATGCCATTATCTAGATCAATTTATGGTTGAAACAAACCTTACACTTTTAGAATTGAGATAAAACATTAAGATAACCATACATTATGTGTGCTTAGATTCTAGTTACTATTTGCCATGGATTTTAGGAAATAACTTCTAGATTTCATATCTTTAATAATTAACATTGACTTAGATCATCTTAGGTATTCATTAAGATCCATGGTTTTGGTTTAGGGAAGGCTTGGGCATTGCTCCATTTCTAGCTAGGAATCCATAGCCATGATAGAGATACCTTTGGATCATATTAAGGCCTTACTCCACTTTCAGTTAGGCATTCATATCCCTGATGGAGGTTACTAGAATCACCTATGCTTGAAAGTTTTTGATTTTGCATTAAATCCTTATTTTTGTATTTTTTAGAATTTGTATGCTTTCAACAAGGATAGGAGCCAAAATAGTTAGGTTTAAAGATTTGGTCAAATGTTTAATCCTTAGAAAATCACCTATGGCTAAAACCATTATCTCAGGTAAGGATGTTTGTTAAGTGCAAGCATGACTGTGCTTCAACAAATTAAGCTTTCATCCTAAACGTGAAAATATTCTTAAAACCAAATTTAATTCAAGAAAATATTTAAGTTCTCATAAAATAGTTAACCCATTCATATATCTTTACCAGTTTATTTAAATCACAACATTAGGATTATATTTTATATCCATGGTTAACACATATATTAAGTTTACACCCTAGTTCTTGAACTTTGGGGTTTCAAGAAAAATTAAAACTTTGAGCTCAAGGTTATCATAAAGGACTTATTAGAATTAAATAACAAGGTGAAAAAAGCAAACATAGAATATAAAGAAATATAACAAGACACAAAGGGAAATAAACAAATATACACATGCCTACATACAAACAAGGGATATGAAGGAAAACACTAAATGAAACTAACTAGCCTACTTACATTAAGCTTAACCATAAAGACTTTAGGTGGAGAAATAAAGAAGTAATGGTTGATGTACTACCCATTGGTGGGTAGTGTTAACTCTACTCTTTTAAAGTATTTGAGCTTAAAGGTGTTGTTTGCTAGTGTGTTTTCAATCTGATATGGGCCCATCCATAGAGGTGCAAACTTTCCATGCTTGCCCTTCGGCTCAGATGTTTTTTTCCCAAAGGAGAACTAGTTCTCCTTGTCTAAACACCTTGATCTTTGATATTTCATCAAACCATCTCATTACTATGGTTTAATGTCTACTAAAGTTAGTAAAATATTTCTCTCTTGCATCCTCCATCTGAATGATGTCCAATAATATTTACTTTGCAAGCTCCTAGCTTTCCTCCATGTATTCATGCATGAATTTATATTTAGGTAACTTGAGGGTGATAAGAAATATTGGTTCTTATCCATAAACCAATAGATATGGTGATGCACTCAAGGCTTGGTTGATTTTGATCCTATCTACTCATAAGGCATATTTGAGTAACTTGTGCCAAGTCCTAGGCTTGTATTCAATAGACTTTTTGATTGCTCTCATTAGCTTCTTGTTGGTATACTTAAAAACTTCATTTCCTTGGGGATAATGGTTGGATGAGACCTTGAGATAAATTATATTATCATAAGCCCATTCTATAATATCAATGGATATAAATTTAGATCCATTATCACACACTAGAAAGTCTGGAGTTCTAAATCTATTACAAATGCTCTCTAATAAAATGATTACTTCCTTAGTCTTGAAATGTTTGGTGGCTATAACTTTTGTCCAATTTGTGCAATAATATATGGTAGTTAGGACATACTTGTGACCTTTAGATGAATTAAGGTTGATCACCCCAAAAAAATCCAATCCCCATTGAGTAAAGGGTTTATCAACCATAATTGGTTGTAAAGGCATTGATGCCTTTGGTTATTTCATGATAAAAATATAACATGAGTGCCATTACCTTACATGCTTATGGGAATCTTTGAAAATAGTTAGCTAGTAATAGCCAACTCTAAGGATCTTGTGGGTTGTAGTTCTCCTAGATGGATGTACACTTCATAGCTTTTCATAGAAGGTGTTCATGATCTAGGTGGCCTCTTCTTGTGAGACACATCTCAGGTAGATTACCTTAATGTTCCTTCTATACAAGATCACATCTTTAATTAGATAATGGGATACTTTAAACTTTAATGCCGTATTTTACTCCCTAGTTAGTCCTACAGGACAAGTACCATTGATTAGTAAATGTATGATGGAATCATACCACTCATTATTTTTGAAACTTTGTTGATCAAATTGCATAATACTCAAATTGGGGATAGTATTAACAAACATTTGGATCAAGCCTTGGCACCTTACCAATTTTTTTTCATTTTTATGTCATATTCCTATAAAACTTACATGTACTTACCTCTACATTCTCCAAGCTCATTCTAGCTCAACATAAGCTTTGTGGTAGGGTCATGTAGAATAACATGGACTTTATTTCTAAGGATATAGTGCCTAAATGTTTTTACTACCTTAACTAATGCATATGCCTATTTATCAATTAATGAATATTTTAACTCAATATTCTTAAAGTTAGTACTCATAAAATCATTTGGGTGATCACACCCATAAATCTTTTGAGTTAAAACTACAACCATAGTATGGTCAAATGTAAAAGAGTAGAGATAGAAGTCCCTTGAAAAGTTAAGACTTATCAAGACTAGAGCTTGATTAATGGCTTTCTTGATATCATTGAATTCCTTCTAAGACTCTCCATTTCAAGTGACTTTGGCAACTTTCTTTAGCATGTTACTCAGTGGCTTGGAAATCTCTACAAAGCTAGAAATGAACTTTTTTATAGAGTTTATCTTACAAAAAAATGAATTTATCTCTTTTATACTATTTGGAGGCTCTATTATAGATATAGCTTCCACTCTATTAGGATCTATAGAGATTACATGTTTAGTTATGACATGACCCAAGAATTTCCTTCACTAACACAAAAGATACTTTTCTTGGGGTTTAAGGATATTTCATACCTTCTACATGTCTCAAAAACATATTGTAAGTGCATAAAGTTATCTTCCCTATTTTTAGAAAAAACTATTAGATCATCTATATATATAGTAATACACTTACCAATTAGGCCTTGGAAGGCATGGTCCATAACCCTTTGAAAAGTATCTTCTACATTGATTAATAAAAAAGGTATTATTTTGTAAGCAAAGGTACCCCACATGGTTATGCACATCATTTTAATCCTATCCTCCGTATTAACCAACACCTAGTTGTATCCTAAAAAGCCATCAAGAAAATCCATCATAGCTAAAACTAAAACAACTTGAATCACTTGGTCAAGAGAAGGAAGATGATAATTATCCTTTCCAAATTATTATTATTATTTTTAATCCAATGCATAGTATACTATCATGATTCTTCTTCCTGATTGGTACCAAATTAGCCACCTAGGTAGAATTCCTTTATGGTAAACACAATTCAGGCATCTAGTAGTCTCTTGACCTCCTTAAAGATCATTGGTTCTAAGACATGGTTCACTAGTCTTTACTTATATATGAAGGGTTTACAACTTTCTTTAAGAGGTATGGCATGGGTGATGACCCTTGGATAAAAGATATTTAGGTCATCATAAGACCAAGCTATGACATTTCTATATTGGGTAAGGATCTCTTTGGCTTTCCTATTATTAATATTGGTGCAATATTTTCCCATGTTCACTAGTTGGGATTGATCTTGGGGACCAATATCCATTGTATTTTCTTCATTCCCACTTACTTTGGGAATTTTGGGAACCTCAGCCAATTTACCCTAATAAAAAAACCTCTCTAAAGTAATAATCCCCTTAGGGATCTTATTGTCATTTAAATGAATGACTTTATCAACTTTGTCTTCCTTAGATGCATTTTCATCAGTCTCATCAATAATATGAGCATCAAATTCTCAAGAATTGATCATAAAATCTAATATCCATTGATCATAATTGGAGACTTGAACATGATTAACATTATCAAGAACCAAAATACAAGGGATCACTCAATGCTAAAGTTGGGAGAATCTTGGTTGGGCTTAAGGTTGACTATAGTAGATGCCAACTCATCAGTAGTTTGGTTCTCTTCTCTAGGGATGGAGATAATGCCAAAAGCATCAAAGGACCCTAAAACCCAATAAGATCTTAGGACCTAAACTTATAGCTCTTAATTCATGAAAGCTTGCATTGGTATTGTATTCTTATATGGTTGACAATTAGTTCTAAATCCTCATAGACTACTTGTTATTTGTATTTATTTTTTACAACAAACTATAAACCTAAGATAAGGGCCTCATATTCAGCAAGATTGTTAGTGCAAGGTAATTGGAGCCTATAGGATGCATTATATTTTTCACCATTAGGATCATTTAGAATAATAACTCCAAATGTAGCCTTACACCTTGGACCATCAAAATGTAGCTTCCATAGTCTAATAACAACATGAGTACTTTTATGATTACATACCTTTACAACCTATAGGGTGAAAACCCCTAAGTCTGAGTTAATTATGTTAACTCTTTCATTAATGAAATTATACTTGGTGATAATGTGCTTCATATTTGGCTTTCTCTCAACCCTAATCTAGTTTGGGACTCATTTCTAAGGTAGCCATAAGTGTGAACAATCTATGGACATGTATCCATTCAAAGCTTTGGTCTATTCCCTACTTAACAAGATTTTATACACATCAAGAATGTCAATAACTTGGATATCAATAAATTGTTGCACCATAGGCTTAAAAGCTAGCTACATATGAATGTTTAAAAGTTCCCCAATTACCTTGACTCTAGATTAGTCTAACTAAGTTACAACTTTATCATACTTAATAGGAGTCAAGCCAAGTTATTTGCAAATACTTACTAGCATAATAATTATATATGATCTAAAATCCAATAGATAATTGTGCAAATTCTTACCAAACATCTTGACAGTCAGTAGAAAAGGAGGAGATTCTACCTTAGCTTTAGGTGGCTCTAGATTATTGCTTGAAGAAGTGTCTAGAGGAGTTCCAAAGTTATTTGGAGGAATTGAGGTAGTCAAGGTCTGCCTATACTCTCTATTCCTCAAGGGATAGGTCTTCTTCAAGAATTTTTGGAAGGCCTAAATCTCCTCAAGGATATTGATAGGTTCATTCTCCTCTTGAAAGGGGAAATTAAAGGTTTCCACCATGAAGGCTTGATTAGATGATTTAGATATTGAGGTACTTGCACCACTATCCTTGTTAGGGATGACTTTAAATGTATCCAAGTCCTCTTAGAAAGCTTCAAAAGCTTGGAAAAACTCTATACAATCGATCTCGCCATGCTTGGTTTTATTATGAACTTTGTAATAATTAGGTATTGTTATATTAGTATGATTAATGTCCATAGTCTTATTTCTAGAAGATGGTTCATTAGCCTTATTATTATGGAAACTATCATTTTAAAATCTATTTTTTAGCCTATTAAACCTTTGAAATGAGAAGTTCCTACTCGACTTTTCTCTAGTATTGCCTTTTTGTTTCTACAACTAAAGGAAATCAATGCTTAATTTTTGGACCATTTTCAAGATAGACTCATTCTCATTCTTGGGAGTTTTAAGATTGTGTACCTAGTTATTATTAACACCAGTAGTTGGTACTAAAGCTCATTGATCATTTTAATTGAATCCATTAGTAAGATGATTTAATAATCCTAAGTTTTGAATGGGAGTAACATGACTTAAGGGAATTTGCTTTAGATTTGGAAGTTGGTTCAAGGATGGAATATTATGGTTGTTGTTGGGGAATATATTCAAAATAGGCATATGTGGGTAGATGTTTGGAATAGAGTAGGCCATTTATCCATATGATTTAATTTTATCATTAATGATCACTAATTTATAATAATCCTTGGCTAATGAAGTTATAGCTAGAATGGATCTTTTGAAAAATATAGAGGTAATCAGATCTACTATATCTTTGTATATTTCTAGAGCTAAGACATCATCATGTTTAAAAGTTTCTATGGTCCTACTATACATTTTATAAAATATAGCATTAAAGGACCTTATAGGCTCACTTGCATCCCTCTTGATGGTGGTGAACTAATGGTAGATGAAACATGGACTAACAATTGTACCAAATTGATCTATGAAAACATTAGTAAAACCATCCCAACTAGTGATATAACTGTCAGGTAAGTTTGAAAACATTTCATAACTAACATATTTAAATTTAAATGGGAATATCCTACAAGCTACATCCTCATGCACAACATTTAGTAACCTTAAAGTAGCCTTTAAAGACTTAATGTTCTCTTTAGTTGATACTATATCAGTTGGACTAAATGTAGGCAAATACTTTTTAGGGTTATGTGGGAGATCATGTACCACACCTAGTACATTAATTGAAGAGTCTACTAACTAAGCCATACCTATATGAGGTTGAAGGAAAAGGTACCTTGAACAGGTGAAGTTGGTAAATATTTAGATCTCATGTGTCTACCTTTATCACACTTAGATCTTCTATGAAGCTCAAGTTCAAGCAAAGGTTCCCTTGTATCTGAGTGTGATCTAGTTCAAATCCTTGGAAATTCTAGCTTGATTATTGAATATCATATTTTAAATATGAGGTATCAGGATAATCTTTATAAAGGACAAGGATTAGACCTATAAATTGAGCTTTTTTTTCAAACATTGTGTAAAAAATAGTAAAGGACATTGATCTTTGCCTAATATATCTCAAAGACATGCCCAATTATGATAATATGATCTATATTTACAATTATAATCTAAAATAAAGTTATATCTATGAAATATATGCCAATATTTTATCAAATCAAGCCATCCTAACCTTAAATACTATGGATTTTCAAAGCTTAAGCTAAATTTACCAAAACCAAGCATCAAATCAAAGAATTTTGATCTCTATCTAAAGAAAGAATAAAGATAGGTTATATACCATAAATATCAATGATATTTACAATTATAATCAAAGGTTTACTCAAAATTACAAAGATAACATCAATCTTAAATCGAAATAGACTAAGATAAGCAAAGATCCAAGTAATTCACAAATATGGCCTTCCAGCACTAGCAGGACTTGTTGATGCCTATATGTGTACCATAGATGTCCTTAGTGTTCAATAACACTTATAATTTTAGAATTTTAGGAATTTAGAGCATAAGTAGAAGATTGTGGCAACTTAATGTTACCTGTGATGAAATAGCAGTAAAGCAATGTTTACCTATTCCCACAAATTTATGTTAATTGATGGTTACGAGCAATCATGGTCCAATTATCTATAAATTGTAAGTATTTATGTTAATGAATAGTGAATTATGATCAAATATTAAGATAAAAACTAATATAAATGGATATTTATAATGAAGCTTAAACTAAAGTGATCTAGTTTAAAAAAAAGCAAATGAGAAGATTAGGGAAGAAAGAAAATAAGTGATTACTTATTTTAGCATAAAAAGCTATGACAAAGATTTAATTATAACTAAATTTAAATTCAAACCAATATATAGTGAAAAATATCCTAAGCTCATATTTCACTATACACTAGGCAAACTTTGAAGGATGATGTAAAGAATCTCAAGTAAGAACTAGGTTTACTTTAAAGATATACTACTTATTCACCAAATTTTACCAAAAGTCAAATTTGGGTACCCCTAAGCAAAATTTTTTAATTTAAATATTTTAAGGAATCCTAATTTATTGTCATAGGAATTTTAATTTGTTATATGATGTCATTTGAGGTCACATTATCTTTAGTCTTAGTCACATTAGCCAATTGGTCTATTAGGGGTCATTTTATGTCATTTTAAGAGTCATTAATGCATTTGGAATGTTTTACACAATGCCTAAGTTTCTAAATTTCATGTAAAATGTCATATAAGTCATTTCAGATGTCTAAAATTCTAGTTACATTTGATACTTATAGGCTTCCTAACTAAAATTATAGAAATCAGCTAAAAGAGGAAAAATGGCACTTGTATGAATTTTTAGGAAGTGTGACACATGGGTAAGATTTTGGAGAGTCCCTAAAACCTTATAAAAGTCATATAAATTCTTTGTTTTCTATATAAGTTCCATTTTTAATCCAAAACCATTATACATTTTTTTTGCTCTTCTTAGTAGACTAAACTGAGCTTCAAGTTTTTACTTAGTATGGGAAGCACAAGAAGTTTTTTAAAAAAATGATTTTGGGAGGTTGTTTTAAAATAAAATACATTAATTTTCATATATGTATTTTGAATATTGGTCAAATATGCTATATTAACAATCACTAACAAGTTGAATATACAGATTTGATAGCTATTTGGTGAACCCTAACAATTTTGGTCCATGTTTTCCAAATCTGTATGAAAAAGTTGTTAGTGTTGGCTCTAAAGGATGTTTTATTCCTTATCAAATGGTATCCATTATTGGTTTCATGATTCATGAAGTTTGGATGAGAAAAATTAGTCTATCATGTAAGGGGGTGTCACTGTGTGTAGTTTCAGTTGAAGTGTTTTGATTTTTGAGTGTAATGTAGACACTAAAATTATGTCACAGACACATGAATTACTCCATATGTTAAAACCCCATAAACCTATTTTAATAATAAAAATTAATCTCCCTAACCCATATTTTTACCCCTCACACATTTAATTAATTTAAAATACTTAATTAAGTTAATTAAAAACCCCTATTATCACCTTACCTAGCCATATCACCCTATGACTAACTCTCCCATGATGAGTCACCTCAAGACCTGATCTCCTCATCCTAACTATCTAAGACTTATTCCCACTTCCAAACTATATTCCTAAACAACTACTTCCTTCCTAACCTCTTATTTTTACCATTTTATAATGCGTGTCACACTTGGAACAAACAATAATAGAAAATAGGCCAAAAATAGAAAGGTTTACCTATTATAGGGTCGTCAATGTCATTCAACCAATGGCTAACATCAATGGGATCATGACTGATAGTAGTGGGATCATTGACATTGATAATATAGGGCAAACTCCAACCTATAGTTTAGGTTAGTAGAAATTAATAAAATCAATTCTTACTCTCATTCACGCTCTCAACATTCTATTTTGACATCCAAGCCTATAATCACTCTACGTAAGTCAATCACCATCAACAACTGAGCTCTTGAGGACCAACAACACCCACTTGTTCTCTCTATTCAGGGACTCAGGTTCAGACTCCCTGATAGGGACTATCAACTAGATACTTACCATTCAATAGCCACCATAGCTAACTATGTCACTAATACTGTAGGTCATTAAAAATTTTATTCTTTTATTTCTTTATATCTACCTTGTACTTCTTTATGCACCTATGATTATATCCTAGTGAGAGAGTTACAAGGATTTATTACTTATTTCCCCTTTATTTGACATACCAAACTTCTGAATAGACTTAAACAAGCCATAATCTCCCTCTCATAACTCTCTCAAGCTCCCTGACCTTATCTAGACCAGTTCCTAGACTTAGAAAAGCCTTCTAAAACTTTCTAGACATTTATTACCCTTACCAACCTTAGCAACCTAACTGAAATTGATCACCTAACTACTAACCTCAGTAGTATAACTAATATTGGTCACTCCCCTATTTACATCGGTGATTGTGGATTCCCTAGCCTATTCAAAACCTACCCAAATAACTTTTAAAACACCAACAAAGCACCTTAGTTACACCCTATCACTCTCTTGTGCATATAAGTTGTTAATAATGGTAATTTTATCTCTCTTTCACTCTCTTTTTATCTCTCTTTTTGTTATTTATTTTTATTTTCCCTCTAAAAATTGGGTTGTCATCTCTAGGGAAGTTTAACACTTCCTAACACAAGCACGTAGCTTGGTAGCCCACTTATTTATCTACTAACAAACATCTTGTGGTAGTGTTTTCTTATTTATAGGTAGTCTTCCCTAGCCAAAGAGGAGTGATGACAACATCTGGATACAGTGTGAAAAACCAAATTTGGGTTCATTTTAATCACTTATCCCCATCATCCTTTCTATTTTCCTTTAGACTTAAAATAAACAAAATTTAGTGAAACATTTCTAGCATGCCCGATGAGACCCTAGAGTTTTCCTTGGGTTGATTTCTTGTTTTAAACATTTATATAGGTGTAGTAAAGTGAAAATTTCATTTCTTGTACTTCTTCCTTCTCTTTCCTCTTAAAAACAAACAAATCAATATCTTATTTTCTATTTAAAAGGCATTGAAATTGAAATCTTCTTTCTTTTCTACTTACCTCTAAAAGCAATTTATCATTTTATTTTACAAAAAAAGAGAGAATACCTTCTTTAATTCCTATTGTATGTAAATTAGGATAGTCAAATTCATGCTCTATTCTTATTTACTCTTTGTTTTCATTCGAATCTAAACATTTCAGATTTGGGTTTTAAACTTATTGTAGTTCATAGTTTGCTTGTTGTATATTAACTCACCTAGTTAATTAAAAGCATTTTGAATAAATCATAGTACACCTATGTTATACAACCAAATCACATTCACATAAAAAAGCATCTAAACTCACCTAAGAAAAGTCCCATCAAGATTTCATCACCTAGTGAATAACCTTACCCTACCCAACTATCCTACTTGGATTTCGCCACCAAAGGGATAAACCACTCTATTCTCTAGTGGAGTATAATATCTAGATAGAAGGTATATTTTGGCTAAGCATCCTAGCTTGTCTCTAGATTTGTGAATTATAGAGAGGAAGCTCCTATAATAAGCCACATACCTAGTCTAACACAAATTCCCTCTTGAGAACCAAAACTATTCTGAAACTAGTTCTAGATTGTTTTCTACTACCTTTGATAACCAAATTCTCTTCTCACTATCTGATTAAGGCATAAGCTAGCATGAGACTAAAAATTAATCTCTAAGACTTAATAATTGCTAGCTAAATGTTCTTTTCTTGCTTTTCTAATTTCTTTCTATATTTTTGAGTTGGTAAGGATGCTTTTCTATTGATTCACAAAATCAATACTATTTCTAAAGCTCAGTTTGTATAACCTATTATGTCAAGTTTTCTGAGATTTATTCCTTCTCACATAGACCTTTTACATCCATTATTTTACCTATTTTCATCTTTTGATTTCTTAAAACATTAGATTTTCCATTTTACTCAGGATTTTATAGTGACCAACATTAGTTAACCCTATCGATATCAATAAACTTTACCTACCAACATCAGTTATTCCACTGACATTGATGAACTAGTTCCTACTGATATCAGTGATTCCTATTGATGTCAGTGACTGTGTAGTTTCATTTGCTAAAATAAAATAAAAAAAGCTAAAATAACCCATTTTACTACACTCAAACTTGGTTTTTCTTTATTTTGTTTCAAATATATGGTATTAAGACTATTTAAACCACCTCTTGCATGGTATTGACATGAGCTCAGGCCAAAATTCTTGTTGATTATGCAAGCTAGCAACTACTTCCACCTTCCCTTCTCATTTTTAAATCTATCATGGAGCATACTTTAGATATAGAGCATACTCCTATCCCCAACCAAATTCCCATTGTGCTTGAGGTAGATCAATATTTTGCTAAATTTCTTGATCACAATGTGGTAGCTCTTTAGCATTACCTTTCTATGAGTCAAACCTATAATTTTTTAGGTGACCCAATCTATGGTATGCCAAAATATTTAATGGAGACAACTTCATTTTTAATTTCCTCCACTATTTTCCCCATGGTTACCCAAACCACCACTTTGATGAGTAACCCAACTATACATAGTGTCTAGAATGTGGCATCTCCAACCACCCAACCCTACCTATACATTGTTGTGACTTCCCTACTTTCACAACCACAACCAGTTCAACCAAGTCACACCCCATTCCAAAATTTAGTGGTACCTATCCCATCCACCCTCATGCCTATAAATACCCAAGTTATGACTCACCCTTCATCCAGTCTGACCATGCAAATAATTCAACCTTTAGTAACAACAACCAACAAATGCATAGTCTCCAACCCAATGGGACAAGCCCCTTTTATTTTTGCACCTCAGCTTATGACTCATTATCCTTATGTTTCCCCAACACAACCTCATCAAGTCATGGCATATGCTCCCTCCACTTCCTATTAGCTTCCCTATAACTTAGGAAGAATCCCCCAAACTAATCCCCCTCTAAAACTCATTAGGATGCTAATGGATAAGATGTCTTATCTAAAGACATCTATTTTTAGTTCAAAAAATGTATTATCTTATGATTAAATATGCAATAAACCAATCCATCCTTTTATGCCTATTCACCCTTATCCAATTTAATGGGAACTCCCTAAATCTACTCATTTTTAGAGTAAAGAGGACCCACAATAGAACTTGTGAGCATTTAGACATACTTGTTACTTAATAATACATGATGATGCATTACTACTTTGCACTTTCCTTATGTCTCTTTTAGTTGCTACCTTAGATTGGTAAAGCTCTATAGATCTATAGATATATAAATTTCTCATTTACCCAACTTGAACAAATATTCCTAGACAATTTCTCTATTAACTTTTTTAAGAAGGTTTCTATAATGGACCTAGATTCTATCAAATAATTTGATGATGAGTCTATTGTAGATTTTGTCACTCATTAGAGAAGCTTGATCAATCAAGTCTCTTTATCCTTACCCAAACCTAAGCTTATTGAGATTTTCTCAAGGGCATGTGCTAATCACATCTCATCCACACTCTAGGTATAAACTTTACACACATTTGATGAAGCTTTTACAACGACACAAAAACTAGAGGTTCACGCTATTGATGAAGGCAATGTCATGTTGTGTAGTAAGAATCCCAATACCAATAAAAGTGACTCCTCTTCTAAAAATTTTCCCTCTAACCAAATAGCTAAAGGCTCTACTAACATAGTGGTCATTAAGTCAACCTCTTCCACAACTATAAACCAATCAATTATTTAACTTCTCAAAATTTGACTAAACAATTCCAACAATGGTATGAACAAATATAATACACTCACATTGGGGAATCATACACATCTATCCTAGAGAAACTATTACAACAAGGTGTCATAACCCTTCGTCAGATTAAACCATCTATATAGTTTGACCCTTCCCATCCTATCCCAACCTAGTATAAGGAAGATGAGTTTTGTGGTTACCATCAAGTTAAAGGTCACAACTCTAATAATTGTAAGACACTCAAGAACATTGTTCAAGATATGCTTTATAGAGGTGAGCTTGTCTTGGATAATCTTAACACACCTCTTAATCAAAGCATGGATGTGCTCAAACACCCTTTTCCTAACCATTCAACAAATAAAAATATTGTTTAGTCCAAAACTAACTTAGGTGATCATATTTTCCTTTATCTTTAGTTTAACCTACCACTCAATAGGAGACACCTATTTCATCAACTCCTCCTCCATATTCAGTAGCATCTATTTTTCCCATTATTATTCCATAGTTAGAACAACGTATTTCACCTATTCTACACCCATTAGAGGAAGATCCTCCTTTTCCACTCTTTTTTGCACCTAAGGAGCCTATAATCAAAATTCCATTTGCACTAATATTACCTATCCTCTTACTACTTAAAGACCACACCCTACGTATTACTCAACCACATGTTGAAGGGAACATCATTCCTACTTATACCCTCTTGAGGAGCCTTCTTCCCCTACATCTCCTCCACCTATAGAGAGTCGTACCCCACCCACTTCACCTTTACACCTAGAAGAGTCCATATCATCTACTCCCATAATATATAAGAGACCTATTATGCCTACTCCAATTGCACCATTCTTACCCCTTCTTTTACATATGGAGGATCATACTTTACCCATGACTCACCCACATGTTGATGGATCCATAATACCTATGATTTATGATCTTGAGGAGCCTTCTTCACCTACCTCACCTCCACCCATGGTAGATCAAGTCTTTTCTCCCATCTCTACCAAAGAGAACCCCATTCCAGTTCTTTCTCATCTTTGGCCCGAAGTAGTAGAAACCAACAATTTACCTCTTTCCCAAATACCATAGCTTTCTAAAGACACAACCGTAAGGCCTATGTTAACTTCTTCAAAACCTTTCTCATGTTTGGTGAAAAGTATAGAATATATTAACTCCATAAAGCTTGACCATGCAACATTTTAGGACTAGCTTAAAACTTCATATTTAACATAATGAATGTCAACCTTTACCACCAATCCCCTTACTACCCTTTACCCTAAGGTATTTGATAAAGATATAGTTTCTTCACCAAAATCAACTAAAGTTTAGCCATCTATGTCAGAAACTTCATCCTCAAAGGAATATGTTACATTAAAGTAGATCAGGCCTTTATAGGTGTATGCCTCATTTTTAATTTAATTCATCCATAGGTGAAATTAGATTTAACTCCCCAACCACAAGTTGGAGTTCCTCACGCTATAATATAGAATAATGTTAAAGCTCTTATAGCTCACCTACCCCTTCTTCAGCCCTCAACTCTACTATTTTAGGGCCATATCCTTCTACTTTAGTCGAAATATCATCTAACCAAGCCAAATAAAAGATTAATCTACCTTCACTCCTACCTTTTCCATTTGGTAGGCCTCTCACATCTAAAACTAAAAAAGTGACAACAAAACATGTAACTCCACCATCACCAAACAAGACACCACATAGAATTACTTTTCCAACACTGAAACAAAAGAAGGTGTCCACTCTTATTATTACAAGTACAAGCCCACTTTTAGGCTCTCAAAGCTTTTTATTATTTCAATTATTGTAATCTTCAATAATAATTATTCCTCTCATTAAACCTTATAATCATATTAGAATGAAGCCATATTAGTTTGATGATACACAAGTATGTTTATATCATCATTCACCTAGACACAATACTAAGAATTGTAAAGTCCTCATAGTAATTATTCAGCAACATTTCAATGTTGACACCCTTTTTTATGACACTACCATTAAACTTATTGTTATTACACCTTTGGCATATATAGTGCCTCTTATTATTACACCTAAATTTATACCCAAAGATGTCATTATAACCCCTTTACCACCTCCTTCACCAAATTTTAAAATCAACATAGTTAATGTGGCCACGCAGTCACAAAAGAAAAAGGTAAGGAAAAGTTCACTACACCTTGGATCCATCCCTTCACCAAAGACACTCCCCCTGATAACCTTAAGATTTCCATCTTGGGTTTTCCTAAAATAACATCTTCAGATGTTATTTAAATCTCAATGGTGAAACAACATCACCAAATTCATATGAAAATGTCTTTGTATGAGTTAATCCAAAGCTCATCCCAACACAATTAAGCTTTGACTAGTGATTTATAAGAGATTGAGGTAAAATTAGATGATCCCAAAACTCATGCAACTTTGGTCATCTCCCTTAATTTTATCTCCCTAATTTCTTTCAGTAATTCAAAAATTTCACTTCAACACCCTGAAGATTAGGATTCTACCCTTTTCATTACTGCATATATTGATCAAACTCATATCAAGAGAGTTATGATCAATGAGGTAGTCAGTATTCATATTATTTCCAAACATGCCTACAAAAAAGTAGCCCTTATCGATAATTGCATGTCTCAAATTGATGTGGTACTCTGTTCCTTTAATGATACTATAGCTACTATAGTCGGCACTATTATCTTACATATTTATGTAGGTCCCCACATAATTCTCAAGCTATTTTATGTTTTGGAAGGAGATTTACAATATAACATACTACTTGGATGACCTTGAATACATTCTATGGCATGTGTACCCTCAACTTTGCACCACTGTGTCAAGTTTGAACATGATGGACAAGTACATGTTATACTTGTAAACCCACCTTCATTTAAAACATGTAATATGACCCATAGTCCCAATGATGTTCTCATCCCATTAAAAACACCATCCTCCTCACATGATCCTTTTGAAGCTTCAACAAGCTCCACTCTTATGGTTAGATAGATACCAACAACATAAATTCCTGACAAAGATCCCATGGAGGAGACCTTTCAATGGTTGTCACTTAGTGAATATCATTTGTTGATGCTTGAAATGTTCTATACTCCAAAAAAATATGGAAGGCTTCACATGTACCCAAATTATGATCCTCATGTTGGTATGGTGATCCCTTAATGCCCCCTAACCTTCAAACAAATTTCACATATGGGGGAATTGATCAAGCTCCCACTCTTAGTGATCTATCTTCTTCACCACAACCATTTACCTGTGACTTCTCTTTCATGAGTAACTCTATATTTTATCACACCTATCTCTATAGGTGTGCATAGAAAGGATTTGGTTTGGGTCATTATGAACAAGGTGTCCATACACCTATTGAATATCCTATGAGTAACACCATTAAAAATGACAAAAGGAGGCATTGGGTGGGATTTGATGAACTAAATAAAATCATTAAAACATCCCATGAACTAATTATTGAAGAACTAGTCTCTCCTTCTCCATGTTGTTCTCCACCATCACCTACAAAATTAGAGGTTTTTATATCTCCTAATTTTTTTTCAATAAATTCCATTCATTTGGGGCCTCTCACCTATCGTTAGGGTAAAGAAACAAGGTCCCTTCCTCTCATTCATCCTAAAATAATTGATGAATATTCTCCCACTATTAACACTATCCAATGTCAAGATGATGATGAAATTCTCACCTACATGGGTGTGGATGATTCCTATATCTAATGATTACTCCCATATAAAATGAAAGCTATGTTAAATAAATCAACCATTGACATCAACCTACCCTCCCATGATAACCCTCATGTCCTCAAGATTGGCCAATCTTTAGATTCCTCTAAGCAAGATGATTATGCCACATTTCTTAATGATGATAGCAAATAATTCAATTGGTATTATAATGACATGCCTGGTATTAACCCCTCTAATATCACCCATAACATTGTCACCAATCAAGATGCTAAACCTGTTAAGTATAAGCTTCATAAAATGCATCATTGTATTGCTCTCCTTGTCAAAGAAGAGCTCTAACACCTCCTTTATGTTAACTTTATCCAACCCATCTAATACCCACAATGGATTTCCAATATTTTTCATATCAAAAAAATGACTAGGGGAATCTATATTTGCATTGACTATCATGATTTAAACCTCACTTATCCAAAAGATTATTTCCCATTGCCTAGTTTTGACCAACTTATTGATCTAACAGTCAGCCATGAGATGCTATCACTTATGGATGGATTCTATAGATATAATCAAATCTTGGTCACTCTTGAGGATTAACACAAGACCACATTTATTACCCAATGGGGGCCTTTTTATTATTGAGTCATGTATTTTGGCCTAAAAAATGATGGTGCAACCTACCAACATGCCATGACCTATATTTTCCATGATCTCCTACATAAAATTATGGAAGATTATGTGGATGACTTACTTGGCAAGTCTAAAATTCACCAAGAGCACTTGAAAATTATCGAAACTATATTCACTCATCTCCTCTAATATAACATTTGACTAAACCCAAAAAAATGTGTCTTTGATGTTATTTCCAGTAAACTCTTAGGTTTTATCATTTCTCTCCATGATATTGAGGTTGATCATACTAAAGTTAAAGCAATTCTAAAGATACCTCCACCTACTAATATCAAACAACTCTCTAGCCTACAAGGCAAACTTTAGTCAATTCAATGCTTCATTTCCTAGTTCTCAGATCACTACCAACCCTTTCACCATCTCCTCAAAAAATGTCTCCTAATATAATATAAATTTCCTATAATCCTTAGACGTACTTAAATAATACCTCCTTTCCCCATTAGTTCTTATTCCACATAAGGAAAATTAGCCTTTTTACCTATACATCTCTATAGCAAACCATTCTCTAGGTGCTATGATTTCACATCGATATGAACAACATCAAGAGTAAGAGGTTTATTACATAAACCACACACTTATAAATTATGAGACTCGATATACCCACACTAATTTTTTTTCTTTCCATTAATCTTTTCCACCTCTAAGCTTCACCATTATCTCCTAAATCATAAAACCTAAGTGGTCACCCATATTGATCCTCTCAAATACATTCATTCTAAACCATATCACAACCAATGTGTATCTCAGTGGCTTATTCTTCTTGATTAATTATACTTAGAGTTTATTTAACAAAAATCTACTAAAGGGGAAACAATCACTGACCAATTAGCTACTGCCCCTTTACCTAATAATCAACCTTCAAACCTTGAATTCCTTGATGAATCTATTACAACACTCTCTACTAATAACATCTCCATTCAAATGATGATGTTATTTCATGGATCTAAATTCCAACATGGTGGGGGTGTAGGGGTCATTATTATTCCTCTAGATGATGAGCATATGCCTCTATCATTTAAACTAGATATTGAATGCACTAAAAATAGGGCCAAATATGAGTCTTTGATTCTAGGAATTCAAAAAACTCTCTTCTTAGGTATCAAATCCATAACCATTTTTGGTGATTCTTAGCTAGTGGTTAACCAAGTTAATGGTTCCTACCTATGCAAAAACAAAATTCTACAGTGGTATAAACATCATGTAAATACATGTTTGGGATCATTTGACTCTTATCTCTTGCAAAATGTTCCTTGATCTACAAATAAGTTTGTTGACATGATGGCTTCTCTTGATTCACACATACCCTCTTCATCCTCCTCTTTGAGAATCTATGTCACCGTGCATCACCTAACATTACCCTCCTATGTCTCAACTAACATCCTCTTTGTCAGAAGTGTAACAACCAACCCATAAGACTTATGGTACAAACAACTCACAAATTATCTTTCCTTCTCTATTAACCCTCTTAATATTTCTAATAATGAGATGTGGGCCTTCATAAAATGTGTTTCTTGTTACACTATACTAGGGGGACCTCTCTACAAGTGAAGTTTTGATGGTCTTCTCCTTAGATGCCTAACTAGTACTGAGAATCCCTTTGTTATTAAGTAAGTCCATAATGGGATTTGTGGTGGGAATTTGAATGGTCATATAATTACTAAATGTATCCTTTGATTTGGCTATGTTTGGCCCACACTTCATCAAGATTGTGTTGATTACATTCAGCATTGTGTTAAGTGTCAACAACATGCTAACCTCCTTCATGTTCCCAGTCATGCATTTCAATTTTACAAATAATTTTGGACCTTTTCCCAATGGGTCTTAGATCTAATTGGAGATATTAACCCTCATTCATTCCTCTATCATCATTCTATCATTAATACCACTAAATACTTCACCAAGTGGATCAAGTTCATCCCTCTCATTTCTACTAAAGCTGACAAAATTGTTGACATCATTAACCATCACATCATCTATCATTTTGGTGTACCTCATAATATTATAACTCATAATGGTAAGTATTTTAAAAACAAGACTATTCAAGGTCTTTTTGATGTATTTGGAATAAAATTAAGCTTCTCATCACCATACTATCCACAAACTAATTGACAAGTAGAAGCTTCTAACAAAACTTTGACCAAGATTCTCATGAAGGTAGTCAATGATATGAGAATGGATTGGTACACACACATTCCTTTTACTTTATGGGCTTACTACACTAGCATTCAAACCCTATGAGTGCTACACCTTTTTCATTGGTATATGGGATGGAGGTTGTTTTACCTCTAGAGGTCCAGATTCCTTCTCTTCATATTTATCTACATGGCATACTTAGTAATGATGAATTTCACCAAGAAAATTTGGCCCAACTTGAATTACTTGATGAGCACCATCTCAGAGCCCTCAACCACCTCCAAATCTATCAAGAGCATATCAAACATGCTTATAACAAAAATGTCAAAGAGTGATATTTCAATATAGGAGATCTTGTCTTAAAAGAAAATCAACATGTGATGAACATGGAGAAAACCAAATGAGGTAAATTTTATCCTAATTAGATTAGACCTTATACCATAACACATAAGTATGGTTTATGAATTCATCGCTTCTCTTCTCTTGAAGGAAATCTAGAACCTAAGCCTTTAAATGCCTTTCATATATGACCATTATTTTATTAAACTATTGTTTCTTTATTTCATGTTTAACTTGAGATCATTTGTTGAGCATCCCTATTACATTCATTTCCCTTAATCTTCACCCTTACTCCTATACACTTAGATAAATTACATAGTGGTATGAATTTATCCTCAAAGTGGAAAACTCCTAAGCCTCTATAGTCTTGTCCATGACTAAAAAAAAACAAAAAAACAAACAAACATGATATTTGAAAAAGTTGTAAAATCTCAAGTCATGATTTTCAACATAGACTTCTCCCTTGAAGGACAACTATGTAACTTCTCTCTGCTACTATCAATACACTGCTCTCTTGAAGAACAACTATTTAAAATTAAAGACACATGCTTAAACCACTCCCATCAAGGATGGATAAGCCAAGATTTGTTCTCAAAGGGAAAAATAAATTCTAAGTGATCCTTACCTCTTTTCACAACCTTAACCTATACAAAATTTCATTGTAGGCTTCTCACATTGATCAACATACACCAAAAAAAAATCTTTTAGTCATGGACTTGACTATATTAGCTTTTGGGTCACCCACAATAAGGACATAACATCTATACTTGGTAGGTTATGTTATCTACAAATTTTTCCTCCTTCTTCCCTTTTTCCCACTCATACTCTTTCAAGGGACTATGAAGCTCACTTATCATGAGGTAAAATCAATGATTCTCTAACAAACATAATGGTTAAAAGATATAAGGCATGAAAGAGGCTCATTTTTCTAAGCCTATTTATGTTCTAAATTATGGTCTTTTCCAATGCCCAATCATTCTACCTCTTTATTTTCTCAGCCACATCACATGTCTATATCTCTACTTGAGATGAATAAACCATAACATAACCAACCTACTTATTTTACATATACACCATCATAAATATGGAAAAATGTTGAAATAAACTAACATAACCAACATATTTATTTTAAGCTTACACCATCAAAAAATATGGAAAAATGCTAAGATGAAACTAACTAATCAACTATTCATATACCATTACATAAATGGGAAAGGCTAGTATAACCTCAAAAAAACATGATCAACATTAGCATCCAAATTAACATAACATATCATGAACATCACCCATATCATCATTATAATCATAAGCAATGCATCTAAAATAAAAACATGTCACTAAATGAACATCTCATATATATAATATGTGATCAAAATACATTTTCATCATTTAGATCATCATAACATCATAAATCTCTCTCAAAATGTACATCTCACATCTTCAACTCACAAGCTAGTATACATGTAACATATATAAATAAAAACTAGCTAACTCTAATATTTAGAGTCCTCAAGGTTCTCTTTATGGTCATGATGAAGAAGTGTCATCACCACTCTCTATTTATCTATGTTGACATGAAATAGAAGCCATCAAATGTGACATCAACCTCTTCTTCTCTCTGATATCTAAATATCTTGATATCTACGAGAACTCTCTAATCGCCCTCTCATAATAAGTAATCTCATCTAGGGTAGTTGAATAACTCACCATAGACACACTCTATGGAGGAATCATAACACTATAAGATCTCCCAAACTATATTGGTCCCTATGGTGGTGGTGGTGGAAGAGGAGTGGCCTAGCCTACTGCCCTTAGACTATCTCTCTATATTGTCACATCGGTCACCTAACAATATAAAACAATCATGTGGCCTTATAGTGCTATAACCTAACCCTGTAGAATCCTAATCTAACCTTGAAATGTCACCACCTACCCCTATAAGGCTAAAACCTATGCTTGGGTTAGCTCTCAAGCCTACATTACTACATCTTGAGCATGTACTACTATATCTTGAACCTATAACACTACATTCTCTCTCCTTAACTAAACCTTGTAAGTCTATTGGTGGCTTCCTAACCTCTACCACCAGATGTAACCCTACCCACCAAGATGTAACCCTAGCCACCAATATGTATAAGTGAATTTACACCCCAGGTCCCCAACACCTGGCCCTATTGGAAGCTCCTCAAAATCTAGCTCATTAGTCTCTTAGGGCAATGGTAAGGGTGCCTCTATGTCATCCCTCTTATATTAAGGGAAGGTAGGAAAAAATTCTTATAGTAAACAAAATTATGTCCTAACCTATGCCATGGGTACCATCTCCAACTCATTGGCCCATCTCCCCCTGACCATAGTGAGATATATAACCCAACAAGCTGCTCTACCTGACCTCTAAAAATTGGATATTTCAAACATAGTCTCGAAATGATATTTGTAGGGATCAAACCCTTGATCATGTGTTTATACTAGGCAATGTCTCACATGACACCATCCACTCAAGTTTGTGTCATCCCATCTCTCAACCATCTAAATCCAACCTTGAAGACAACTAAGATAGTGGTAGGTAGCCCCAATGGTCATGTCACTATGATGTGCTCATATGCCCAACAATGTAGAATATGGCCGACATATAGACTATATCACTGATGCATCCTAAAACCCCATAGATTTATATATAAATATGTTAAAAATATTGGACCCTAGGCAAAAGTGGTCCACTACTCAATCATCTTCATAAGAACACTTGCCAATGTAATAAAAAATCTCCCTCTATTTGCATCTAGTAATGCATACATTATGATCTTGATCATCGTCAGGATACTCAGATAATGTAGCTCCTCATCAGTCATATAAAATAGATCATATGAAAAACTCATAGAGTGGTAGGTTACCTCACTGATATGCTCCCCATATAAATGAACCATGTGTATATCATTCTCCTCTCTCAATCATGCAAAGAGCTCCTCACCCTAGAGTAGTAGCCTAAAAATCTTATATACATCCTCTTACATCACTGTCAACTCTTTGATCGATAGATGGAAGGTGTTGGTGGTATGATCCCACCTCTCAATCAAAGCTATAATCTCTTATGTAACATGATAGTATCATTGTACTCCTCCTAAACCCACAACCACCATATGCTCCCACTCATCTAGAGTAACATCTCTCCTCATGCATGTCAATAACCTTGATAGATGATCTCTTAGTGTAAGCTCCATCTTTTCCTACATCCACACGTAAATTACTTAGGTCACATTGTTTTTAATCTATTATATCACCACCTTTTTCCTTTATCACTGGGATAACTACATTGGTCTGAGACCATAAACCAGGTTATGTAGGTAGCACTCAGTCAAAATGGGGTCTTCTAAGGTTAGCTCAGCCATATACCCACCTTACTAAATACCCTAGACTTCACTACATCTTTCTCTTTACCCTAGCCCTACCCACCTACTCCACCTCTAGGCCTCACTACCTGTATTCTTGACTCTTGACACTAAGACCTATATTTTATCCCTAAACCTCTCTATCTTAACTTATGTTTTTACCTAAAACACACTTTTTTAGATCTTTTTCCTAGGTTTGGGGAGAACTAAATTGGCCTAAGGCCCTAAATTGAGCTATGTAGGTAGTACTCAAGCCACACGGGGTCTTTTAAGGCTATCTCAACCATCAGGCTAGTTGACTACTTCCATTGGAGATTAAAAAAACTCACCCTTTCTCTTATTTGCTACTTTTTAATAGTAGCTAACATCAACATTAATGTTGATGTTGGTGCTTTCTTGGCTTATGTCATGATTGATGTCAATAGAAAAGTACCAACCTTTGTATCGTGTTAGTTGACATCAATCAGCCTTAGTATCATGTTGACTAAAGTCAATCAATCTCACTAATGTCAGTGACTAGTTTGGGCCCAAGGCTCAAAAACCCAAACCTAACCTACCCATTTCCCCTAACAAACCTACCCACAAACCCCCCTAACTTACCCTACACCTACCTTAACCTATTTTTTACCCCTCACTCCTATTTTTTACAACCCCACCTCTCATGTAACCTAAAAATTGCAAAAAAACAAATCAAAGTAGTGTCAGCTCTTACCTCATCTCTCTATCTCCTCCTTGCTAGCACTACTAGCTCCTATGGTCATGCACCTCCCATTGGGTTCCCTCCTTACACTGCCATCTCAAATCACTCTCAAGATCTATTTATTCTCTCTAATCACAATGTTGCTAATGAGTTTGGTTGGCTGTCAAACCCCCTTTAGTTAGGTTTGGTTAGCTACCAACATTAGCATTCTTGACCTAACCTACTGACATCAATGCTTATGCCTATCGACATCAAAAACATTTCCCTAGTTGTACTAATGTCGGTACTATATATTACTGATATCAACATTTCTTACAAACATTGGCACCATTCTAGTACTATTTTTACCCACCAACCACCCCTAACTTTTAAACTTTACCCATACATTGGGGTAGATAGAGATCACATATATCTTCCCTAACCATGACACAATGACATTAAATATCACTTAAATGTTCACCCTTGATGACTGTGCTTAGAGATCACAAATATTTCCTCACTTATTGACCCTTTTACACTAGGAGTACATTACTTATCCTGATTGCTTAGGCTATTCCATTGTAGTTGGCTATTATTCACATACATGTCTTTTAGGTATTATGGATGGCAACCAAGCCCATCTTATCACCTTTAACCCTTTTATGTTTTCTAGGGGCACTTCCTACCTCAGATACCTAGGACACATTGACCATTAGAGTTATAACTTTGATTTATTTAACCTATCAGCTATCTCTTACAAGCTATGCTCTGGTTACCTCTATCTGAGTCCTCCTTAACCTTTCTTATTCTTGATGTTGTCAACTATATCTCATTGTATGAAATGATGCTCAATTCTCCACTAGTCACCCAATTACCTTTCTATCAAACTAGTACCCAATTCTGGTTTCTCCTCCATTAATTCCCATTTTAAGGGGGGATACCTCATCCAATACTTGGAGCATCTAACTCATGTTTTTATCTTGTAATATGTTAGTTCAAATTATAATACAAAAAGGGGTAAATGTAGAAACCAAAATTATGTCACACACATGTGCATAACTCCTTGTGTCAAAACCCCCTAAACCCATTTTAATAATAATAATTAATCTCCCTAACCCATAATTTTACCCCTCACACATTTAATTAGTTTAAAAAGGTTAAATTAAGTTAGTTAAAAACACCTATTTCCACCTTACCTAGCCACCTTTCCCTATGACTAATTCTCCCCTGATGAGTCACCTTAAGACCTGGTCCCCTCATCCTAACTACCCAAGACTTATTCCCACTTCCAAACTAAGTTCCTAAACAACTAATTCCTTCCTAACCTCTTATTTTACCATTTTATAATAAGTGTCACACTTGGCATGCAAAATAAAAGAAAATAGGCCAAAAATAGAAAGGTTTACCTATTCTAGGGCCACCAACATTTGTCAACCCACAATTGACATCAGTGGGATCATATTCGACATCATTAGGATCACCGACATCAACATTATAAACAAAACTCTAACCTATAGTTTAGGTAAATAGAAACTAAGAAAATCAATTCTTACTATCGTTCATACTCTTAGCATTTTATTTTGACATCTAGTCTTAAAATCACTATAGGTAAGTTAATCACCATCAACAACTAAGCTCTTGAGGACCAACAACACCCATTTTTTCTCTCTATTTAGGAACTCAAGTTTAGACTCCTTGATAGGGACTATCAACTTGACACTTATCATTCAACAACCACCACAGCTAAGTATATTACTAATATTATAGGTTGTTTAAATAGTTATTCTTATATTTATTTATATCTACCCTACACAAATTTATGCACCTCTGACCATACCCCTATGAGAGAGTTACAAATATTTCTTACTTATTTCCCATTTATCTGACATACCAAACTTCTGACCAGACTTAAACAAGCCATAATCTCCGTCTCATAACTCTTTCAACCTCCCTAACCTGATCTAGACTAGTTCCTAGACTTGAAAAAGACTTTTATAAATTTATAAAAAATTATTTCCCCTAACAACCTTGATAGTATAACCGATATCAGTTACTCCCCTACCGACATCAGCAACTATAGATTCCCTAGCCTCTTCAAAACCTATGCAGACAACTTCTAAAACACTAACAAACCACCTTACTTGCACCCTGTCACTCTCTGCTATATACAAGTTGTTAATAATGGTAATTTCATCTCTCTTTCCCTCTTTATTTATCTCTCTTTTAGTTATTTATTTTTCTTTTACCTCTCAAAAGTGGACTCTCATCTCTAGGGAAGTTTCACACTTCCTAGAATAGGCGCATAACTTGGCAGCCCACTCATTTATCTACTAACAAACATCTTGTGGTAGTGTTTTCTTATTTATAGATAGTTCTCCCTATCCAAAGAGGAGTGCTCACAACATCTGGATATGGCATGAAAAACCAAATCTGGGTTCATTCTAATCACTTATCCCCATCCTTCTTTCTATTTTCCTTTAGACTTAAAATAGACAAAATTTAGTGAAATATGTATCTCTTATGTAGGTAAATTTTTAATTTGGTAAAGAGATCCCATAATTCCATATGTAATATCACTACTTATTCCATGTTTTTATCTCACCATAACACTCCTTGAGTATCTTACAAGCTTGTTCTTCTTCATTTTCCAATTTCATGCTTAGTTTTAATTGATTTTCTTATACATGTTTATTCACTTTATATATGAAGTGGTAATGTAGGTGTTTTGGGATTTTCAAGAATTTTTAGGTTGAGTGAGGTTAATTTTACACTCTCAATGAGTATTAGACTTGACTATATGCTAATGTCCCAAGCTATCTTAGTCATGAAATGCACTTATTTGTTGAACCCATTGAGCATATAGGTGTTTTCCACATAGAGGAGAATGTTTTAAAGTTATTTTAAAGCTGTTGTGGATGGATTTTATCCTTTTTAAGGGTAAAAATTTAATTTAAAGTATTAGGAAGCCTATAATCAATCATATCAATGCTCAATTTCACTCTCACTACCTTGCAACTCAAAATGTTCATCTTCAAGACCTTTGCTTATGTCATACTGATGTATGAAAGGATGAATATGCATTACAAACTCTTGGTTTTGATGGGAATGCATCAATTTGTTAACGGAAAGCATAAAAATTCAAGTTTATAATAGACCTCAATAGTGTTTATGCTATCATTCATTGTGTTGCAACCAAACCTCCACCTTCAAGTAGCCTAAACAGGTGTTTGAGGTTGTTATTTTAATGTGAGAATGAGGTAGGACCTCACTTGAAACTCTTGAATCATGAATTGGTATCAAATAGCCCATCTAAGGTGTGATAGAACTTTTTTCAATTTAAGAATACCTCCAAGAGCATTGACTATGTTTTTAGGCTTGTATACCTAGAAAACACTAAATAGAGGTCCCATGGGTTTATGTTGGTGCTCCATAATAGGCTTACAAGAAGTCGTAAAGGTTTTGATCAATTAAAATTATTTTCCTATAGTACAGAATAAGATCATGCCAAAAGTGAATATTAAAAGTTAGAGGGTGAAATGTTTTTAATGAACTCAAAAGTTCTCTAAATCACACTAACTTGTTTCAATAACATTTATAGGCCTAAAGGAAATAATGACCATTTGTTGCTTTGAAGAACAATTAGAACATCCACACTTGTCTAGGTGGATAGGTGAGTTGAATGACATGTAAATAAGCTATAGGAATATATATTAAGTTGATAAAAGGTTCCATGTCATCTTTTATGCATTCATAGTCTATAAAAATACCTAAATATTATACCTATAGCTATTATAAGAGGACTGTGGATAGATAATGAACAAGGTTTATCACCTCTTGAAGTTTGAAATAAACTAGATGTCATTCAAATGATTAAATTCATGCCTCAAGTGACTCTAAGGAGGTTTGAATATATATTTTAACTTTGTTTCAAGTTTAAAGGAGTGAAAATAAGCTACAAGTAAGGGTTAAAGGGATAAGAGTAGTATAAGACTCAGTTTGGTAGTTCCATTATAAATGAGAAATGGTAAATTCAAACTTGATATGGTGATGTGTGATCACCTCAATAGGAATGTTGAACTTTTTGATCTATGATCAATGGGATAAAACTCAAATATACCTCTAAAGGACCCCAAGTACACCTATAGCCTCTTTATAGACTAAGACAGAGGTCAAACAAGTAGAATGAAAGAACAATGCATAGACATGTAACATGATAGTGTTTAGCTATTTTATATGAGTTATGAGGTTAATCAAATAATTTTTAATCATAAATTAAGCTCAAGAGTGTTTCTCTATATCATAAACACTATGGACAAAGCCAAAATAATCTACAAGGGTCAAAAAAAGCATTATCCCTATCAAAGGGAGCATACTCAGTCTACAAGGTTAAAAGGACCTTTTGAGGTTAGGAAGGAATATGTTTGAATTGGAATCATAAATGTTAAAGGATATAAGACTTGTAAAGACCCTATATATTCCTAATGATCAGGTTCATACCATCTCTCATGCCTCAAAGCTCACCTATATGTCATTTAGGTGAGATCTGATATAAACTATGGTGATTAACATATGTTTAGGTTTCCTTGAGTTGTCCGAAAGGAGACATGGACTAAAGTAAATAGTATATAAGTAGGTAAAATATAAAGGAGGTATAAAATAATCTTGAGAGGATTTCCAAGAGGTGATAAACATCTACAGGTAGGACTGTCATAGTCAAGGCAGGGTCTAGGAAATGGAGGGCTAAATGTGTCATGAACCCTATAGGAGTGAGAGGAAGGTGTGAATGGTTTAAACATGATTAATCATGATCCAATAGCTGAAAAAAATACCCAAGACATTTATAAGGTTCTCAAATGTTCCCCTCACTTGGAAAATGGACTACAATCCTTACAAGCAAGCTAGGAAACCCTTGGTTCAAAGAGTAAACATAAGGAATACAATAAGAGGAAAGGTTTTAAATGGTTTAAAAAGATCCATAAGAAAAAATTAAAGTTGGGAAACATGTCTAAGAAGCTTATAAACATGAAATTAGTTTGAATAGGTTGACTACATGTGGATTTGGGCAAAAAAGCAAGAAAATAAGGGTTTTAGCCACTTTTTTAGACAAGTTGAGTTGGTTAGGTACCTAAATGATGGAGTCTGACATTTACATTTTATAAAAAGAATTATTAGGAATTTATAAAACTCAAAAAACTCTAATTTTTCCATGGGATTAAGAGATATATCTATCTATTTTATCTCAAAGATTAGCCACTCTGGAAAATAAGAACATTCGTTTACCAAGCAAAGGATGCCAAAATGGGCAAAGAACTTAAGTTAATGTATTGGGATGTTAAAGTAAAATTGGGTTATAATTATGGAAGTTTTATGGAGGATAATAAACATTCACATCAGACTATGAAAATTAAAAATGACCTAATTTCTCATGCATATAGTCAAATTAGACGAGTTCCCACTAGGCCTAATTGTCAAATGAGAAAGAAAGGATGAAAAGGAGTGTTTGAGAGGTCATGTGATGGATTTTTGAGTGTGAATGAAGTTTTAACATGTGTAATAAGTCATACTAATCATGATATAACATTAAAAATGACCCAAACCTGTAAGAGGTATATCAAGCCCATTAGCCCTTGAGGAGACTTGAAGCCAAGTGGGGGTCTATATGCATTTTTAGGCCTTGATGAGCTATCCAAATGGTTGTAACATGTTTATGTAGTGTTTTTAGATATTTATTGGATATTTTAGGTATAAAATATTGTAATATTATGTTTTTTAACCTAGAAATAGCTCAGACATGCACTAAAATTGAAAAACTAAGTCGAGAGGTCAAATTATCAAGCTCATATCTTTTCAAATGATATGCATGGGAAAAAAATGGATTGAGGGGAGTTATTAGGGTCCATTGAAATAAATATTGTGGAATTTTGATGTAGGTTCAATGTCCAAGTTTTATGAACAATGTTTAACACTTAAAATTGCCTAAAACCCTACTAAAACCTTGGTTATGACCCGATGAGTAAATTGAGCTTGGAGAGCCATTATAATGGAATATTTTGAAAATGAAACCTATTATATCATGGAGAGGACTCACTAAATATCTCACACATGTAAGGATATGTATGGAACTATATATAAAATAGGTAAAATGTGGTTTCTATCACTATTTTTAATGTTTTGTAGGGTCTATGATGTTTTAGAGGGTTCAATCAAGTTTGATGGGAAGATCAGGACCTATTATAACTCCATATGGTAATTTTATCCTATGTAAAAGTTTCCAAGTGTCCAAACTAAATCTCTCCTTTTAGCTAGTCAATATTGGCATGTTGCACACAAAGGTGAAAGTATGGAAGCCTTAATTAAATGTCCTTTTAAGGTGAATTTGAGAGGTATAAGGACATAGATAAGATTTAAAGGTGTAATTAACCATATCCCATGGTTTTTAATGGGAAACTAAATACTTTATTGAGGCCACATGTCAGGGGTGACTGAAATAAGGAGTTTTAAGACTACAGACAATGATTACTTCATTCTAAGAGTTTCCAAAAGTATAGGGATGAAACCAATGCATGGAATTCATGATTGAAGGTCTTTAATCTCATACCAATAATTATAACTTTATGTATTTAGTGGTCGGACATTCAAATAGATGCAAATTATTAAGGTAGTTTTCTATCCCAAGATTGAGAGTTTTATGCCACTTTTCACAATTTTCATGGCTTCTATGGAAAATTGGACCTCCTAACCTTGCATGGTTCAACTCATGAATATTTTTCATGTAAATTTTAACTCATTTAATAATATTTAAACATGTATAAGTGACATTTAGACTTCCTTTTCTTTGCCTCTCTCTCAATAGCTATACATATGCACTCTTTTACTTCTTTTGGTAGCTTCTATTGGTTAATGGGAAAAAACTAGCCAAACTTATAATTTAAATATCCTTTAAGAAATATAAAAGTTATTTTTCCACTCACATGTTGTACTATTAATTTTTTATTTTAATCTTGTTGGTCTTGTCTAGTGAAAGATCTTCTTTTCTAGCAGTTACTCTTTATTGTCTACAAAATGTACAGAAAGGTTATCATTATAAGTCTTTTTTAGTATTATTTTCTAAGTATATAGGTGTATTATAAGTTTTTTATTATATTATCTCTTAATTTAATCATCCATTACCCTCCTAATTCTCAAATACCTTCTTGAATCTAACACATGAAACATTGATGTGACAATGCATACTAAGTTATGAGTTTTATGTGAGAGAGACTTTATTTGTCTTTAAGTATTAGATATTTGGTAAAATGGGATGTTATTAAACATTTTTGCATCAACTTTTTGGTTTTTTTTTTTTTTCTTAACCCTTTTCATCCACAAGTTAATAGGCGAATAAGTGATTTAAAGAGTGCATCAAGGGAACTAGCCATTTTAGAGATTTGTCTTTCAATATTGTCACCCATAGCAAGAAGGATGTTTAATTTGTGACACTTGGATGAGGAGATAAAAACATATCCTCAAGTGTAAAAATATACATGTAAATAGTTTTTGGCACACCTAGTGGGACCTCTAGTCCTATAAGATTGTTCAATATTGGTGTTGGTCTTGACATAGTTTTAACTGCAAGAATATCTATATTCAATAACTAGAAACTCCATTGAAGATTTAAAGTATTTATTTAATTATCATTCCTTATTTTCCATTTCAAATGTGACCACTAGGTCTATTTTAAAAAGTATACCTATTAAGTTTATGCAATTACCCATATATTCTACCAAAAGGTTTAGGTTTGTAAATACCCATCCTTATTCAAGAGAGTTGGTGTTTAATAAGTCTAATTTTTGGTTGAGTTCAACTCTCAAAACCTAAATTTAAAATCCCAAGATGGCTAGGAATCAACCTTTTGTATCCTTCACTATATCATCTCCTTTGTATCTTACCCAATATGACCAAATTCCAAGAGCAACCCATAATAGTGTTTCATATTTTAGTTGAGAGTCTCCTATTACTACCATTAAACATATTATAAATATAGAAAACTTATGAAATATCCATATTAAAATTAAATAAAATCTGGCCATTAGGTTTTTGTCATTATATTTCAAAGGAAAAGTCTTGGATTGGTATGGGAATCTACCGAAAAATTGTATTGGTTTATGGAATGAACTAGGAAATATATTGAATAAGAGGTTTGGAGATAACATTGACTATCTATCTTTATCTAAGTAATTGACCACTAAAAATAGGGTACCACATGATTTTATGAAATATTTTAAAACTAGGTTTTAAAAAACATTGGATAGGATCCAAACTCTTGTGAGGCCTACTCTAAAATATGCATTCTTTTACTATTTAAAATCATTGAATAGTGATGTAGCTATGATGATCCAATCTATGGGTGGGAATACACTCCGTAGCACCTATGAGATAAAAAATAATGCTAAGAATTGTCTTATTAAATTAATAAATGTTGATCCTAGGCCTCCAATTCCATTGTTCCCTAATTTTTATCCTCTTAGTCAAGTTATATTACCTACCTTGGCTCCTTTACCTAGTCATGAGAAATTTGCCATTATTGCTTCCAATGAGATAAATGAAGTCAAAAGATTGTTAAAAAGTTTCACTAATGATTTTATTTCCATAAAAAGGTAAAAATCTCAAAGTTATAGGCCATACCAATCCTATAATCAATTTGGAGAAACCAATAGACCCCCTTTTCAAGGTAATGCTCAAGGACAAGGTCAAATTACTCAAGTGAGGCCTTATCAAAGATAAAATCCTAATTCTCCCTCATCTTATAAAGATTATTTTCCCACTCAAAATAATTTTTTTAAATAATACCCATGTTATCCATCCTTTGAGTAAAATCAAGAACAAGTTTTTTATGCAAATGAAATTCACAACCAAACCATGGCAATGCAAGGTAATCAATATTTCCAAGTTTCAGGTTTTGAAATACCAATACAAAGTGGAGTGGAGAATTGTCAACCAAAATCTAATTATAACTTCATAAATCATTTGGAGTGAGTGTTTTATACTATTAATCACATGTGTAATCCAATTAATATGAATACTAGTGTTGCCTCTAACACTAGGTCTAAGAAAAGGGTTGTTGAAGAGCAACAAGGAGTAGTTCAAGGACCTATTTTGGTCCCCACATTATATCCAATGGTAAGTGTGTCAAAATTAGATCCTAGAGTGTAATAAATTCAAAAAATTTATAATGTGAAGATATATCTTATTCACCCTCCTTCTGAATCTACACCTAAGGAGCCCCCAAAGGTGAACAATTATTCCATTAATGTTGTAGAATAGATGAAGAAGCTACACATGAACTTTTGATTATGGGATTATTTTAAAATATGAGGGTAGAAAGATATGATCCAAAAATAATTTCAAGGATTGGGTAAACAAGTTGGCTCATCTAGGAATGAAAATTTTGTCCTAGTTAATGGAAATCAACCTATAGATGGTCAAGTTAAAAAGAATGAAGAAACTCCTCCTTTATACCTATCTCTAATCATTGGTGATTTCTTGATTCATAATTACATCATAGATAGTGAGGCTAATACTTCAATTATGCACAAGTGTATAAAGGATAAACTAGGACTCAAATATGAGTCAATGACTAATATAGTCTTACAATTAGATGGATCACTATCCAAGACTTTGGGAGTAATTAAATATTTGACTTTGATTTTTCATGATTATCCTACATTTTCCATTCTTCATGATGTGTTTGTGATATATTTGCCTCCATACTTGTCCTTTTGCTTGTCAAGAGAGTTTACAGCCAATATAGGTGGATTATTTGGTAGCCAATTGGTCATATATGGTGTTTAGGACAAAGTATGGTACTAAGGTGAAGACTAAATCAGAACCTATTCATCATAGTCATTTGGAACCCTACACACCTAAAGTGGCAAATGTTAACTATGTTATCATTGATGAAGAAAAACTCCACATTGACCAATCTCCATCATCTTCCCTTAAAGGAGTTTCTAATTTGTTTGTAGATGAATGGGGAGATGAGAATTATGAGCATGATAATTACAAGTTCATAAAGGAATCTAGTCTTGGGGTGTATTGTATTCATGAGAAGGAATATTTAATATAAAACTTAGTGAAGATAAGTTAGAATGTGAATGGTTTATGGTAGCTTTTCTTTGATGTGTCACGAAGCAAAATTAGGGTAGGTAGTAGAGAAATGTTGGTTTTACCTTCTAAAAAAAGGTAGTATTAAACTTTCATATTTCAATTCTCATGTAATTTTAATGTGGAATAATATGAGGCCCTTATTAATGGCCTTGAATGGGCTAAGAAAAGAGGGATTAAGGAGTTGTAAGTGTATGGATATAGTGAACTTGTTATGAACCAAGTTAAATGGTAGAATTTGACAAAAAACTCTTTACTTAGGTCCTATAAGCATAGAATATGGGATATTTTGAAATATTTAAACATAACATATATTCTAAGAGAGTAAAATAAGCATGTTGATAGTTTGTTAGATATTGCAGCTCAATTTGATTTTTCAAAAGGTATAAAAGAATATAAGAACCAACCTCATCTAAATGTGATTGTAAGGCCCTCCATATTGGATAATATCACTACTTGGAAAGTGTTCGATAGTGACCAAAAAATATCTCTTTTTATACAAGAGGTGGCTAAGTTTTCTCCTAATAATCAATCTAAACTATAGCAGCAATATGGAGGACAGATTGTCTAATTGAAGTCCAACAAGCTTCTTAAAGGCATAGTTACTCTTGAAAGCATATTAAATGAGGATGACCAGATAAAGCAAGATAAGGTAATCATGTATACCAAGAAAGATAACTATGATAAGGTAGAAATATTTAAGGATAAGTTACTTTCACTTGCAAAAGTATGCACTAGTTAACAGAAACATGATTTCATTGAGTTGTGCAAGGAGTTTAGTGATGTCTTTGCATGGGAGTACAGTGATTTGAATGGTTTTGATCTAATCCTAGCTCAAAAAACCATAGAGATAGATGAAAATTCCAACCTCATTAACAAAATATAAAGGCCATTCAATCCTAAAATTGAACCCCTCACGAAGAAAGAACTCTCTAGGTTAATTGAGTCTAGAATCATCTTTCCTATCAAACATTCATCTTGGTTGGTGAGCTTAGTCCCTATTAGAAATAAGAATGGGGAGATCAAGATGTGTGTTGAATTTATGGAATTTAATAAGTTTTCCTTGAGGGATAATTATCCCCTTACTTCTATGGAATAAATTCTATAAGTTGTGGTAGGTAGTGATAGGTTTTCTCTCCTTGATGGGTATTTCGGGTACAATCAGATTTTGGTGAAGTGACTGATATAAGACAGCCTTTACTACCAAATTGGGTACATATTATTATAAGAAAATTCCTATTGGATTTTATAATTTTAGAGCTACATTTCAATGTGCCATGGAGATGGCTTTTCAAGGACTAGTCACTGCCATTGTGTTAGTGTATCTTGATGATGTAATAATTTTCTCCAAGGATATAAATGATCACTTGAATCATCTAAGGAATTTTTTTGAAAGGTGTAGAGAGTTTGGGATCTCTCTAAACACAAATAAATTTGTGTTTTCTATCCATAAATTCAAACTTTTAGGATGCATTTTCTCCAAGAAGGGCTTATCCATTGATCCTAAAAGGGTGAATGCCATTTTGGCATTGTCTTTGCCTAAAAACAAGAAAGGTTTGAAAATTTTATTTGGGAAAATAAATTTTTTAAGGATATTAATTCTTTATTTTTATAACTTGGTTAAGCCTCTAACCTCCATGCTATGGAAGGATGAAGTGTTCACTTGGACAAGAAGGATGAGGGAATGTTTTGAAGAGATCAAACAAGCCATTGCCCAAGCTCATACTCTTGCAATTCCTAATTTATCCAAATATTTAAATTTGTATACCTTTTGGAATGAAGATGTAGTATATACCATGATTACTCAATCAAATGATGAAAAATTAGAGTATTTTATTACCTTCTTTAGTCAAAGTTTAGAAGGATATGAGGTGAGATACACCTATGTTGAGAAACAAGTTCTTTCAATTATTAAGAGCCTAAAAACATTTAGGAATATGTTATCGAATAACAAGATTAGCATATTGGTACCTAATATTAGTGTCAAATACTTTATCTTGAGTATGTATTTGAATGAGAAGAGGGTAGGTTGGATCACAAATGGAATGGAATATGATGTGGAAATCAAGAGAACCAAGATAGTGAAAGGAAAAGGCTTATGTGAGCATCCTATTCAAACTTGAAGGATTAAAATGAAGTTGGTTTGGTACTTCATGATGACCCTATGATATATACATATTCATCCATGAGGATTTGGACACAAGTTATGATTCATTTCCTTCAAACCGGTGAGTGTCCACAAGATTTTAATAAAGCTAGAAGATGGTACTTTATATTGCAATTCATTCCTTATGTACTTATTGATGGAGTGTTATTTAGGAAAGAATTTTTATGTTTGTTATTGATGTGTATTGACTCAAATCAGATTGACAAAAAAAAAATTAGTTTCATGATGGACCAGCTAGTGGTCACTTTGCTCTAAGAACCACAGTGGCTAGGATTATGAGGGATGGATAATTTTGGCCTATATTATTGAAGGACACTCATACTTGGGTAAGAAAATGTAAAAAGTGTGCTCTTTTTTTTATGGAAAAAAATCTTTATGCCTTTTCTCTTCATATAATCTAAGTTGAGCAACCCTTCATGAAATGGGGTTTGGATTCCATAGGCCTAATTAATTCACCTTTTAGTGATAGTCACAAGTGGGTGTTGAATGTTATACATTACTTTAAAATATGGGTGGAGGATGTATCTCTCAAGGAGAAAAATTAACACTTATTTTTAGACTTATATGAAAGTATAGGAACAAGGTTTGGGGCTCCAACAATAATTTCAAGTAATGTATTGGATTTTCTTAGAGCAAGGATAAGTGAATGGGCTTTGAAGCATGTCATCTATCTTAAAACCTAATCCAAATATTATCCCCAAGGGACTGTACTAGATTATTTTGAAAACAAGAATCTAATTAGGATCATAAAGAGGAAATTGTAGGAGAATCAAAGGACTTGCCATTCCAAGTTGAAGACAACCCTTTGGGTTGATATGATTATCCCAAAGAGAGCAATTAGGAATTCACCATACACACTTGTTTATGGGAGAGATATATTACCTATTTTAATTGAGTTAATATCCTTAGAACTTATCTATGAGCTGTAATTGATGAAGAACGAAAGCATGGAAGTCATGTTATATGAGTTAATGGAGCTTGAGGAGACAAGAGATCAAGCTATGCAAACTATGAGAACTCACCAAGAACAAACAAAGAGATAATTTCAAAGAAATAAATGAAAATAATATTCAAGGAGGGATACATTGTACTAAAATGAGATGAATATAGGGATAAACTTGGAAGACACACAAAGTTTGATGCTTTGTGGAGTGGCCCTCATGCGATCACATAATGCAAGCATCACAATGCTTTCCAACTCTCAAGGATGGATGGATAGGAGCTTCATATCCCAATGAATGGGATATATCTAAAAAATTATTAATAATTTTATCTTATCCTCTTATACATATTTTATTTCATTTCTTTGTGCTCCTTAAGTGCTTATGCACAAGTGTGAGTTTTGTCTTGTGTCTTGCCTTGTTTTGTGTTTTGCTTGGTCTCACTTTGTTGGTGTGTTGTATTTGTTTTGGAAAATTCTTTGATATTTTATCCAATAATATATTGACTCTATTTTCCCTTGGTAGGATAAGGCTACTGTTCCTTAATATAGTAGGCATACTACCCCTATGAGTTACCATTTTGTTGACCAAATTTGAATTTTGGTCAAATTTGGGCACCCCTAGGAAATTTTATTGATTTTAAACATTTTAATGGGTCATAACTTTTTTTCATATGAAGTTTTACTTTTTATATGATGTAAATTTAGGTCACATTAGCTTTAGTCTTAGTCACATTAGCCAATTGGTTCATTTTATGTCATTTTAAGAGGCATTAATGCATTTGGCATGTTTCCAAAGGTTCCTAGGTGTATAAATTTTGTGGAAGAATTAAATAGGTAATTTTAGATTTCTAACATGTTTGTTACATTAGATACTTTCTGGCTCCCTAACTAAAATTGTATAAATTAGATAAAAAAGAGATAAAATGGTACTTGTGTGGATTATTCAAAAGTGTGCGACATGAGGAAGATTTTGGGGGGTCACTAAAACATTATAAAAGTCATCTCCAAGATTTTTTTCTCTTAAATTTACATTTTTAATCCAAAACTATTCTACACTAATTTGTCTCTTCTTGGCAGACTAAACTGACCTTCAGGTTTTTACTCAGTATAGGAAACACAAGTAGTTTTAGACAAAATGATTTTGGAAGGTTGTTTTACACTCTAATTCCTTTATTTTAATATATGGATTTTTAATATTTTTTAACTCTATTTTATTTCCATAAAAACAAATTCATCATATGATGGGGGTGGGATGTCGAGTTAAAGGGATTAATCTGGACTGAAGTTTGCATATCCTCATTGAATGACCAAATGTTTCACTACATTTCCAATAATATAAAGAGGGCTCAAAAAAATGTATTTAACCAATTTAAATGTAAGTGTGCTATTTTTAATGGAAGTATATATTTTATTTCTCTTATTTTACCCTTGGAAAAGGCATGCACATGTGAATTAAACATTTTTAAAACATTAAATCTATCTTCAATAAATATATAGATAGAACATGAAAATATTTGAATTTATTTTGAGAGTGAGGAGTTCCATATTTATTTACTTAGAGTATTATTTTATATATAATGGTTTGATTTTAAATTTTGGGTATTATTGGTACAAAAATATAGACATAAGATAAGTCCTAATGGGAAAAATTAATATTTAAAAAACATAACTTGAAAGAAGAAGGTCTAAAACATGTTACCACACAAGTTTTATCTTGGTGGATAAGACCATGGATTTTTTTTGTCTATCAAATGTGGAGTTTTCCAAAATGACAAGAAATTAGGATTGGGGTTCCCAGTAAAAAATGGGAATATGAATATTAAATTGATGAATGCATGAACTAGAATAAAGAAGTCACAAGTAAAATGCACCAATAACTACCTTATTTTAAATAAATAGTGTACATGTACAAAATTACAATAAATTTCATGACATATGGGTTTGTACAAAATTAGGGTGTATACACTCTCAACAAGTCATTAAGTTCACTTATAATGTCACTCACTTTATCATTTTCCATAAATTTCATGGGTTTTGGAATAAAATAAATGCATGCCTTATAATGTCACTCACTTTATCCTTTTCCATAAATTTCATGGGTTTTGGAATGAAATAAATGCATGCCTTCTCTTGATTTTCCTCTTTCTAAAATTGTTTCCTAAAAAATAATAAAAACTTCAGGATTCTTGTTCACTTATTTCTTTTTATCATTTAATGGGATGAGTACATGTTTATTTTCTTCCTTAATAATGTACTAGATATAATATATTCTACATGTGTTATTTACATGTAATTTACATGGTATACTAAAAACACACATCCACATGCATACTAGAACTTAAAACTTCATCTTTATTAGATATGATAAAAAATTAGACTGCAACTTTTTACTTTATAAAAATATAATGTCCCATTTGAAACTGTGACACCTATTTTAATGATTTTAGATTCATAAGAGAAACATACAAGCAATAAAACTATTTTAATTCAATCAATTACGATTCAAATTTAAGCAATGTAATACATTATTTTTATAATATATCTCATTTATGCATTGGAATAACTATAATAGGTACCAAGTAACTAAGGGATAAAATAGTTCATATCTTATTTGTTATTCTATTCTAAAGCATGGTAGTGATCAAGAAATAATCATAGGGCTGACCTAAAGATCTTGACCTTGTTCATTCTATATTATTACCATTTTTATTTGTTAGGTAATTGCATCAAATAGGGACAATAATGTCAATTCTTATGTATAACTTCAACACAAGTGTCCAATCATGATATATAATGGATGGTTTTAAATTTATATCAAACAAGTGCCATGAATTATATAACTATTTTACATCATTGTACATGTATTTTTATGTCCCAAATCCATATAATAAACAACCCTAGTTACTTTACATTGCACCTATTGTAACCTGGTAAAAAAGGGTTAGTAATGTGAGTCAAACTAGCCCTCTCAACCCCATTTGTTTCTAAGTGCTTCCTACATAGCCAATAATCCAAAGATGGCCTCAATTTAACATCTAGTTATCTCTCTTATGCATGTGTGTGGAATTTAATAATGAGACTATATGATTTTTCTCCTAGTGACCCTTGGTACAGGTGATACAATAGTATATTTTACCTTTTGAATCCTTTAGATATTTGATCTAGTCTTATAGTGCAATTTGATAATTTGAAATAAATAGTGCTTTATAATAATATAGTTTCCTTATCAAATTATTAGGTGTCTTAATTAGATTATAGACTTTATATATAGGAACTTTTTTTACTTTTAATTAGAACCTAGTGACATGTGAAAAACTAACATAGGATGGGTAAAAAGGGTTAATAAAATGGTCAAAAAGTGAAATATACTAAAAAGATAAAAAAGATAATCCTAGATAATTGTATCAAATTTGGACACTAATGTTGATGCTATTGTCTAGGGAATATGTAAGTGTCAAGTGGTTAAAAACACATAGAAAACATGCATAATAGATAGGGATCCTTGGCATGCATTAGACGAAGATATGTAGGCATAACACACAAGCCTAAGGGGTAGGTAAATCAAGTGAAATAGGATGAAATAGAAAAGTCCCATAAACTAGATTTCTAATTCTCAATAAAAAGGTATATACATATAATGAGACTATAAATATGTGTACTTATACCAAAATGGGTGTCTACATTTACCACCCTTTAAGCTAGTAATGCAAAAAAAATTAGAATTACTACTTTAAAGGAAAATAAAATGAATATCATGGTGTGGACAACACACCTTGTCTGAACTTGAGGTTTTCTTCAATCCTTCATTTCAAACATTACCCATAACCAAAAATGTGACACAAATTAAATCAACATATATAATATATATGTAATAAATAATAAAAAATAACATCAAGAATTAATATGGATATAATATATCTATGTATATGTCATGTAGTAATTGGTTTTAGAGTGTTGGAAATTGGAGAAGTAGGTAGGGGGCTTGTAACATAATCCATATTTTGTCTAGGAAGATGAGTGAGATTATAATTGGTTAATTGTGTTTCACCATGGTGGTGTTATACCTAGAGTAGGAAGAGTTGGGAAGAGATCATGCCCCCAACCCAAAATAATAAGAGTGGTGTTTCATCCATCAAGAGTATCATTTACCGACTACCACAACTCAAGTTTAAAGGATATATATATATATATATATAATCTTTTGCAATCAAGAAAAGGATTACATAATCTAGTGTCACAAAGTTTTTGGGTGAATTTGATTAAATCACTCACCCTATATCAAGATATATAATAGCTCGATATAGGGTGAGCGATTTAATAAATTTCACCCAAAAAAATTGTGAGACTAGATTATTTAATCCCTCTAATCTCACCAAAAATAAAAATGAACTACTAAAAATGTGTTAGGCTCAATATAGTCTATGAAAGCTCAACTAGGGTATCATTATGTAAAATTATTTGTTGTGGTAATACTCCATACAAGAGTTTTGAAATATAAAATTTATTTGGATTTTGAAATATTAATCACACATTTCATAACTTATTCACCTTAAATATGTCTCATGCTGAAACTATGTATATCAAGTGGTACTAGTGTGTAAAATTTTACTACAACTATGAGTCTGAATCACACATTGTGTATTTTTTCAAATTTATAAACTATATAAGTGTGTATAACATTCTTCTAAATCATGTCCATACTATAAATGGGGAAAATTTTAAATATAAAATAAATACCAATGTGTAGGTCATGTTTCTAAACATGCCCCCACTATAACTTGGAGATGTTAAATATTGAATAAGTGTAAAAAATATTCTTCCAAAGCATACCCATACTAAATTTGGAGAATGTACAAACTCTAAGTAATTACCATAACATTTTTATAAACATTCCCCTACTAATATGTCCCATATTTTGGAAGGAGGTGATATAGTTCACACTACTCATCTCATCATAAAAGGAAAACCAAAAATGTTGTTGATATAATTTACTTGATATTATTTTGAGAGTAATATGGTCAAGAATTTATAACATTGTTTTTGTTAGTATTCAGAATCTCATAGAATATCTATGTAGCAAAAATTTTAGTGAATTTTGGAAAAGCTTTAAAATTTTCAAATTTTGTATAATATGGAAGAGCTCATTGTCTATATCCCAACAAAACTTATGGTTTCAAATTTGGACAACTAGGGTTCAAGATATGCACATTTTAAGTTTATGTAGAAGTGGTATATTAGATGCATTGTAATAAAAATTTTAAATCATTTGTATTTGAAATTTTGTGAAATTTTAGATTTGAGTTTAGATAAGAAACATGCCATGGATAATATCCCCTCACCTTATGCGATTTTATGTGCTCTGAAGTGCCTTAACTGGCTAGGGTTTTTTTGAGAAGGTAAGTAGTTTTTATTACAATTTATTGGTAATTTTGAGTTTTGGAAAATTTCACATTTTGTGTGTGATTTTTGGGATTTTTCATAGGATGGTGGAAAATTATGTTTATTTATTATATTCTTTAATTGGAAACATAATTCTAGTTTCTAGTTTTGGATGCTAGCATCTAACATTTTTGTCTAATATATATGTTAACATCTACCTCTTATATCCTATATGGATGTTAGCATCCAATGCTAATATCCTATTTTTTTGTGTATAATTAGCTAATATTACTATGATTTTGTATTAAAATATACTTAATAATCAGTTTTCATTATTTTTTATATTGTATAAGGATATACATATTTGAGATTTTTAGAATGGGTAACATTATTCTACCTTAGAAAAATTAGGTCTAAATGTGACTGATTGGGCCATTATTGATTAGGCAAGATTAGGTAATATGGCCCAAATATAATATGATATACACCTCCTCATAGCCATAATTGAGAGGTGTAACCCATATATGTGTATGTTTTAGATTCATATAGGTAAAATGTGACTCATTTTAGAGGATGTGTATTGTATTTTTTCACTTTTGATTAGAGGCAAGAGAGTCCAAGTTGTTAGAGATGATAGATGAGGCTATATTAAACATTCCATTGATCAGAGGGATCCTCATGTAAATTTTATTAGTATAATTAATTTTGAAAATATTATTAGAGGTGTTGTCCCATGGTTGTGAAAGTTTAATTTCATTTTACTAGCATCATTTGTGGTTATGGAGGGTGGTATTATTGGTATTTATTATTAGATGTACAGGGTAGTTTTTCATATTAAACAAGCTTAGACTAGATATTCATGGCATCATATTGTACTATACCACATATATATGAGTTTTTATAGGTTTTCATTGGAGAGTCATGGTGGAGATATTAGAGCTATGAATTCATTACATGTTTTGGCCTATGAGCGTATTACAGTGTTATGGCTAGTTGATGTTCCCTTACCTAGATGGGCTCATCCATATATTTTTGTAGAGTGGTGGGTATTTCCATGTGGTAAAATTCATACCATAATGTAATACTATATTAATTTAGATATGTTGTCTCCATATCGCATTGTATGTCATCCTTATAAGACTTTTTATGGATAGGCCAAGCATGGACATAAATTATAGAGGGTCCATATCAGTATGTGGTTGGTTGATTAATTTCATAGTTTTTATGAATTTTTTGGTATGAATAGGTTATTATGGTAGTTTTTTATATAGTATGGAGTACCCTCACCACCATATCCATGTCATCAAATGGCATAGAGTGGTCATATGTCACATTATAGACCACCACCTATGGTTATAGTTATATCACCATGTCAAGCTAATGAATGAGATCCTATGGTTTCCTTGCATACAAGAGATGATGCAAGATGTATTAATGGATATTTGTAATAGTGGGATATATCCCAATGTATATTATTATTTCCTATTATAGTTTCTCCCCAGGTGTCATTCTTATGACATAGGTTGTTGCAATAGGAGATATAGGTAGTGAGGCAATTGATGTTGTTCTTATGGGAACAACATTGGTGGATGAGGTAGTCATTAGGGCTATATGTGAGTACCATATTTTTTAAGTTTTGAATTTTATTTGGTTATAATATTAGGTAAAGTATTTTATTTCATATACAAAGCTAACTAGTATTATATCTCAAATGTCGATATGTAACCAAGAGTGTGTGATGATGGTGGATTGGGTAATATAGGCCCTCATATAGAATGTAGATGGATGTATCTAGAAATAAATTTATTTATAGGGTCATTAAAATTATAGGTTCCCATGAACCATTATTTAATCTTGGTAAAATATTTGTGGTAGCATATCATATTATAAACACTGAATGCAAGAAGCTACGTGTTAAACTAGATAGGTGTGGCATCTCACAATGGAGTTTCACTAAGATTATGTTGACTCTAATTGATATTTATGATAGTTTTTAATGGGATAATTAGGATATAATGTTGTGATTAGGTGATTTCAAGGAGAGAGTACATGTGATATCACATGCATGTGGTCCTCAATTAGATCTTAGTGTGTCTATAGTGTGAGCTTCTAGATTTGTGTATGTTGATAGTTATGAGGAGTTCACCCTTGGGGATATGTCCCCAACATATGATTTGATGTTATTATTTTTATAAACATTGTATCATATTATATATTAAATTTATCACATGATTTTATTTGGTGTTGAAAGGATTTGCATTGTTTAATTATTTCTTGCTCATTATAGAGTTTTTAATTGTAGTTATTTATATCTTGTATATTAGGATTTGGTAAATTATGTAACAAATATGCTCAATTTTGAAAAGTATGTATTATATTATCAATAAATAAATCATCATATATAATTAAATTCATATGGAAAGAAGAATGTTTGACTATAATGATCATGTGGTAATTGGATTGTTGATTGTGCTTATGTATTTATCTTTGAAGTATCTGTATAAATATCTTGTGAATATATATGTATTTATTTAGGTACATATAGTTTATATGTATATATACCTTCTCCCTATTTGTCTTTAAGAAGGATAATATTTATCAATGATTCCTTGATAGGATCAGTGTGGGAGAGATCAGTCCTAGGAGAGAATACACAATGAAAAGGACTTATACTAGTGATCATCTTCTATGAAGGTTGATGGATCATGTGTTCCTCACAAGGAGAAATATGGGATATCTTAATCCTCTCAAATAAGCCTCTAAGATAAGTATGTGTAATAGGTCTATATATGTCTTTTCTATATGCAATGATTCATGATCAGCTAACTATATAAGCTTTTGCTCAAGAGCAAAAAATCATTATATAATGTCCATTAATACCATAATAAGTGAAAAAGTGTTATCTTTTTTCCTTCTCAAATATGTGAGGTGGGTAATGTGAATTAAGAGGGAGTGTGATCATTCATTTATCCAAAAAAAAAAATTAACTCGAGAGGCTACTTTATGGTAGTGGTATATGGTCTAACTATGGGAGATGCTCTGTAAGCATGTTCTTTTCCTTTATTCAATACCTTTATTACTTATTTTATGACATATGTGGTAGGTTCTGTAGAAGGTTTTTTAAGTTATTCAATATTGTTTGTAACTTTTTTATTTTAGTTTTAAGTAATATTTGTACTATGTTTGGGTTTGAATGGAAAAATAAGCAACTTGGTTTGGGTATGCATTAGAGACCCCATATATTTATTCACATCCTAATATAAGATCTTGAATGAAGAAAAGGGCTTATGTAATTCTATTTCTATGATTTGATAAAGAAGACATATAGTAAACATGAATTGTATTTTTAAATCTAAGGGTATATAATTTAAGAAATAAAAAACATATTTAAATCGAATAGCATAATCTTTTATAGGCTCATTTTATACTTATGTCAATGCTTGTAAATATTCAAATGGTAATTTAGGTAAGGTATAAAAATTAAAATGTGATATACATACATCTTCAAGTTTTTTAAAATTTTATAATGAACCATTTGGAAGATTATAAAACCAATCAAGATCCCCCTAGGCTTAACTACAATGGAAATATTTTAAGATCAAGCTTCTATTTTAGGCCCAATGTTTACAAGAATGTATATATTATTACAAGTGAATAACAGGGTTCCATTAAACATCAAAGGAGGAAAACTTTGGCATAACGAAGTTTAAAGAATAAATTTACTAAAACACATCCCTAGAAGTATGTTTTTATAATAATGTATTCTCCTCAAGAATAGATTCATGAGAATAAATTTGTAATTTAAGATTATTGACTTATTATTGCAAATATCCAATGGTAGTCATAATAGATAACATATCATTAGAATAAGTTTAGTCATTTGATAGTGGTTATAAACTACCATTCATATGGAACATAGGAATGATAATATATTTATCATCTAAAAAAATAGGCTCATCACATGATTTTTAAATATTTAGTAAAGGCACATCCATGTATTTTCAATATTGGGTAAAGGCACACCCATGCCTAAAGATGTAATTATATCTTATTGAATAACACAAAGTAAAATATTATTATCATTTCAAGATGTTATATTTCTTGAAATTTTGTGACATACTATAGGAGTAGGATAAATAATTTCAACGTGAAACACATTCTCCTTTTGAGAAGAAGATGAAACATAGAAAGGGGCAGAAACATTTACTATTTTATGTACCACATCAAGAGATGGAATAATGTCACCTTCACTTTTAGTTTTAATTTCACATCCAAGAGAGAGATTTAAAGAATTAAATATCACTTTATAATTGAGGTATATCATTTTTATGGGAGAATGGAATATTGACATAACTATCATTTTCATCCTTGATATCTGTCTTAGGAAATTATTTCATTTGGAAACCTTTAGGAAATATGTTTTTTTATTGTTTGGATTTACATAGTTTGATCTTTGAAAAATATACCTCAATATACTTGGGAATTTTATTGTGTCCCTAATAAATGCATGTTTTTTTAGTTGTTTAATTATGATTTTCATATGTATTATTATTATTTTCTTCCATCAAACCAATGGTAAATATGGGACATGCATTTTGAATCTCAAAAATTAGAGGGGAAGAATTAAGTTGACTATTTTCATTTTAATCATTCAAATAAAGAATGAAATTTTAAAAATTAGTATTATTTGGGAAAGGATACAAACACTTGATTTTATAAATATTTTCATTATGAGATATAGAGGAAGAACATTCAACTTCTTTGACATTTTCAATATTTGAAATTAGAGAATCACCCTCATTTTTTCAAATAACTAAAGAGGGTATGGATGTAATATTTTGATTTTCAACATTTGAAATGGTATCATTTTGTATATTGGTTGGATATTTAGTATCATAAAAGAGAGGAGTATGATATGTGTCATAACCAAGAGGTATTTCATCACATTCATAACCAAGAGTAGAAACATCATGATCATGACTTTGCTCATGTATATACATTACTCAAGAGGTGGATTAAATAAATGATCATAATCAAACTTCCATGCATAAACTTCTATTAAGGACTCCATAAGTGATATAAAGTTTAATATGACTATAACTTACCAAACCACTAGGACCTAAAAAATAATGTAACCTATAATTATTAAGATAGGCCCATATAAATGAGAGAGGAATTAGATATAGAAGTAAAATACATAAATCAGAGATGAAATTTCAAATAAGGCAAAAACCCTAATATGAAAACTAAATTTTAGTTCAATAAATAGAGGATGGTTCACAAAATGTTCTAATGAATTTAGATTCATAAGAGAAACATACAAAATTAAGGTTTTTTGAATGAAATCAATTATTATTCAAATTTTATAAATGTAATAAAATATTTTGATAATATTTCTCATTTAGGCATGTGAAATAAATATAAAATGTATCAAGTAACTAAGGGTTAAAAGAGAGCATATATTATTTATTATTCTATAATGGATCATGAATGTGATTAGGAAATCATCATAGGTCTACAATAAATAAATTGAACTTATTCATTATGTATTCTAATTATTTTTATCAGTTAGATAGTTGCATCAACTAGGGATAGTAATGTCAACACTTGTGTCTAATTTTTATCTAAGTGTCCACTTAGGATATGTATAATAATGGTTCCAAATTTGTATCAAGCCTACACTATGACATGTATAACTATTTTACATCACTATATGTGTCTTATTATGTTCTATACCTAAATAATAAATATCCTGAGTTCTTTTGCATTGTACCTCTTATAACTTGGTAAAAATGGGTTAGTAATGTGAGTTGAGCTAGCCCTAACATACTACCTACATAGCCAATACTCCATAGAAGGCCTAAAAATTTAATGTGGTTCTCCCTCCTATGCATGTGTGTGGAATTTTAATAGTGTAATTATATGCTCTTTTTCCTAGTAACCCTTTGTACAAGTGATGCAATAATATATTTTACCTTTTGAATTCTCCATATATTTGATTTAGTGTTCTAGTGAAATTTGATAGCTTGAAATAAATAATACTTTATAATTAGAGAGTTGGCTTATCAATTTATTAGGTGTGTTAACTAGATTATAGACTTTGTATATATAAAAACCTTTTGAATTTGAATTATAACATAGTGATGCATGAAAAAATAACCATGTGATGGGCAAAGAGGGATAAAAACTGGTCACAAAGTGAAAGATATGAAAAAGGATGAAAAAGATAAGCTTGGACAATTACATCAAATTTGGACACTAATGTAGATTCTAGAGTCTAAGGTGAATGTAAGTGTCTAAGGGCTAAAAAAAATAAGAAATAGGTAGGGATCCTTGGCATACATTTCATGAAGATAAACAAAAATACAACATAGGCCCAAGGGATAGGTAAATCAAGTGAAATTGGAAGCAAAGAGTTCTATGATAGAATATGTCACTATATGTATAGTTCTCAATGAAAAGGTATATACATACAAGGATACTAGAAATATGTGTACTTGTACCAAAATGGGTGCTTACAAAACCTTATACAAATTTGAGTGTGTTACTCTATTGACATGATTATGAAACAAATTAATATGAGAATGAACACATAATTTAGAGGGTATGTACACTCCATAAAATTATATATGATTACATTTTCAAAGAACACGGATTCTATACTCCTTGAATCTATAGAATCATACAATGTTTATTAATACCTCAAGGATGATCAAATTAATAAGATTCATGCCATAAAGACATTTCCGTTGGTTATCTAGGGGTATCAAGTTAGTATTTATAATTTAATATTTTAATACATAATATATGTTATGATAATGATATGAGAACATATGATAAATAGTATATAATAGGTGTAAGAGAGTAAAAATATATCATGAGAGAGATTTGTGGCATTTTAACAAATCTAATAATATATGACTAAAAGAGATATTTTAGGAAATCACTCCACTAAGTGTATGTGTGTTATATATGCATAAAATATATATTCACTTCAAATTTAATTTATGAATACACTGAATAAGAAACACAACCAATTCCCACTAATACCTAACCCATGTAACACTAGATCCAACTAATGTCTCAAGGATCCATCTAAATTTTTCCATAGTGTGGGTTGACCAAATTTGACCCTAAGACAAATTTTGCCCAGCCCCTATATATTTAAAATTTCATAGTCTTGTTATGTGGTCATGTCATACCTTATAAGGTCCCTAAGAGTCTTCATTTAACTTTTTTAGCATTGTTTAAGGTTAGTTTGGACAAGTTAAGGTAATTTCATATTATGGTCATATAGTGGTCTAAGGGTGTCATTGAGAGATAAAAATGGTCAAGTTGTGTAAAAGGTGATTAGAAGTTCATTAAAGTCATTTCATGTGTTAGACACCTTTAAAAATTGTTTCATGAAGTTTTGGAATGTATGAAGTTCATTTGCTAGCTTGAAGGGGGTAAAAATACATGAAAAAGTTGTTTTTGGATAACTCTAATGTGTGACCAAGTTACATAAAGGAAAAATTAATAACAAATACATTAAAAGGAGTTGGGATTGGTTACTCAATAGTCAAATATGTTAGAGGAAGTAGACTAAATTTAATTTCTTGAAATTCAATGCCACTTTGAGGAGTTAGAGAAGTTGTACAGACATGTTGAAGTCATATACAAGTGAAAAAAACTTTAGAACATCCTTTAATATTATAAAATCTATAGAAATAAATCTTGTAATGAAGTTTTAACTATAAAAGTTTCATAAATATTCTTCTCTCTCCCATTTCTTCATACACAAACTAGTGAAAGCAAACTTTAAGTAAATGGTACATGTAGTACAAGTATATTTTGGGGATGAAATTTTGGCCAAATTTTGGGACCTGTATGGTTTTACAATTTTAATAATTTTTTATTGGATTGGTGATATTATATTTATGAAAAATCACTAATATCCCATACTACTTTTTTAGAGATCAAAATGACATAGGCTGAGTTTAGATCAATTCCAGTGTAAAATGTGAGATCATGGTTGAATGAACCCAATTATATTCAGTCCTTATATTCATTTATATTCCTCACATACATTCAATCATCTTCTTGGAATGTGTGGATTTTTTTTAAAGAAATTTAATTATTGTGAGCAGTTTAAAAGAGACTATCATATTTTTTGAGTTTTTGAGTTCAGTAAGTGTTTTGGTGTATTGAAATGATTATTAATTATTTTATAGTATATCTTAAACAATAAATTTATTCTTAAAAACTTAATTATTTTGTACAATACTTAAATTGGTTGCGTCTCCATTCATCATCTTGGACTATGCTCTATGTATTCTATATAACATGGTGTTTTGATGAGTTTTGATGTAGTTTTCAAAGAGTTTGAGAATTATGAATTCGTTTATAATATGTTGATACATTTTTGGTAATATTATTGTAATTATAGTGACATTTTTGTATTCATTTAACTCCCAATGAACAAAGTTGTAGAATAGTCACCTACAGTGATGTAGGTTTACAACTTCAATGGAAGATCATCTTACCAATGTTTGATGAAGGTTTCCTAGCCATGGATTATGGTGATAATTAATGATTGAAGAATTTATTAGGTTAATGAAGTATTCAAATCAATTTAGACAAGAATTTTTAGTATGAAAAGATAACAAACCTAAAGAGATCTATAGGGCTCTATGTATACCTAGTGAAAACAACAAAGTTTGAAGAGACCATGAGATGCTATTTGAACTTAAAATGAAGTGATAAATAACCCCTTAAATGAGTTTTAATAATTTAAGATGTCATGACCTATTTTAAAAGGCTAATTCAAGGCCATATATGGAGTCAAATTTCTATGTTGGCACCTATAGCTAGCTGAGGAAGGATTTGACTTGAATATTGAATAATGGTGAAGTTCAAGACAAATATAAGGTTTTTATAAATATTTTAGACCCAAAAAAAATATAAAATCCATCAAGATACCTAGAGATTGACATTGATAGGCTTAAAATACCTTAGTTAGGTCTTTTTGGTAGTCACCTATAGTCAACTAGGTGAAAATGTGCACTTTGAACAATGAATGGTGATGGAGTTTGAGTTTTGAAGATAGTAAGAGAGAATTTATACATTAATAAAAATGAAACAAGGTACTTGAAAAATATTTAATATTGGTATTGGAGGCATAAAAGGCCATGAGCCTCAAACATAATTAATTATCCTAAAGATCACCTATAGATTGCATAAGTGTCTCAAAATATCCAAAGTCTTGATATAGTGTGTGAAATATTTGAAGGATATTAAATATATTAATACATTGAGGTAAAAAAATAGACCAAAAATGTGTATTAAAATCTTAATACACCATACATAGTGAACTTTGTCCAAACTAACACTTACAATCAACCCATTGAGAAGACTAATTTGGTCTTGAGATAGTACATTGATGAAAAATAGATATTTAATGTTTTAAAGAGTCAAGTTAGGTATCAATTAACCAAGAAAACATCAAGATATTGATTAGGTTTAGTATGACAAGGACTCCTAAAACACTATACTACAGATTAATGCTAAATGCAATCATAGTTAGCTACATTCACCTATAGGCCTATATAGGTAATGAAGGTCTATCTAAGATTTGGTATAGTGATTTTTATTTAGGTTTTTGAAGGTCATAAATAAATTATTTTTTTAATTCATTAAGTATAATGGATTTCTAAATAGGCGAGCAGAGAGACATGGGTCATAAAAGATAGTTACCTACAACACAATCCTCAACAAGACTATATGCCACTCGTGGATAATGAGGTTGTTTGATTGGTATAAGTTATGTAAATATTTATTGAGAATGGTTTAATTTATTATTACATAATACCCAAGTATAATTTTAATTAAATATGGAAAACACTAAAACTATGGCCACTGAGTCAATACATGAGATATATAGTTCTACCTATTCATGGAAAATGGTAAGTGTTGAAGATGGTTGGAATGACTAGAGGAAGACCTAAGAGAGTATAATTTTTTAGTATTATTGAAACAAGATTAGAATAACACATAAAAACATCAGGATTAAGAATATAATGGAAGCATTGGTAGACTCTGCTTAGTCTTAAACATACCTATTGCATACTCATGCTTGCTAGTTAGAGTTAAGAGATGATGACCATTGAAGTGGAATAAGTTGGATTTGAGATGTAATTAGGTCCTTGAGAAGATTTTGAAAAATATAAAATACATTCCATGGGTTATAAATCATCTAACATAAAGTGAAATGAGAGAATATCATGAACTAGGGTATGACAATCAGTTTAGTTTACAAACTCTATGCCTATAAAATTTAGATGTAACATAGGTTTGATGAAATAAGTAAGTTAGATATAAATTTAAAAATGTTATGAGTAATTTCATAGAACTCATGAAGGTAATTTGAGTTCATAAATAGCTCAAAACATTCACCAATAGACCTTAATTCTCTCAAAACTCACATAATGCTTATTTACAACCCAAGAAGTCATTTTTTCTGGCTTGGTATAGATCGCACATGTTTCATGGGACCTTGGGATCGTAGGTAAAGTTGGATGTCATAATTATTCCATTTTGTGTGATTTTTTGTAGGATTCATACATCCATATTTATGAGTCATCCTTAAGAACCCAAGTCACTTTCAAGCTATGTAAGAGAGCCATAAGGACCCAATGAGAGAGAAATTAAGATTTATGCATCCAAATAAACTATACAAACTTTAGAAACACCATAAAATTTTCAATATTCCCCTGTTCATTACCCCATGTAATTGGTTGACACATTATTGTACAAAACCAAATATATTAAGGATAAAATGACTATTTTTTACTATTTTACAAGTCTATATAGTGATTCATAACTTCAAATTTAGCATGGAGTTATGGTAATATTATTTATAATTTAATAAAATATTTTTTGGGTGTTTGGAAAATGTACGGATCATGTAGAAGCATTTTTCACTCTCTTGGCAGGGAGGCCTAGTCAAGAGAGAGAAAGGGCTGAAAAGGACATCTCAAATCACTCTTAGAGAATGAAATTTAATTTATAAATGTAATTAAATATAGGGTAAAATAATATTACATTATATTTTCACCATTTTATGTAATTTTATCTATGAAAGTAGGTTTGTACTATTTTAGGGCTACAAGCAAGAAGGCCTATTTGGGGTTTTTGGTGGAGAATAAATGGTTGGGGATAGTTTGAGGCCTCAATATGGATTATTATGTCTTATATGTTATTAATAGGACATTAATGAATTTTTATCTATCTATAATAACTAAAACCATGTTTTGACACTTGTGTGAAAAATAGGCCTAAGGAGATGAAGAGTCCTCTAGACACCTTGAAAGAGAAAGATGTGATATGTCAAAGATAACATATTGGGATAATTTTATAGGTGTAAAAATTAGATAAAATAGTTATGAGAAACTGATATGACCACCAATAATGCCACTTGTCTTTCAAGATGTCAACAAGAAGAGAAGTTTCAAGAAGTTAGTAAAGGTGTCAAACAAGTTTTTCAACTCCCATGCCACTTGGATAGACAAAGAATATTTATAGTAGATAAACATGTAATATTAGACATATTAAATTTATTTCATAACTAATTTTCTTATTTTAACTCAAATGACACTTGTCTACCTTCTCTATCCTACACCCTTCTCTTCTCTCTCACTTTCTCTATATATTGAACCACTTTGCCTTTGAAATGTATCCTCCATTTGAGTATGGAAAATACATTCTCATTTGAAGCCTTAGATAAATAAATAATTATTTTTTTTACCTTATCCATGAGTTTTTTCAATGTGTTTGTTAACTAGTTGATCTTTCTAAGTGATAGATTCTCTTCCTTAGCATGGTGTCCTTGTTTACATTCATATTTAGATTTGAAAGTCTATTTTAGGTATATTTAAGTGTTCTAATAATGTTTTTCATGAGTTTATTTAGTTGTATCTTCACTAGTGTCAATTCATGACCTTGTGTTTAGCCTTTCTATCTTAAGTTTGATTCATAAACCTCCATGAGAAATACCCATGAAATAGACAGATTTGGATTAGTGTATGTTCTAGTTAGTATTGTGTTTGAGGTTTAATTTCAATTAGTTGGAAGTAGTTAGGTTAAAATTAATGAATCATCTAATTAGGATAGGTTTGCTTTATGTTCTCTCTCTTCTTTTTCATCCAAGTGAGCTAGTAGTCTAGGTGATGAGCTTTAATAGACAAACCAAGGGAGATAGCCATTCAATCTAGAGGTTTACCTCTACTACAGGGAACCCATAGGCCTAGAGGTAATCCCATGTTTCACTAAATTTGGATAAGTCTTGAAATACCTCTCCAAGTGTGAAAAATTGAGTGATAATAGGGGAGATTATTATTTTGTTAGTATGGTTAAAACCAAATAAAAACATACTAATAAAACTAACACCTCAAGCCTAGAAACTTAAGCAACTAGAGAATAATGCAAGTAACTATCAATAGAAGATAAAATAAATAATATTTATTTTCCTTGAGATAAAGAGTTACATTTTGATCATGAATGAATGTGCTCAGTAGTGTGATCTAAGAATCTTTAGCGATGTTTCTCCTTGCATCATATCTCCTTGTCACCTTGGCAATGTTGGGCTTGGCTTAGGGTAAGCTCTCTCTCAACAAATTAGAATTAAAACACTATAAATATGGTATTTAAATGTATTTTCTGCATCATAACATTACAGTAAAATATCTTCTTGAAGGTAATTTAGCATAATAACCTTACAAAAAAACTTGTTGAACAATGGGTGAAGCCTTATATTTATAGCCTTCCAAACTAACTCTAACCCAAGTGGAATTAGGTTAGATTTAGCCATAGTTAAGTTTAGATTAATCCTAGTTGAGTTAAGGATGAGACAAGGAATTAATATTTTAGATAGAGATCCCATTTATTAAGTATGGCTCTCCATTTCTAAATTTAAGGATTAAGGGGAGATATTTATAATTCCTCGACTTTGAGGATGATGACATTATCATGATCTCATTTTTATTAGAGTTTCCTTAAAAAAAATAATTTTCACTAATTTCACATGGAAATTTAACTTAATAATTTTATTTTATTTTTTTATTTAATTCATTCTACTTAGCATTTTTGCACTTTAGGAATTGTTTAAGTTCGCCACTTAATGGGTCAAAAGGCCAAATTGTCAATTAATAGGTCTCAAGTTGACTAGAGATGAATCCATGAGAGTTTAATAATAAAAATAGGATATACCCAAAATAGGGATGCCTCAACACAATTATGAGAACTAATGTTTGATGTGTAGACAAATTTGGAACATTCAATGATTTCTTGGTTTAATTTGCATGATTTGATAGAAATCAATCTAAAGTCTAGTTGGAACATGGTTGGGGACAAAATGGGGTGTCTAAGTACCAAATTTCATATCAAAATTTTGTGGCACCACACAAATTATTAGATAAAAAATTTCTATGGGAGAGTATCCATTATTTTTTAAGAATCCAACAATGTTAGAGGTAGAAAAGTGGTGAGATAATATGCTAAAATGTTTTTACACACAAAATAAAAATTTATTGGTGATTTATTTACAATAATAAAATATAATTTATATATAACACTAGATATTATTTTAAGTACATTTGCACATTTCTTGTATCTTTATGATTTAATAAAATCAAAATCTATAGAATATGATATACTATGGATATATAAATTTATCAAGTGGATTGTGGATAAGATGTAAAAACTTGAGGAAATTTAATATCTATGGAAAAGAGTTATTGAATTTTGGTTTGAGAACACTTTATATTAATTTATAATTATTTGTGAAATTAAAGGATGGATAAAATTTGATGCCACAAGGATTTAATTTTTAGACAAACCTAGATGTAGATTCATCAAAATATTACAAATCCTTATTTTAAAACTATTCATGGATAAGGGACTAATCATAAGAAATAAATAATTCCTTTATAGTCCAATGAACTTAAGGTATGGAAAATATAAAAAGGGGTGGGGGTATCTTAAATAGATGTAACTTATTAAGATATCTATTTTAAATGGTTGAGGGGGTAAAATAGAAATAATTTAGAGGCAAGAAAATGATGATAAAATACTAAAGTAGACTAATATAAGTAGGTTAGAATAAATATATTGGAAATATAAAACGAATTTAGTTATAAAAATAAGATTAGCATAAGAAATAAATAAAAAGGAGGAAGAAAAGGATAATATAGAATAAAGAAGAAAAAAACAAAGGAAAGAAAAATAATATAGAATGTTTAGAAAAAACATTAAGGAAAATGAGAATAAAAGAGTTTCATCTATGAATAATATTTATTCTCTCATTAAATATCAAATAAGTCTTGACAAATCATGTAGCCAAGATATATCACTAAAATTAGATCAAACTAAAACCATACAACTAACATAGATTGATTTAGGAGAAGAGGATATAGAGGAAAGAAGAGAAGAATGTACTTTGGAGGAGATATTACATATGACACCAATGATGGTGATATGCTAAATTAAAAAAATATTTTATGAATTAGCCATGTTATTTATAATAAAGGGGATTATCTCATCCATGTGAGTGGAATATTAGGAGGAATGAAAATGTACCCTAGATAGTGAACTAGGCATAGAGGAAATAAAATGAGAAGAAAAACAATAATTAGAAATTATATATGAAGTGGAAGAAGAAATATAAAATGTACAAGAAAGTATAGAATTGGGAGATGTAGAAGATAATAAAGAAGAAACTGTAGAATAGAGATTACAAGAACACACAAAATCATGAACAATAGAGAGAGATAATATGATCAAGAAAGTAAAATAAGTAGAGATAAGATAAATGAAGTAGAATTTAGTATAGTAGATAGAATTAAAGAGATAGAATAAAATGACAAGGAAATTAATAAAGGAGGATAAATATTAGTTACTAAAACTAATGAAGTTTAGGAATAATAACATGTATAAGTAGAAGATAAGGATGATGAAAATAAATAAAAGGAGATAATGATAAATGAATCAATACAAAACCATAATAAGAAGATACCTTTGGAAGACATAAGCCTGTCAGACCAATCTATATCCCCTTTTACATTTTGATTGAGAAGAGAGAATTTATCTACAAAATAATAAGTGCATGTAAGATAAGAAGTAGATATTTATAAATCATTCAATGAATATATAAAGAATAAAAGAGAATGTATTAGGAAAAAAATACTCACTAAAGATATGAAAAGGGATTAAGGAAAGAGTAGACCATTGGTAAGGCAAGATAAACATAATAAACATAAAAATATAGAGGAAAAAACTAGTATTTACCATTGAATAAGTTATATAAGCACAAATAATCAAAGTAGCAACATAAAAAATAATATTCCAAAAACATCAACATCTAACATGGCCAAAAATAGAATGACGTTTTTGTGGTTTTAAAAATAAAATAAGGATGCAAATGATCATTTTTTTGTATTAGCCTGATATTGGATATGTCACATTAATGTGGACGAACACATTAGACTGTCTAATTTTATGGGTGCATTGAGAGATAATGCATTAAAATGGTACATGAAAGCAAATGTATAAATAAGAAAACATGGGAATTGTTTAAGAAAACATTGAAAGAAATACTTATAATTTCCATATGCACCTAGTAAGATAATTATTAATATGAGAGAGTTACTATAGAATGAAGGAGAAAAGGTAAAATACTATGATAAGAGGTTCAACACTGCAGTACGGAAATTAAAATAATCCTTGGATGAGAAAAAAGGGTGGAGGGGTTCATATATGGGTTTGTTCCATAACTAAGATCCTCAATGTATGGAAATGTAATTACCACATTTACGAAAGCATTATAGATGGATTTTATGCTAGAAGCACAATTATAGTGAAGAGAGACAAATTTTTCATTATAAGAAGGCATGAAAAAGATGTAGCAAAAGTTGACTTCAATGAGGCTAAGAAATTAAATACAAATAAAATAAGATGAATGCACCTATTAAAAACTAATATTATGTGTTTAAAGGAAAAAGAAATTGTGTATAATTTATTTTATAAAAGGACACTCCAAGATAAAGTTCCAACATTATGAGATGGTGCAGAGGTAGTAGCAGTTAGATAAACTCCTATTATAGTGGGGATGACACCACCAATACAAAAACCAATATAAAAAGAAATAATTCATGGTGAAATATGTATAACATATTTCCAATAGCCTCAAAATGTGTGTGCATTAATGGAGGTCACCCCATATAATAACTAGTTTATGTATTTTACTACCTATAGATCATTCAACCATTGTAACCATAAATGTCAATACCATGATGCAATGGATTATCTCAATGAGATGATATGGTGAGATAAATATATATAATACCAACTATAAAAAATTACACCTCACCACTACCATAATATGTGTTGTTCCAGCCATAACCTACATACCATATCATATCCCCACACACAAATGTGATACCTTAGACCCAACCAAATACATACTATAATAACAAGTAAGGTGTATATGGGAGGTAGAAATGAGGGTAAAAAGGAATATTTATAGAAGGATATGGATGAATTTATCAATGAGGAATATGGTACAATCAAGATATTCACCTCTTACATGTTAATGTGTGGAAAGATGTGACATATAGCCAGGAATTGTATTGAATAACCACACATAGAATGTTTTTTTTCATTAAAAAAGAAAAAATGATTAATTTTGATGTTCAACACACACACACACATACATATACATAAACACATATATACATTTACATAAATAGATATATACACACATACACATACATATATACTTAAATACACATATACATTAAATGTAATTTTTTCATAAAGAAATAAATCATGATTAATTTAGATTTTCAATACACACACACACACACACACATGCACACACACACACACACACACACACACACACACACACACACACACACACACAAACGCACAAACGCACAAAAAAACACACACACACACACACACACACACACAGAGAGAGAGAGAGAGAGAGAGAGAGAGAGAGAGAGAGAGAGAGAGAGAGAGAGAGAGAGAGAGAGAGAGAGAGAGAGAGAGAGAGAGAGAGAGAGAGAGAGAGAGAGAGAGAGAGAGAGAGAGAGAGAGAGAGAGAGAGAGAGAGAGAGAGAGAGAGAGAGAGAGAGAGATAATAATAATAATAATAATAATAATAATAATAATAATAATAATAATAATAATAATAATAATAATAATAATAATAATAATGGTCACACAAATTCTTATGAACTAGGATAAAAAATGGGCCAAAAATGTAAAAAAAAAATACCATGGACATCATAACCCATAGAACGGTGCCATAAATTAAGAAAATAAGTAACCTAGAAAATAAAGAAGAAGAATTGAATTTTTCCACTAAGGAGACATTGAATGAGAATAAAGGAATTCAAAAAGTAAATAATATAGGAATAATGACTTAGGATGAGAATTCATGAGTGGTGACAATAACTTAAAGAGGTACACATATTGGAAAAATAAAATAAAAAGTAGTTGAGATATAAGAATATGAATCAAAGGATGATAGTGTTTATGACTATCATATAACCCATCAACATGATATTAGAGTATATAAAATTAGTAAAAAAATTGAGAAAGAAAATTTTGAGAAAGAAAAAATACAAAATTTATAAGATATGCTTAAATTAATCAAATTTAAAGGGTCATTGGAGAAATTAACACAATTTTTTATATACTAGAATAAAAAAGATTGAGAACATAGGGTTATAAGGGTAGACAATGAAAAAAATAAACCAAAATAAAAATTTATTCATAAATATCCTCAAATGGAAGAAAATAACTATTTTGATTGATGTGAAGTTGAATTGTTGGATTTGGGAATAAACATCAATTTATTTCCTAGAAGCACTTGAGAAACTTTGGGTAAGCCTCCATTATAATATACCATCTACAATATATCTATGGTGGATGTTAAACCCAAATAACCCATAGGGGTGCTTATAATTATAAGTAATATTTATAGGGATTAAACAAAATTAGATTTTGAGGTAGTAGACCCATATGAGGCAAACACATGATATCTAGAGTTATTAAATATATAATGATTTATAAACTACAATGTGATTTTTATCTCTAAGTATGAAGAAATATAATTTGATGGAAATGGTTTGGTATCACATTTACCCTTAGAAATAGGGATGGTGACAACTTAGACAAAATATTTTTTGGCTTGATGAATAATATATATGGTATGCCAATTTACCTAGGGGTTATCCTATTAAAAATTCACCTAATATAAACTAATATTTGAATGTAATGATGAAGGTTTGATAACACAATAAATTAAATAATTAGAATCATATTGAGAAGAATACAGACACATAATTATATGAAAAATTAGAAATAAAGGATAGGAAAATCTTGTTCATGAGAATAATAACTCAATCACCCCCAAAAGAAATTATTGTCCCTTATACAATGCTAAAATAAAAATACTTTTTTAGATTGAAAGAGGAGCCTCTCACTCAATATTTTTAAAAAATAGTGGTATTAAGAATGCAAATTACTATTTATCACACTATTAAGTGTATTCCTAAATAAATTATGATAATTGAAATAATTTCTGGTACCCTCATAATCAATGCCACAACATGGTGGGTAACTCTAAAAGAGCACACACCTAATTATAGATCCATTTAGACCTTGTTAAAAAAATGTTATATCAAGCAAAAAGGATAATTTAGATAGATCATCAAATAGATAGGAATATATGGTTCCAAACTTCACATCTAAAAAAGTGAGAGAAGATGGACTAAGAAAGGAAATAAAGATAAAATATTATGGGTACAATATAATTATTTAACACTAAAAACATTATTGATGGATTAGTATATGCATCATAATATGAGTAAAGGTATAAATTATTGAGAAGAATTGAAAAATTATTTATGTTGGACATTTAATTTCTAGGACCCAAATACAAGAGTATGTTGTATACTCTCAAAATTAAAATCTTTTATATTAATGATAGATAGTAGTATGGTCTAAACATTTTATAAGATATAAGGAGAAAATACATTATTAGGAAAAATTAATGATTATGATCTCATTGGTTACATAAATATTATTAATTAAGTGACTAAATAACCATTAACATAGATGTAAAATATGTTTAAATAAGTCCTAAAAGGGCAGAATTTTTATATTGTAGAAACATCACTAAAAAGAGGAATATTCTTACATGGAGGAGGCTAGACTAGAAAACATGAAAGTAGAATTTTAAGAAGAATAAAGATAACACATTGAAATATATGAGGATAAAAACCATTTTTTTTAACAATAAACATAGGAGGATAAAATATTTCCACTGAGGGATATCCAAAATTATAAAAAATCATATATTATTATGAAGAATATTAAATTGAGAAAATGTGGAGCTATTAATTAAGTACAAGGATTTTTTCCCCAAAACACTATTTTTTTAAAAATTAATAAAAGAGATGTTAGGATAGATGAAAAGTGAAAAAAATAAGATGTTAAACCACTAAGAAAATACCTTATAGTCTAAACCCCAATGTAAATGTTAAAATTAATAAAAATTTGTATAAAATATTGGAATACAATATTTTTTCACCTATAAAAGATTTAGATTGGATTGGTCTAATGGTAATACTTAAATTAAACTACTAAAGAGATAAGTGTTTGTTTTTATTATATGTAATTAAGTAATTCATGTTCTCATGACCTATTTTCAACACCTTTCAATGAATTAGTAAAAAACATAGTGGAAATAGAAATCTATTAATTCACTTATGGATTATTAGGTTACCACCAAGTGAATATAAATCTAAAGGATATAAACCAGACACCATTTAAAATTGAGTGGCTATATTTCATGTATACAATGATGTTATTTGGGTTTAATAATGCACTAGATATTTTTAATTTTATAATGGCCAATGCCTTCTGGTAATTCATCTACAAGTTTCTTTAGGCATACCTAGATGATTGGAAAGTTTATATAGTAATGAATAAACATGAAAAACGTTGAATTTAATGTTTTAAATATGTAATCAATTGAGAATATCATTGAACTTGAATAAATGTGTATTTATGACACCATTTAAATCACCACTAGGAAATATTATATGAAAATAAGGGTTGATGGTGGATCCCTTAAAAATTAAAATTATCATAAAATTATTTATGCTAAGGGTAAAAAAGGATGTTAGGATATTTATAGGATACATGGGTTATCACTATAGGTTATTAAAAATGATGTAGAAATTAGTGCACCTATTAAAAATATAGTAAAGAAAATAAATAACCAAGGACTAGAAAGGACACCACAATGCTTATAAGCCTTTGATATATTGAAATATAAGATTAAAAATCACCATTTATAGTATTTATAATTGGAAGATAAATTATTTTCATGTAGATTCATTATATTTATCCCTATGAGTGGTATTAGCATGACTAATGGGGCACATGGATTACCCCATAACATGTTTAAGAAAAAAAATGGAAATAAATGAAGAAAATTAGTATACCATAGAGTAAGAAGCATTGTAAATGGTTTATGCTCTTAAAAAGTTTAGACATTATTTCTATCTTCCCCACTTGTATTTTATATAGATCATGATCCATTAAAGTATTTGGTAAATAGACCAATTATTAAAGGTTGAAGATTCCAATGGTTGATGTTATTTAAATAATGAGATACAAAGATTGTATTAAACCCAAGAAAAGCTAGTAATGGTTCAAATATTTTATTAAATACATACACATTAAAATATAAGTGGTTTATAAATGGTGAGTTTGTTTAAGAATAACTATTTAAGATACAAGAGTTTATGGTAATAGGTGAATTTCCTAAAAGACGTGGTAAAATATAAATTTTTTGGTTGACATAAGAATTACCATTTAAAATAATATAATAAGTGATACATTAAAATGTACAGATTAAATATTAATGAGATTGGTTTTGAGACACAAAATAAACCACATATTAATATAAACCCATTATGGAGTTTTTTGAGGTCAAATTTTGGCGTGGGACAATAAATAAAGTAATACTAGCTAGTTTATGGTGTACCATACTATTTTAAGATACACATAAGTACACAATGGAATGTTACATATGAAAAATATTATTACAATTAAATGAAATATATGAGATGTGGAGGTTAAATTTTTGGGGTGGGATAATAAATAAAGTAATACTAGATAGTTTATGGTGTCTCATAAAATTTCAATATGCACATAAGTACAAAATGGAATGTGACATATTCCAAAGAGTATTCCTATTAAATTAAAGATATGAGATGTTATTAAGGCCTATAATAGGATTGGCATAATTAAAAAATTAGGTTATTGGTTTTATAGGTCCCAATAATAACATGGATAGGAAAATTAATTTGTGGTTTATAATAATTGATACAAAGTATCTAAAAATATATGTAAATTAAATTTCAACAAAATATTATATTACAAAGACTGAAACAATGTTCCTATATGAAAATATTATAACTAGACATGTTTCCCCCCTCAACATTATTAGTGACTAGGGTAAGCACTTTGTGATTAAAAAAATGAGGAATTGTTGTGGAATTTCCTAATTAAACATAATAAGAGTACCCATTATCATCCACCATGAAAAAAAAAAACTACATATGCTTTAACAAAGTTTTGGAGAAAGGGATAACAAAGATTAAAAATACATATACTATAAATTGGGACACAAGAATACTGTGGGACTATGAGCTTACAACATAACCTTAAAAAGGCCCATTAAAAAACTATCCATTTTAGGTAGTGTATATTTTGTAATCCATGGTGTTGATGGAGCTTATTTTACCTAGTTTTAAATTAGTATCACAAGTAAAGATAAAAATGAAGTTAAATCACTCAAAGAGATAGTAGTGTAATTGGATAAATTAGATGAAAAAAGTTTCAAAGAGGCATATAATCAAACCCAAGATAAATGAATAAAATAATCATGGCTTGAATTCACATCAATATCAAAAAATATATTTAAAAACATAATATAAGACCTAAAAGTAATGTTGAGAAAAGATATATAGAATACTTTCACACACACACACACACACACACAATAATAATAATAAATAAATAAAATTAACAACTACTAATTATAAAAACAAGTAAATGATGACTTAGTGAAAAGAGAAAGTGGAAACTCACAAAGGGAACTCCCCTAGGGAAGTGAAATAAACTCTTTCTCATACACAAAATAAAAATTAGAGGCTTAGTTTGAACAATTGTGGGACAAATAAGAATATAAAATGGATGGTTGGTGGGGATAATATTTTAAATCGTAGATATGAAGTAGGATAAAACATGAGTGAATGACATAAAATGTGAGGAAATGATTAGATGGAATAAAGATAGAAAGATAAAATATAATAAACATAGAAAATGAGAATATGTGCACTAATGATAACATAAAAGTAGGTCATAATAGGTAAAAGTAGTAAATGGCAGGGAAATATCTATTATTTTTAAAAAAAAACCTTAACAAGATGGATTTTAAAAATAAGGGGAATATATCATGTTAAAAACACTTCTACTCAAAATCATAAATAATTCACTAAAATAATAATAGAAGCATAAGTTACAATATTTTATGTCATATAATGTTAAAATTAGGTCATGAGTCATGGAAAATTCACAATTCATTCCTTATGAGAATACTAAAAGTCCTACATGTTTGGATCGCTTAATTAAATTTCAACATCTAGACCCTTATGGAGCATTTTTTGTAGTCCCATATTTTGTTGAAAATAATTAAGACCTACACAAGTGCATTTATTTGATATTAATAAATATTTATCATACTATATTGGAGATAGAGAACTAAGACATGATGTAACTGAAACCTAGAATATATACTTGGGAATGGTTAGGGAACAAAAAATTCCTAAGAAAAATAAAATTATATGCTTAGAGACAATATACATATTTTAATATGTCATAATTTAATAAAAAAAATTATATTTAATCATACATATGAAGATATAATGTGCTTGGATTGATCCTACTGCATCTCAAAATAAATAATTTGCATAGTGACAAGTCTCTTAAATAAAGGCAATGTTTATAAAAAGTACAAAAGGGAGAAGTGATCACAAAATTGGGATTAATTTAAATCAGAGGGCAATTTCCATCTAAAACATCATGGATCAAAAGGTTCTATATGTAATATAAGAAATTGCTTATAAAAATTACTTAAAAAATAGATAAGATTGGGACACTATAAAATATATCTAAATAGTGTGGGACACAATTATGCTTAATAATAAATGTAATCTATGTGCCGCATTTATGAAACAACTCATATAGAACCTCATGAAGATAAACAAAAAAGTTTAGCATGAATTCTACTATGACTCTCTCCTCATGGTTTTGGAATTGTATTTTACAAAAAAAATAGTAGAAATGGAATGTGTATTTGATTGAGATCAAACTAAGTCCATAGAAAAAAATTAAAAGAATACTTGGGAAAAAATTAGGCTCGAGGAGAGATCACATTTGATATTATACATTGGAAAAAATAAAGATCATGTTAGATGGGATATATTGAATATAAGATATGATGGTTGATAAATGTAAGGATGGGATGATGTTTTTAATAGATATTTGATAACACATACAAAGAGCCATATCATCCAAGGGTCACTCATATTACAAAACTACCTTAGAATTATTTGATAATGAATTAAAAGTGATAATTAAATACATTAGGACCATTCCTATTGTTATGAGGATGACACAAACCCCTAAATTTAATTAGGAGTTTTGGAAGGTATGTAATGAAATAAACATAGGTTTGGTGCATGAAAATGGCATCCATCCATAGCTACCAATTATAACACACAAAATATTAAAGGAACAATGGAAAAAATTACCATAGTGGTAGACATGAAAAAGTCTACCCCTAAAGTAGAAGGGAAAGATAAGAAACCAATTTCAAAAATATTATGATGTTCATTACACAACAAAACCCTTAGCCTAGGAGTTAAAGCTACTCAAGCCAAAATAGTACATGAAATTAGACTCAGCCATATGAAGGGCGATCCAAGATGAGGAATTGGAGGTCAATGGCACCAAAAATTAATCCTGAAGACAAGGTAAATATATTATGGATGGGTAGGTCCCTCAATGGTGGAAATAATTAATAAAAAAATATGAACCTAAGGTGTCCACCAAATCATCAATGATTACAATAAAAAAAATTATTGTATATGAATGGAGGTAAGTGAACAAGGATTTCATCACTATGGGAAGTTAATAAAGGGAAGAGGAAAATGAAAAAAATTTAATGATTGAACAAGAAATCAAAGGAAGTATGAGAGGGCCTAGTGAAATATTTAAAATTTGAGTCATTAGGTAAAGTCTTTGAAAAGAGAGATAGGGTTATGGTGATGAAAAATAAACAATTAAATAAAAATAACAGGATGCAAGACAATAAATTACAAAAATTGTAACACTACTATTAAAATGTCATAACAAAGGAAGTGTACTAAAATTAGAGAACACATATGAAATAAAAAAGAAATGAATGAATAATAAGGTGATACAAGAAATAATAGAGTATTAATATATTAGTAAGTTCACACTTATGAAATAATAAATAAATTACCGCATACCCTCCAGAGAAAAGTAATTTACACCCTAGAGAATAGAAAGGAATCAAAAAAAGCCACACAAACATACCAAGGGATATCTTTACCAAATGTTTAAATAGAAAATTAGATGTCACCAAATGATTGATAAATATTCAATACAATAAGACAAACTCAAAGCATAGAATTAATATATTAACCTATTCATTAGATAAATAAATGTAGTTAGAAGTAATTAGAGGTGGAAAAAAAACAAAGGGAGGAATAGGAAAAATAATTAAAGGATGAAAGGGAAAACACAAAGAAATATATAGAGTTATCCACTCAATTATTGTAACAAGACCTTGAATAAGAGAAAAAATAAAAAGAGGGAATGTAAGTGATGTAGAGAAGATAAAAATAAAAATAAGAAAAAATAAAAAAGTAATAGTTGAAAAAATTGGGGAAAAAAGATTTGAGGAAGTAGAAATAAGAAGAATTAAATAAATATAAAGAATAAAAAATAAGAGAAAAAAAATTAAAAGTAAAATATAAATAAGAAATAAGAAATTAAGGAGGAAATAAGAGATTAATAAAAAAGAGGAACAAAATATGCATATAGAACTAAAAGAAAAGATGAAGAAAATAAGATGTCTAAGGAAAAATACCTAAATAAGATTTATCTTTACTAGGAGAAGAAAAATAATGAAGATAAAATTAATGAAGAACCACATGGGATAAAAAATTAGGGATAAGATGTGAAGGGAGTAGTTTAGAAACTAAAGGAGTAAGAGTGGAGCAAATATTAATACCATAAACATAAATAGGTCTGCTAGGGGTCATTGGGGCTTCTTCATCTACTTCAATGACATTTTTGGATCCTATATAAAATTAAAAATTTCATCACCAAGGAATTTTTTTTTTCAAGTGTAGGGTATTCCATAATTTGTTACAATAGCACCCAAAATGGAAAGTAGTAGTTATATTGACAAGACTCACCCATTCTAAAAGAGAAGATAAGAGATATCTTACATTGGATTACTAGATGCATGAAAATAGAGGAGGGAATAAAGATATAATTGAAGTCCTTCACTACTACAAGACATTAGTTTGATCTAAATGACACCTTTACCATAGGAACAAAAAGGAGGTAGTATATGTAGTGAAATTACTTAGATGTTTTGCAATAATGGAATAGTATATCACAAAATTAAGAGTATAATAATCAAATCCAAAAAAATAATTGATAAAAGAGAAAAATAATTGATAATTATGAATTAGATTATTTAATGGTGGAGTTAAAAAATAATTAAATAAGATTATAAGTCATAATATGATCATAAAATACTAACCAATACCTCTTATATATATTATACTTGGCCATGATTATTCCATAGGTTGAACATACTAAGAACACAGATAAATTCAATAAGATAATATGAAAGGTATGTAAGCCACAATTTGGCTAGACATATCCATATAAAAACTATAGGTTAAGGGAATAATAGAGATAAATTAATAAAATACAAAAATTCATAAAATGTTAGAAGAGAGGAAATCATGGCACATGAAACATTGACATCAAAACAATTAAAAAAAAAAAAACCACACACACACAAAGAGGGAGGGATTCAAGTATATGGTATGTAATATTAATAAAACATGGGGGATCCATGATATTTATTTTCATAATCCCTTAGGTATCTATTCAAAAACCAATTGATTATTGTTTCCTCTAAATATGATGCTAATATATACCCATTAGGGTATGATAAAAATATTATTTTAGTATTAAGGAGGGATACAAATAAAAATAGGTAGAAATAAAATCCACCATCAATGATATGGATGATTATGGTACACTATTGAGTTGTAAGTTAGATAAAATGGAAACTACTATCACATAAAATTAAGCCTATATGAAGACTTTAGATGCTTAGTATGTTCCTCAATGTATTATTAAATATACTATAGTTATAATTACACATGGGCTCAAGATAAAAATGGTGGAATAAATTTTACTCAATAAATATGTGTTTTAAAATGTATTTTTCAAAAAAAATATGCAAAAAATATGCATTATGAGGAGCAGAGGTAAAATGTTATGTTTTGAAGGAGTGTGTATCATTATCATAAAAACACAATTGGGAGACTATAGTGGATTATTTATCATGTTTCATATGTTTAATAATTTTTTGAGGTTTTTTTTTGTAAGGTATATTTTTTCTTCAGTTTTTATTTCCAAGATTCTTTAGAAATGTCTTGATGATGAGTGATGCAGAGGTCATCAACAAATTTATCATCAATGGATGAAAACAAGAAGCATATTAATTACACTTACCTCTACTAATGACTCCTAGATTAGATATCCTTGTCTTTTGTTTACTTATTCATTTGGTTTTCACTCAATCCATGATTTACTGGTCACCCTTGTTTGCATTCACACACTAGTCTTTGTAATTTCAACTTACCTCTCTTTAACTAAATACATAGTAAATTGGCTTCAAAAACTTGGTTTAGGTTTCCTCTATCTCTATAAAATTTATTTTAATTCATGTCAAGCTCAAAAAATTCCTATTTTATTTCTCTCAATCCATAAATTCCTTCAACATAACTCCTCACAACACATACAACTCTTTAGCAGGGTCTCCCTACTAGATTTTTTTTAGGCTTTTCTGATTTGTACAGATGAGTACCATGGATTTTTGAAAATTTAGTCACATTTTCCCATAACCTATATTAATGTATTACCTTTAAAAAAGTATCAATATTTAGTTTAATTATTTGATCACTCTTTTAAGTCTTTTTTGCTCTTTATTTAGGCCTATTAGACCTTAACCCTTTAGTTGCACATAGTCAATTTTATCATTATGAAACCATGCCTTCTTGACTCAAAAATATGTAAATATATTATCACACACAAATTTGTAACTTATCATAAAAAATCATCACTTTTCACTAGTTCTATCCCTCACAATACATATTTAAGTCTTGAAAACCTAGAATACTGTTTAAGCTTGACTATGCAGGCTCGAGAGGGGTCAGTTTGATATATTTTATTATAAAAGGGAATTAAAATAAATTTGAGGGTTTAATAAAATATATATAAATATTCATTACCTTCTCAAATATACAAACAATTCCTTCTACCCTTCTATCAAGATCTCTGATTGACTATGTGAGTTTTCTATACTTCTACAAGACTATGTTAGAGTTTATAAAACATAGTTTCAAGGTAATAACAAAACTTGATGAGGTTATAAATACCACTTAAAAATATTTCAAAATTAATATCAAATCCAATTTATGAAATATCCTTCTCTCAAGAATATGTACTTAGAACTCCTGATTACATCCTATGAACAACACGAGGTCTATGTCTATTATTCTCAACAAATATTCATCAAAAATAACAAAAAAACATTGTTTAAGGGTTATTAAAAACTTTTAAGGTTATTTTATAAATTTTTCACATGTTATAAATGTTTATCAACAAATTCTACTCTTGAAATTCTCACTTCCTCTCAATCTCCAACACACAAGGTGTAACAATATAAAATACACAGTTTATCTTGAATCTCTTGTCCATACACATGAAAGAAAATTCATATAAATAAATAAATTAAAAACAAAAAAATAATTAAATGTAAAAATTATATCAAAATGACACTAAAACACATCTTTATTTATGTTTTCTTCATACACTCTATCTACACATTCACTATATTTGCATACACGTATGATATAAAGACTGCCAATAGATTTGACTTCAATAAAAAAATAACTATTTATGTTTTTAAGGTTAATTAACCTTAAATAATTTGAATATAACCCCTCCTCACATTTTTAAAACATTAATTATAATTTATTTTATTTTCATATAACTAATCAAACTAATTTATAATTCTTTGTTTATACATTAGGAGTGATAACTACCTAACTACTAACACATTTGTAAAAATGACTAAAATATGAGTTAGGTATGTGTTAGAAAACCTTATAATAAATTATAAATCATAAATAAAAACATTAAAACATTAAAACTTCCTTAGACAAGATGAAAGTCTCCAAAACTTCACATGAATATTTGAAAATTCAATCCAAGGGGTTTAGGTGGGAAAATGCCAAAGGTACCCTAATTCAAATTTTACATAATATTAGAAATAATAATTTACTCATAAATGCCTATTTTGACCTTAATAATTTAATAATGTCTCAACAAATGTAAAAATTACTAAAAATTACAAAGGTAGTGATGTTCCTACGTCATGCTACTGAGGAGAAAAATGAAACTTTCCATGAAAGTTATAATTGATCTAACTTTTAGGCTTTTTTCATTATCCTTCTTCTATGTTCATGACCACCTAGATCCAAATGACTATTTTATACATATATACCTTATTAAATATTGATAAAAATTATGATGGCTCATCCTTTGTTGTTATTCCTCTTGCTTTGTATCTCCAATCTAATCATGTGAAAATGTTACTTCTTATCTCTCATCTATAGACCTGTACATGAATCAAACAAGTCAAATAAAAAAACTTATCTCTTTATATCTTGGAGTTCACATTGTTCTTTGGTTTCTAGCTCTTCTTCCTCTTGACTCAATATTTCTCTCAATGCTAACTCAGCTACCATGATGGAGTTCTTGTCTCCTATGAGACTCAAATCCTTTGACTCTTACATTATATGCTACCATATCTGATTCTCTAATAATATACACTCATCTATCTAACTTTTATATTATATTGTTTCCAATAAATACACCTTATCTTTCTACCATTCAAAAATTTCAAGCACTTTTTCATGTGCCTCTTCTTTAGACTCTCCTACTTCCAGCTTATAGAATTCTTCATGCATGACAAGTAATTCACTTAATGTTTTTGTACCTTCTTGTCCTTCCATTAACATGTTCATTAGTTTCATTGTACTCTCATATAATTCATCTTCATCTTTGTTCACATCAACACATTCATCAAAAACAACATTGAAACAAATACCTTGTAATTATTTTCTCTCCTCAAGGCTCTCTTCATTGAAATTTTCTTCTTTCTTTCTCATCATAAGGACTGGTGATGATGAAAAATCTCTATATTATTATTCATCATCAAATGGATCACATTATTTATGGTAATATGATATTGTGATCCTATACTCAGTTATCTAATCAATTTATTCCTCTTCGTTAGCATGTTATTCATTCTTCCAATCTTCAAGCAACTCTTCACCTATATATACACATTTCAATAAATCATTAGTCATAATATTTTGAGGCTTATTTTCCCCCTTGATTATTATTCTTGGATACCTTGATATCTTCTTCATCCTTCATCTTCTTCTCTTCTCTATTAACTTCTTGAGAGGCCATCTCACTTTCCTATTTATGTATACATGACATATTGGTCTCATTTCCTCCAAGATTTGTTCCAAATTTTTCAAAACCTCCTTCATCTCAAATGTTTCCTCTATTTATAATTATCTTTTCTTAAATTATTTATCTTTATCCATATTCTTATGTCATTCCTCACTCAACACTCCATCATTCTCTTTCACTTTTTTTCTTTACTATCTCACTCTCTCTCTAGGTCTCTCTCTTAGACCTATCTCCTTGACAAGCCTACCTACTTTCCTTCTTTGACCTCACCTAGGTCTCTATCACTTGAATCTCTCTCTCACTTATAGTATCTTATTTATCCTCACCTATGACTCCTTTCTCTATCTTAAGCTCTCTTCTTGAGCTACTTTCTTGGAGCTCTCACTAGCTCTCCTTTCTCACTATTTCTATGCCTATTAGATAAAGGGATTTGATAGACCTATTTTATATTTATTTTTATCAACTATTTTTACATATCTATCACCTACCTCTAACCTCTTCACTCTTTCCTATAGTCTTCATTAGCATTTTCATTTCAATATCTTAAGACAACATTTAACATGTACTCAACAACATCTTCATACTCATGTAATTCACACATGAAAACATAAAAAATACCTTGACATATAATGTTTATAATATGATACCAAATGATTTATAGTTAATAAAAAAAAATCATCAATGGATGAAAACAAGAAACACATTCATTATACTTACCTTTGCTAGTGACTCCCAGCTCTGATCTCCTTACTTGTCTTGTTTGTCCTTACTCCTTTGGTTTTCAAATATATATGTATTAATAATAAACTCTATATAATTTTTATAGTATTTAAATATCTTTGAATATAGACTCACTCAATTATATTCACCTCACTCCATGCTTTACCACTCACCCTTGTTTGCATTCACATACTAGTATTTGTACTTTCAACTTACCTCTCTTTGACTCAATACATAGTAACTTGGATTCAAAAAATTGGTTCAAGTTTAATCAAAATTTATAAAATTTATTTTAATTAATATAAATCTTAAAAAAATCCTATCTTATCTCTCTCTCTCTCTCAATCCATAAACTCCTTCAACAAAACTCTTCACCACACACGCAACTCCTCTTTGGCAAGGTCTTCTACTAGCCTTATTTTAGGCTCTTTTGCTTTGTATAAGTGAGTAACATGAAGTTTTTGAAATTTAGTCACATTTTAATATAACCTATATATATTTATTTAATTTCATAAATTATCATGATTTATTTCAACTATTAGATCACTATTGTAGGTCTTTCTTGCTGTCAGTTTAGGCCTATTAGGCTTCTTTAACCCTTGAGTTTCACATAGTCAATTTTATTAGTATATAACCATAAATTAATAAATAAAAACCATTTAAATATATTATCACACACCAATGTATATATAAGCACCTAAAATCATCAATTTTTACCAGTTACATCACTCAAAATATAGATTTAAGTGTTGAAACCCTAGAGGGGTCAATTTGATCTCTTTTGTTATAAAATGGTAAAATAAAGTTTAAGTTTTAATAAATTATTTAAAACTATTAATTAACTTATAAAAAAAATATTTATAATGCTTTGCTCAACCCTTCTATCAAGGTCTCTGATTGACTGTGTGAGTTTTCTTTACTTCTATAGGACTCTGTTGGAGATTATACAACATAGTTTGAAGGCGATGACATAAAATTCACATGGAAACTTAATGATGATATAAATAACACTTAAAAATATGTCCAATTTAATATAAACTCCAATTTATTAAAAATATTTATTTCAAGAATTTGTACTTAGAACTCTAGATTATGTCCTACAGACAACTTAGGGTATGTGTCTATTCTTCTCAGCAAATATTCATCCAAGACAACAAATAATTTTTTTTAAGGGTTATTAAAAAATTTTAAGGTCATGTTATAAATTTATCACATGTTCAAAACATCTATAAAAATTTATACTCTTGAAATTCTCACTTCCTCTCAATCTTTAACACAAAGGGTGTAACAATATAGAATACACAGTCTGTCTTGAATATCTTGTCCATACACATGAAATAAAATTAAAATAAATAAGGAAAATAAAAAAAACAAATAATTCAACTTACCAATTATATCAAAACGACAGTAAAGCACATTTGAATTAATGTTTTCTTCATACACTTTGTCTGCACATTCATTATCTTTGCATACATAGATGATACAAGGATTGCCAACATATTTATATTCAATAAGAAACTAACTATTCATGTTTTTATGGTTTATTAAATTTATATAATTTTAATCCAACCACTCCACACACTTTTTTATATCCTTCATTATAATTTCTTTTATTTTCATATAACTACTTTAGCTAATTTGTAACTACCTCTTTGTACATTGGGAGTGCTAACTGTTGAACTACTAACACATTTATAAAAATGAATAAATTATGAGTTAGGTATGTGTTGAAACACACTATAATAATTTATAAATCCTAAATAAACAAATTACAACTTTGAAACTTACATATACAATATGGAAGTCTCTGAAACTTCACATGAAGATTTAAAAATTCAAACAAAGGGTTTTAGTGGGAAAATGTGAAAGGGACCCTAATTCCAATTTGACATAGTCCTAAAACTCATAATTGACTCCTAAATACCTCCTATGACCTTTAAAACATATTAATGAATCAAGACATGTAAAATATACTAAAATTTACAAAGGTAGCAATGTTCTTACATCAATGAGATTTGAAAAAAATATTAAATGTTATCATGCTTCTTGAGCAAAGTATTATCATAATGAAAAAATACCTTATATTAGTCCTAAATGTTTAAAAATTAGATATTATGAAATATATACATAAAAAATATTTAATATTTCTAGACTATGTAGCAACACACGCTACTTTCTAACACCAAAAAAAAAATTATTTGATGAAGAGCCATGCCCTATAGGCATGCCCATTGATTAGCTAGGGAATTAAAGTTGGTAATTATATTAATCTATTTTAAAATTTTATATAAGGTATTATAATGATACGATATCATATTTAAAGAGTATATAAGATGCATAAAACTAGAGTAAAGAGATATAATATGAGAGAGAAAATATAGAGTTAAAAAAGTATATGCAAGATTTTAATGGAGTTATTGATGTATGAAGAAAAGAGATAATATCATAAAAATATATGTTAAGTGTATATATGTGGATATAATATTCCCACTTAAAATTTAAAGTTTCAATACTCTATATATCCAACACAATAATATCCTACCAATACTCAACCTTGTAAAACACTATGTCTAATCAGAGTCTCACGAATCTACCTAAATTTGTATTTGGTACCAAATTTTATCTCAACAAACTATTCTCAAACAATAGTTACCTAAAATTCAATTTTACATAAAGTTATATATGATAGTAATATCAAAAATTAATTTACAATACTTATCTATATGTTTCAAAATGGTTTAGAAAATATTATTTCCTTGCATTGGTTCATTTTCATTTTTTTGTGGATTTTAGAAATAATATATTAATCATGAGATATTATCCATGTCCAAATTATTTTTTGTGATTATGTGATGCAGAAATATACTTCCCCACTTTAAGAATATGAAATTTATCCTACTTTCTCATGTTGATACAATTTTTTTCTTGTGGACACTCATAAACTTTATGTCCAACCACTCTAAAACTAAATTATGTACTCAAGTATAGACACCAAAAATTTGTATAATCCTTATATGTATAATTATTTTCAAATGAATTTACAAATATATAATCTTAATGGAAAATATAGAACTTATTGGTGCATCTATCTTGGTCTTATATATTCTTGTCCACTTTATTTCATTATGCAATCTTTTGTTATGTTCTCTTGATCTTTCTTGACTTTGTCATAAGGAACCCTAGTAATTTTATATTGATTATAAATTTAATATGTATTCAATATATTTTTAGTAATATTAAATATATTTAGTTATTAACATTGTTTATATTCATTAGAAATGTCATAATATATCTTTCAGGTCTATTTTGATACATGCTACCATTTGGGGTGCTTTATTTTACTTTTTTAGTCTTTTTTAGTCATCTTGTTTGTTATAATAATTAAATAATTAATTGTTAATAACCCTATATATAAAAATCCATTTGGATCATTTTAAGGATAATAACTCATTTCTTAACAAAGGCACACTAAAAACATCCTTCCATCTAGCTTACTAGCATTCAAAGTCTTAGTTTTTTAAAGAATAAATATAATTAAGTGATTATAAAAAAGGATTACTTAGTAAAATTTTCACTTGGAATTTCATTCAAAAATACATGATAATAGGTAATTTAGGTAACACTTATGTATTCAATGAGGAGTGACTAAGGTTAGTCTAACCCAACACTGTCAACCCATTTTTTAGGTCACATTGGTATGAAGATTTAAATCTAGGGTATTGGATCAAAGAGATCAAAAAATATAGCTACTCACATAGGGATAAGTTATTCTAGTACACATAAGTCATTTTTAACTAGAGGAACAATGACCTCAACTATTAGATAATGGATCATACATCCTGGACATTTTTGGTGGATAGTAGATGTATCTAGTCATTGTAGTAGTTTGAGTGATACCAAATATGTCTTGAGATGCTTCAAAATTATATCTCCTAATTAAATCCAACACATATCCACTGTAAAACATAGTAAATGACTCTAATGTAAACTAGTAATCAATATAAAGTCATAAATATGCTACATAGCATATCTTATTGGTCATTTATATAAAAAATAAGTGAAATAAATCATAGTTACATTTAGATTTACGTAACTTAGGGAATATAATATTAATTTTAATTATTCAAAATGGTGTAGCTTATATAAACCACAAAATAAAAAATAAGATAAAAAATATTTGTGAACTTTTGTAGCCTAAATAATGGCATGTTGATGTCCCTACCACTAGTTTTATTAATATCCTCCACACATACTCTAAGATCATAATCATATCCTCTATCAAGAGATATAAATTGAAAGTATTTGCATTAGATCTATTATCAAGTATGGCTTTAAAGTGCATATCATATAACATAGTTCTTAATTGGATAACATGGCTTATCCCTACTTAGTCCACTATTTATATGTATACATAACTAAAATTTATACATAATACAAAATACATATGTTGCCCATGTTAAAAATCTATGAGACACATGTCACCCTATACATACATAAAATTCAAGATAAATTATATTTTAAATATTTTTAAACATAAACTATAATGATAAAAAATTATAATACAAAAATATCATCTTATATAGGCATCTGAGACCTATAATAGATGTTTGTGGTAAGAACTACTAGTAGGGGCACACAAATATTTTAAAAAAAAATTAGACATCTGTACATAGGATAGATACCTGTGGTATACTCCCAAATGAACTTAAAATGCATAAAACATAAGGAATTTACATTTTTTTTTATTGTTAAAAATTACACAAAAAGTATGTTTTTTTAACATACTAGTGCTAGAGGCTTTTCCACATATAACACACTCTCTAATAATTAATATTGGTTCAACATCACCTCTGGTCTCATTGTTTTTTATTTTTTCTTACCCACTTTGGGAAATCGATACAATCACAACTAAAAGGATCATCTCCTAAAATTTATATAAAATAATTAAATAAATAAAAATAAATAAATAAATTCAAGAAACTTAACAACCTTGACAATTGATAACAAACATTCAATACTCAATTATATGGTCACCTATATAGTATGTTGAGTACATAGTGAATTATTAATTAGTATTTTACCATGGATTAAACATGGTCACATATGTTTATCAAGCAATCAAACATGTCTATGATGACACATCTCATCATGTGAATGTACATAATTCACATGATTGTAATTACAATAGACCACATTATGTATATTTGACACATGATACATAAGCTTATACCTTGTATAAAAATGTGGTCATACATTGGGATTATTACACATGTTTAGATAACCATATTAGTTCATATTGACATAGGTTGATATAGATTGATAAAATTAAGGGCATATACAAGGCATTTGTCAAACATTCTATAGATTCATGACTAAGAGTTCCAAGATACTATGATATTATTACATAGGTTAGATGATTCATATTGTAAAGATTATCATATTGGGGGAATATTTGAGGAATATGTGAGATATTCCATAATTTTAAGACTGATAGTGCATATGTTATATGAAATTTTGTCACATGGTATATGACTCAAATTGCATAGGTTATTAGATTAAGTGACAAATTGTGTCATTCCATTCCTAAATATAATCAAAATACTCAGGCATACTCATTTAATATAAATCCATATATATTAGTTGATTTATATTACTCAAACATACTAATGTATACTTAGATTTACTCAGGTTTTACTGCTATTTACATATAAACCCGGTATAGGGTACCACATCCATCCATAGGTAGTGATTTAAATATTTTTTAATTATCTAGCCAAGAATAGAACAAGATTAAAGGAAACTTATCCATATGGATTGGGTAATTTATACCATTGACATATCTACTCTAAATACCATGAGCATACTCCATGATCGGTAGAAGTCCCACAGTCACATGTGTAGTAAAACTTTGATTATTATGGATTTTCACTATGACTATACTACTTTTTATTAGAGTAATAATCTATTTTATTGAACATATATTTGAATTTAGGTACACATGGACATTATGAATCACTACAGCAAGAACTGTCTGAGTTTAGAATTTCTAATGGAGATTTGCATTCTATTTATCCATTTAAAATAGTATTTGTCTTCACACTTAATTGCTAGATTATAGTAGGGCACTTATAGACACCCAAATTTTGTATAATTATTTTCATGTGAATGTACATATATTGAATTTTAATTTTTAGTAATGAACCTATTGGTATATTTATCTTGGTATTGTGTCTTATTAAATACTTCATTTGACTACATAGTATTTTATTATATTGTCATGATTATTCTTGACTTTGTCATAGGGATCCCTATTTGTATTCTCCTGATTCTATTTTTGTGGCTTTAGGATAGTTTTGGTAATCTTAGATAGTGTTGGCTACCATTAATGAGTTATTTTATCCACCATGTCTATTTTGGGATAGTTTTATTTATCCATATTGTGCACACTAATAGTTTCTAAATTTAAAGTTAATAACTGTATATATGAAAATACCTTATGATAATTTTAGGGACAAGAAATCACTGATTAACAAAGGCACATAAGTATCACATAACCATCTATCTTATTTGTATTTAAACTCTAAAGTTTCTAAAGGATACATATAATTTCATGCTTGTACTATAGGAATACCTAGGATAAATTGCACTTAAACTTTTTCTCACATGATTTTGAACACACACACACATGATAGTGGGATAACTACATGTGGTTTTATACCTCTTTGTAGTATTATAAATGTAATAAATTCTCAACTATTCAATGAGAAATGGATGAGGTTAGTCCAACACAACACTCCTAAATCATTTTTCTAGGCACGTTGGTGTCAAGAGTGAAATCTAGGTTTTAGAGGAACTAAAATTAAAATATATTTATTTATGTAGGGATAAAGGTATATGAATAGATATAAGTAAATTACAAATAGATGCATAGTAAATTGAACTATCATAGGCTGATAAAAACATCTTAGATGTTTTTAATAGGATTTTAGTAGACAATAAATATATCCAAACATCATAGTAATTTAAGTGACATCAAATTTGTGTTAAGAGTATGATATAAACCCAACATGTATCAATTATATATCATATTAAATGACAATGATATAAAATAATAAGCAAAAAAAAACATAAATACGTAGGTACCATATCCTTTTTTCGATTTTTTATAAATAATAAATAAATTCAAATTCATTGTTTTAGTAATATATTATATATTCTAATTAATCCAAAGATTTTAACATGTTTGATCCACTAAATCTAAAATAAGATAAAATAATAAGAAACCTATACATCTTTCTCTACCATACCGTCCTCTTCCTCTTAGTGGATACATTATTACTCTTGATACATGATTGTGATTGGAAGGAATATTAACTTCCACATCATGTATATGTTTTCCTCTTTAATAATTTTATATATCTCTTCCCATTATAAATTATCATCTACAAATTTTTATATATTTTTTATTTTCTCAAAAATTTATCTTCAACCTTTAAAGTGCTTTGATCGAATTATTATACAAAAATACTTTTATCATTCCAAAATCATCTTGTGCAAAAAGATAAATTCCATTGGCATACCCTCAAATATTATCTTTATCATCAAAAATATTACCTATTAATATTATTATCTTGTAAAACTCCTTAGTGTAATCTTTGCACTCATGTCTTTCTACCTCATATTCTACAACTTCTTAAAATTACCCTTAAAATGTGTAGTCATTCTATCTTAGATATTAATTTTATGTTTGGTTTTTGGTACATTTTCATATTCACATGTTCCCACCATAAGGATACATTCAATTCAAATTTTTATAGGATAAATTTACTTTTTTGAGGTCCCTCATTTTTTCATAATCGAATGTTTATAACTATGTGATGTAATCAATTATATATTCAATATGATAAAATTTATAAGTAACTATGGATGTCCAAATTCAAATTGAATATAATTTTTACAATGGAATTTTATAATATATTCTTTGGTTATTCTTTCAACTTTTATATATAAAGTTTTGGTGCTCATTATTTATATTCATTTATGTGAAAAATACCTCCACTATGTTGTAAAATATCCATAACATTCAATAAATATTTACTTTATATTAGTATATCTACAAAAATATTCTACTCTTTATTTTCATCCTAAAATTTTGAGAGGTGATCCTATGTGTTAGCTTATACTCCAAATAGTCTTCAACTCAAAAATACAAGACTCTTCACAACTTGAGATAAACATAACCTAAGCCTCACACACTTGAGATAAACATAACCTAAGCCTCACACACTTGAATACATAAGTCATAACATTATAAGATACCAAATTAATATAGATATTAAATGGGTGAAAAATTAAAGGTTTCCTTAATCCAAAACCTTGAATCACTAACTCTACTATGGATATAATTTAGACACAAAACTTAATCTTATACACCTTAAAAAACTTCTCCTTCCTGAACATGTTCTCATATACTATGTTTTCTTGACCTCTTCCTCTTAAAAGCATTACTCTACTTATTGTTGTATTTTTTTGTCTTCTTGAAAAATTATTTTATACCTTCAATTCACATTGATATGATTATTATACTGACCTTAAATTAAACATTAGAAACCCTTATTGTACATAATTAAAATACTATTAAAATACCTTGATATCTTCTCATCATCATATTAAACATGACTAGATCTAATTATGAACTTGTAAAACACCATGTAATTATTGTCAATAATTTATCTTTTATTGAATATTTACAACTTCTTGATTAAAATCACTTAATAATAAAATTAAACAACTTACCTTTCAAATTTATAGCCATACTATTCCAAATATTAATTTTTTATTTACCTCTTCTTAGCCTTTCTATCTATACATATACCAGAAAAGGATGTGTACTTTCAATTTTTTGTATAAATTTTTTACTTTATTATGGTCTTAAATTTTATCATAGTGATAATACTTTCCTATTTTTTTGTAATTTATTTAATGAAATAATCAAGGGATAAAACATGTGAATATCTAGATGTGTACAAGTTAGGATTGCCTCCCATATTAGAAATGTCCTTAACATATATATATTCTAGATCATCAACTATCCCTATAAGATAAACCTATGACACTCCTCATTCATAATTAATCATATAAGAAAAATTATTTATTCTAAGTTTAATAGTCTCCATAGAATCTAATATAGTTTGAATTCCTCTAAACATTTACAAAAAAAAATCAACATTTTGTGTTCTTCCACGTCTTGTACATGGTGATCCTTTATGTGACATATCTACTTATCACAAATCTTAACAATAAAAATGAAAAAATACTTTCACAATTAGTAATTGAATAAATTGGAGCCTCACACACTCAATGAGAAATACATAACATTTCTATAATATCAATTGACAAAGGTAATAACTCAGGGTGAATTAATGGTTTCCTTGATACCTAACATATTATAACTCACTCCCCTATAAATATAATTAAGACACAAGAACTCATATCTAGAAACCAAAATAATATTATTTATTAAATTTTAAAGATAGTGTTACAAAGACTCAATACACACATGTCTAGCTAAATGAAATTCAATTTAAGAGTAAATAAAACTAGTTTAATACCTTAATGTAAATGTTACTATCATTTTATGATTATAAAAGCATATCCTGATCAAGATTATTCTAAGTTTCTACTTTCTCTCTCCCTCTATCTCTTGGAAGGTGGAACTAACTCCCTACCCACTAACTATTCTTAATTATTGTAAATTGATATTAATTTCACCTATTTTTTTGAAATTATGTGATGAATTTTACAATTCCATTTTTATTGGAAAAATGACCATTTTTCTTTTCTTTTTTATCGGTTACTTTACCTATTATGCCTCTATGGGAAAAGTGATTATTTACTATGAACCAAAAAATAAATAACTACAAGTTAATGCATATTGGCAATTTTGAAAGCACCACTAGTCTCAAGTGGTAATTTCATAATATTGCAAAAAGGGTTACAATTTACCTTTAGGATATGAGTGTAAATTAATTCACATGATGTCCCTAATATGTTGAAATAATGTTGATGATCATAGGACTAGTTTGATTATCTTTGGCACATGTAATGTTGTCAAAATTTTGAAGAGTTTTACATACACATAAATACATGACTTATGTTATTAGTTAATTTGGGATTTATTATTTAATAAAATGATCCTACATTAGACACCCTAGGTAAGTAAAATAATCATGGTATTTTGGGGGTCATTTTTATCCAATTGGCTATCTTTTAATAAAAGTCTATATTTTAAATATTTTCTAATGATTTTCTTTTTGAAAAATTAATCACCAAATTTTAATTTAAAAATTCCATAAATTTTTTAAATTAAAAAAATATACATGTATTAGTATTAAATTCCATGGATTTCCTTAATTTTTTTTACCATATTTTTATTCTTTAAAAAATACTGTATAAATGATATATGGGATCATGCTTATGAACCCTTCCACTAATATTATATACTTGTAAATATCATATGAATTCATTAAATTTGTGTATTTAGCATATCTATCCTTCCATTTGAATATATATTATTCATATTAACTTCCTTTTATTCTAATGATGATTTTGGAACCTATCACCATCTCTATTTCTTCCCTTTCCTTTGCAAGAAACTATTGTCTCTAATATGAAATTGAAGAATATGAACCTACATTATAATCACTTGGTTATATCTCATGGTAAGGGTAAATATTACATTATCTTGAAGATAAATAATATATTAATATCATTCATTAGCTTTATCTCATAGGAATTCACAATATTTTTCCTAAAATTGCTTTATGGTATGTTCATTTTAGGAACATTTCCTTTTGAAAATGCATAAAAAAAAGTCACCTAATAAAAATTATTTCTCAATTCTCTTAAAATTTGAATGTTTTTTATAATCCATGACACTCATTTCTATCTTATTCTTCACTTCCCCATGGACCTTATGCATATACACCACATATTCCTTTACTTCAACACTTATACTCATTACAACTGTATCTTTAAATTCAATAATGACTCTATGTATGGAACCATACATAATTGAAAATATATTCTTAGTTTAATTTTATTTATTTATTTTTTTCAACTAAACTCAACTTGTGCCAAATCCATATGTCACTTTTTGGGCTTACTTAATATCATGCATGCTAAAAAATTATTGAGGCATCTATTTTTTAGATTCATTTTCCTATTTACTTGTGGATGAAAGGATGAAATTAAATATAATCCCATGAAAAATTTTCTCCATAAATTTATCAAAACACTACCAACATAATTTTCATACCTATCTAAGATTTTGTTCTTTCAAAATCCATAAAGTTATACTACTTTGATTTTTTTGGAAATGTTTATGGCATTAATTATATTATTACATTAAATAAAATGTTCCATATTTTAGAGTCTATAAAAATTGAGATAATCATTAACTCTTTGTGTTATTTGAAACCCAATAATTAATTCCATACTTATGTATTGGCATGGTCCTTTTGGTATTCAAAATTGTTGATATAAAATTATATTTTAACCTTTTCCTTAGGTTGTTGGAAAAATATACAACCTTTTTATTGACATCCATGCTCCTCATTTGAAAATAATAACTCTCACTTAGTTGTGCCAAATTTTTATCCATAATAAATTCACCAAAAAATCCTCCACCATGTTTTTCCATTATAAAATTCTCCCCCATTGATTCTTTACGGATACATAATTTTCATCCATTTAACCAAAAAACCATCATGAAAAAAATATTTTAGCCATACATTTGTATCCATGTTGGTTGGGTTATTATAAATTTTACATTCATCTTAGAAATTGATATCATACTCACACATATATATTATTAATTTAAACCCAATAACTTATATTCTCATTTCAATCAATAAAATAAATCTTCTACTCAATGCATCCAGTAATAATTCTTATTTTACACTTTTATGATTAATTTTTTTATTAAGAAACTCAACCCATTTCATATGATTTTAATTCAGCTTACCTTAGATATTTATGAACTAAAATGTTTGATGATATATGAACAAAAAAAAATCCTTAGGGAAAAAAATTACTCCACTTATAAATAGATTTCACTATAGTATAAAAATATTGATCATAAACATAATACTTCCACTTAACATCAATTTAATTATCACTAAAGTAAGGAATTCTCTTACTTGTTTAACTCAATTTATCCCACTAGAACCAAAATCAACTTGAAACACATTGAAAGTTGGAAATGATCATTTTTTTAATCTATCACCTTATTTTTCATAATTTTAAAACTATTCTATACTACAAATGCTTAGTTTAACTCTTTCCTATCACCTTTCATTATTTATTTAATGGGTGCACACATTACTCTAAAGTTTCTAATGAATTTTAATTAGAAAATAACTCACTCATGAAAACTTATTTCTTCATACATTATTATAGGTGATTAAAAAAATAATATATATATATATATATATATATATATATATAATTTTTGGGTCTATCCTCAATCCATCACATGAGATCAAAAACCCTAAATAGACTTGACTCTTCATTCATAGAACTAAAATTATTCAAGTTCACCAACAACTTATCTTTATAAAACTTATGAAATATTAACATCAAATGCAATGATTTTTTTATACTAATAAATATTAAATTTTCATCCAAATAAATAATGATAATCTTATAAAAATAAGGTTTTAACACTTTTTTCATGAATCTTATGAAGGTTATCAGTGTATTTGTTAACCTGAATGGTGTAACTAGTCAATCATATAAAATATCCTTTATCTTTAATGTGGTATTACTCTCATCATATTCATTATTTTTTATTTTTATATACCCACTCTCTAGATAAATATTGGTAAAATAAATTTTCCATTAAAAATATCCAAAAACTCATCCATCTACAGAAATGGAAACTTGTCCTTGATTTTAATATTGGTGATTGTTCCTGAATATATACACATACACCATTACCCACATTTATTACATACTAAAACTATTGAAACTACACATTAGACAAAGCTTTATCTAACTAAAATTTTCTCAAATAACTCTTTTACTTGCTTCTATAATTCATCATTCTCCTCCTGTGCCAACCTAAACACTACCTTATTTGGAAAACTAAAATTTAGAACCAAATCCATGTGATGCCTAATGAACATCATAAGTGTAAATCAAACCAATAAATATATTTAAATAATATTAACAAATTCACCACCTTTTATAGGAATGCCCCCTTAGTCTATCATTTTTTAAATAGCTTCTTAATCATCTCAACATGACTTGGGTCAAACCCAATAGTATCTTGGACCTAATTATACAATGGAACCCATCATGGAACATTGCTTCCCTGATCTTCCATTGGCACCTCACCCTTCCTCACTAGTTTTGGTGCATTTGGAAACTTCATAATGAATGCTTATTTCATAATAAAAGGCATCAATTAAAGAGCATCTTCCCACACCTCTGTTAGTCCATTTATAAAAATTGCAATGATTTCTCTCCCAAAGATAAAAAATCCTACCTCCCTCAGCCTAACTCATTCTTAATAATTGGGATCTTCAACAAGTCATTTGTTCTTCCACCAAATACTTAATTTGTAAAAAATAAGATGTAAGGCCTCTGAGGGGTGGGTAAAATTAAATTTTTATGGGGCCTAAAAGGGAAACCTTGTTCCTTTAGAGGAGGAATTATAATAAAATCTAAAGGAGAGATGATAGAAACTTATGTGGGTCCCATGGGTAAGCAAACAAACCATTTTGTTGAGGCCAAGGTAGCCCTCTGGGGTATCCAACTAGCATATAACACCAAGTAAAATAGAATTATTATAGAGGGGGATTAACTAAACATGATAAATTTATTGGAAGGAAAGACTATTCCTTCACATACTATCAAGGAGATCATATATGATTTGAAGCATATTCTATAAAGCATACCACAATTCTAACTCACACACACAGTTATAGATAAGGAAATGGTGTGGCCAACCTCCTCACCAGTAATAGAGTTTATATCCACCATTTAACTAACTATTATGATGAATTTAGTTTCCCCCCTAAGGTGTATAGTGTCATCTACATGAAAGGTACTGATGAAACTTGAAACTATTATCCCCTCACATGTGCAACCCCTCAACTCAAAGGGCCAAATCCCAATTCTATAGATTTTCATTCATTTTGAGGTAAGGGGATGTAATTATGTTTATGTAGTTTTGGTAAGTGTTATCTCCCATTAAATCTCTATCCATTTAGACCGACTTCATAAATTTCATCTCTCCCTCTCCATCCCTATAATTATATCAACCATGGGCAGTGATAGAGACTAATTAGAGACCACATCTTTTAAAGAGGTCTAATAATAGAAGGTCTAGAAGAAAATCAATAAGGGGGGATTATATAGTTTATGGAATGCATTATCAAACACAATTTCATGGTGGTCTATGACTTCATCACTACATAGACAAAAAGGAAGGTCACCATGTGGGGAATCTCCATAAACATCTCAAAAGAGTTTATTAGAAATACCACAGACAGGTCCTATGCCAACAATAAAGAATTAAAATACCATTATATGAAGAAATAATCCATAAAATGATTTTTTTTAATTAATTAATTCATGCAATTAGATAATATAGGCTTTCCTCAAACCAACCTACTATGCTACTAGACTGATGTCTACCTTTAGGTCATGAGGTACCTGACTCTGAAAGGTAAGTACACCTTTATTTTTTCACACCATTTCCTTATAATTAATCACTTCATTGGGTTTAAAATTAGTATCCATTATTTCCTTCTCAATTCTTTGGAAATTGATATTTTGTTCTATCAGTTTAACGACACTAACCCCATCCTCCATCAAGGTCTTATCCTTCTGCTTGTAAAACACAACTAGACCCTTTTAGGTTGGAAGGTTCCCAAAGGAGGATCCTCTTCTAAGGAGGACTCTTAGGGGGATTCCATATAGGAGGATTATATATAGGGATCCCACTCACTTCCTAAACATCCCCCCCCCAAAAAAAGCCTATCCTAATCCCCTCTGACTACCTACCCCTCAAGCTTATTTTCATCCCCAAGCCCAACCCATTCCAATTAGGTATCCTATGACCTGAATTTGGAATGGAATGGCTATTTTAATGGAGGAATTTGATAAGAATAAAAAAATACTATAAATTTCAATTCAAAGGTTTAATAGGTAGGATTCAACCTAGCAAAGCTAATCCAAGACTAGAATGAGCTTCACTTAGTGGTGAATGCTACTGTTTAGACTTTTGTACATTTAACCTATCCCCTTCCCCAATACCATGTTATGAAATCCCCAAAGGTCATAAAATCCCCCTTGAGTTCCCCTCAGGTATCCCCCTTAATTAAACCTCTTTACAGGTAAATGACAAGAAACAACCTAGGATGATATTTCCTAGGGAAGAAGTTGAAGGCCCTAGGAATTTCACCCAAGCCAAGGTTTCAAAAGACAAACCCATTATTCTAGTAAAGGATAGTTAAACTAATAAAGATGCTTAGGAGGTTCCCTCCACCTAAATATTATATAATTTTTTATTTCCTATCTTTGTTGTAGGTATCATTTTTTTTTACTCATTTAGCCTTTATGGGCCTATTAAAATTATTGTATTTCACTCTAGTGGTTCCAGGTCCCTGTAAAACATGGTTTTTCCTTATCAAATAAAAATATTAATAAATTAATATAACAAATTTTTAAATTCATTCAAAAATTCACTCACCTTATCCATTTTTCCAACTCACATAGGTTTGGGAATGAAAGTCAAATATACCTTCTTATTTTCTCTCTCAAAAGTTATTTTTTTTAAATTAACAAAATATTATGAATGATTTTCACTTAATTTCAATTTTTACTCAATGATCTTAAATAAAACTTATTTTCATCCTTAAAAGTGTGTAAGTATTATCTCTAAAATCATGCATGCTCTTTATATTGAATTTATATTGTCTACCCAATTATACATGACATACATCCATGGGAATAATGTCACACAAAAAATAATACTTATATGAGCCCATCTAAAAACTAATTGTACATTGTTCATTTAATCAAATTTTATGCTACATTTGCACACAATACACCTTATATGGATTGGGAAATACTTTTATATTTAATCTAAGATTATATACAATCTCACTAAATAAAAAATTATCTATGTTACCATTATAAATAATAACCTTAAAATAAATACCTCTAGATTTACATATGTTGTAGAAAATATTCCTTTTTTACACTAGTTAATTCTCATCCTTGGTTGGTTTTGGTAACACTTCCTTCATCACAAAATATTATCCATTTTATGGTTCCTCCATAATATTTGGGAATGTAATACTTACCTCATATGATTATTAAATGTTATTTATTTCTTATTTTATTATATTATTATCTTGAAAAAAAAATTCACATTCAAAAGATATATATGTTAAACATTTTCACACTTAAATCATGTAACCATGAATACTCTAATAATTCCTATACCATAGTATCCTCTTCTTAAAGGATATCCTATTACTATTGGGGCATGATCATGATTTTTATAAGTGATAGATTCTTTATCATGAGCATTTTTCCCTCTTTTATTAGTTTCATGACCTCTTCCACTAGAAAAACTTCATATAACTCTTGTTATATTCTTGACAACATCTCTACCACCATCAATGAAAATTGATAAGATGATTCTATATATGTCAACTTAAAAATTCCAAACTCATATTATATATATATATATATATATGAATAAAATTCACATGCATGGATATCTTCTCTTCATTGTCTTCAACATGGCCAACTCTTTTTAAAACTACTCTTTATGATTATTTACACATTTTTATCTGACTCAAATAATCACAATGTAAAACACTTACCTTTAAAATTTGTAACTATCATATCCCAAGTCTTGATTTAATATTTGAATATTATCATCCTTTGAAATTGTACATAAAACCACCTTAAGGATGTATTTCCTTAAAATTTGAGTAGGAAAAAAATATGGTTTTGGGGGTCTTCCATTTTATCATATTCATAATACTTTTCTAGCTTAGTGATCTAGTAAATGATATTTCAAGTGAATAAAGTACATGAATAGCTAGGTGTGTCTAAATCCAAATTTAATTCCTTATTATAAATGAACTAAAAATGTTTTTTCATGTTGATTAATCAACTCTTCAAGATAAATATATGATGATCCTCCCTCATCAACATGAAAATTTGCAAAAATAGTTCTTATACGTTATATAATATTTATATAATCCAATCTACCATAGATTCCTCTCAACATATATACTAATTTTACAACACTTAGTGTTATTCCTCCTCTTGAAATGGTTATTATTATATTTTCCATATCTACTCCACAAAAATATAAATAATAAAAATGTCTAAATCTTTCATAACTTATAAATTGGCTCATCACAAGCTTCCCACACTCACTAAGAAAGATTAAACCATGCTCTAATACCAATTAGTGTAGACATGGATAAGGGTAAAATTAATGCCTACCTTTATCCCCAACCTATAATCACTAACTATCCTATGGACATATTTAATATTAAATAAATTAGACTTGGAAAATAAAAACACATTCTTTACTGAATTTCAAAGATAATGATATAAATATTTGAGGCATGCACACACATTCATATCTAGATAAATGAAATACACATGAATAAGATATAAAACTAGTTTAGTCTCTTAATGGACTTGTTAATATCCTCTCTTAGTTATGGAAACATATCCCTATAAATCTTATTTGAATATATTTCTCTCTTTCTACTAACTTCCTCCTAATTAATTCTTATAGGTTCTTGAAAACTTATCCAAATATCACTTATTTATTATAACACTATGAAATCACTCTTCTAGATACCATATTATTGGAAAATGTACCAAAGTTTTTATTATTATGGATGGTTTCTTAAATTATTATTCTTCCATAGGATAAATGTCTAACTAATGCAATGGTTATACAATTGATATGATGATTTTGTAACCACTATCTTATTAATAATAAATTATTAGTATGTTGAAAATTGGTCTAATTGATATGTAAGAGGTGATTTTGACTTACTCCACATGAGTTTCCTAGGATTATAGAACCTATTTTATTATTATATGACTTATTTTGATGATATTTGATATGAAAAATATTGTCAATGTTGTTGAAAATTCACACACATGCCCACAAACACTACATATGTTTTTGGTTGATGCAAATTTATTACCCACATAAAATTTCATGCATTAAAAATGGTGTATTCATGGTTATGGGGATAATTTAATGGATACCTTGCCCTTAGATCCTATACCAAACAATCTTAAAATTATTACACACACACACACACACACACACACACACACACACACACACACACACACACACACACACACACACACACACACACACACACACACACACACACACACACACACACACACACACACACACACACACACACACACACACACACACATGCACAGACATGTATGCATGCACACAGACACACACACACACATGCACACACATACACACATACATGATACACTTGTTAAATAGGGGTGAAAGTACTTTCAAAATTGGAGTTGTGAACTAGACATGAGGGTTTTGAAATGAGGTCCCATAACCTAATACAAGAACAAGAGAAGAGTCTATTCCATCAAGTGAACTAAAGCACACAAAAAAATAAAAAATAACACTAGAAAAAGGGACAAAGAGGAAGAGAAAAGAGTGTTGAAAAACTTCTTAAACTTACACATAGGATACAAAAATTGTAGCTAACTTGTTAAAAATAAGAAAAATATATAGACCAGGAATCTAGTCAGTAGATTAGTTTAGATTGTTAACAACCCCAAAATTCTTCAAAACTTCCTCTAAACTTATATTTATCATCATCAAATAGATATTTCAATCGAAGAAAACATTTACAACTAAAGGCTAAAACTAATATTTTTTTTAATTCAAATGATGAAATAATATAAGTTAACATAGAAAATTCACTTATCTTATTATTAAAAATAATAACACAAAGAAGAATATTTTACAATGAGAGTTACTCAATATAATTATTTCAACTCTTTGTTGTTATCTAATTCTCTTCCTAATGGCATTATCTACAATTCCCAATATAAATCATCAATCCAAATACTAAATTTGTCTTATAAACCTTATATATTTCCTATTAGAATTCCCATATTTTTGTAAAATGATCCAAATAGTCAAACTAATCATTTTGAGACATTAATTTGCATATGATGCTTCTTCTAATGAAACCGCTACTTAATATAGACAATTTATTTTTAAAATCACTATAGTGGATACATCACTAGTTAATACAAACTATTGGTTTCATCACCATTTAGGGATCACTCAAATTGATCCTTATTGGTTGAAAAAAACCTACCATTTAGTGATCCTTAAATTTATGGAGATCATAAATATTTAATGACTCTGAAAAGTCACTTCAACATGTAACAAACTAGAAAAACACATAACTCAAAATACATAAAACCAATATATTTGGTTGATTAAATATTTCACATTAGATGCTTCTCCATCACATAATAAAATATTCCTAGTAGCATAGAATAAATTATTTTTACCAAAATACATGGGGAATTGGGTTCAAGCTATGTGAATAAATAAAAAAAGCCTTAGGGGAATATTTTTTAGGAGTGGAATACTTTATTTTTAATCTTATATAGATTTAGGCACTATAATTTAGTTACATATATTCACTTAGGAAACTATCCTCATGAGTTACTTTTTTTGGAATTTCATCAAGAAATGTAAGCCTTTGTTATGAACAAAACTAATATGGTTATTTTCTAATAAATAAAATAAAATAAATTATGGGACTAAACCTGGTTAAATAATATCCATATTCAAGTAATTTGAATCTATGAAGGACCTAGACAATTATGCCATTGGACAATGTGATCTAATGTTCAATGAATTCATAACTCAAAACATAATGATTTAGATACTATAATAATATATGTTAGAAAATAGAGGGAATGTGTTATAAAGTTTTCTCTCTTAATTAATTACAATCCTATTATCCATTTATAAACAAGGAAATCATATAAAATATCAGTTGAGATGGTGAATCTTAGAAAAAATTTATTGTGAAGGAAACATATAAATAAATACTATAGGAAGGCCAATTAAATGGAAACTTCCTAAGTAATAGGGTATGTTTACATGAAAGTCCACCATAAGAAAACATTTTCCCATAATTGAATATACAAGGTTGATATCTTTTTTACTATATACTGAATAGAAGAGGATTATGCAGACATTCATATACATAATTTATTATTAAAATGAAAATAGTAATGTTCATTTTTTTTGTATTGTGCCTCTGCCAAATAGGGTTAGTTTAATTCATTAAAAAGGGAAACTCAGCTGGGTATTTCCATATTTTTTTAAACTGTTAATAATTTAGTGTATATGTTGTAATGAAATCCACCCTAAGTAAACTATAAATCGTATACATAGCCATAATAATATGTATTATGTGGATAAAAATAAATATAAAAATAATCAAGGAAACAACACAACCCACCCCTCATGTATGGGGAATGATAGAAGAGACTATCTTAGATCCAATGAAGGCATGAATGGAAAATGGGTGGAATATTGATTTATGAGGAAAAAATTAGTGTAATAAATTTCTTTCAATTCCATGCATAGTGGGCTCAAATCTACCCAATAAAGAGTTAAAATAATGAATAAATAGAGAATGGTTTGGTACCACCCCCTACTTGGGTTTATAACATTAAACTTTGATGGGTTAGATAAATAAAATATAGTCTCACTAGGGGTGTTGTATTTATAGAGATGAAAGTGGCTAGCCTCATTTTATATATTTATTTAATATTTTTAAAAATACCAACAATCAATATGAATCATTGTCCATGATAAAATGAATCTATACTACTATTACTAAATTATGGAAAAAATTAGTGTAACGAGACTTATTTATCCCAATTAATGAAATAATAAAATGAGACATATTATGATAGAAAATAAAAGAATTTTTTGATGAACCACTATGTATTTTTGGAATGAAAGATAAATTCTTATTCTCTCATATAAATTTAAAAGGGAATAAAATTGAATACATATTTGAAAATTTAGGGGTTGACTTGATTACCACATGGAAAGTGCCATACCAATTTTGGTAAGGGAAGTCTGTTAACTATCAAAGACAACTATTGGTTAAATATTTTAAGCAAATGCAATCCTATTTCTCAACTTTATACTAACCCCATAGTCACCCTCCCCTATATGGGTGGGTTCTGTCTAGGTTATTCCACTAAAAAGGAAAATATGTGATGTGACTTCACATCCCATAGACATTGAGCCAAGATAATGTCATAAGGATAATATGAGAGGAAGAAGAAAAATTGAATGGTGATGGAAGAGTAAAAAATCATAGATGAAAAATTATGACAAATCTCATGATGAATTTTTGGTGTTTCTATACAATCTCTTTCATCAAGAATGTGTGGGAAGTTCTTGAAATAATGAAAAATTGGGTTTGATGCTTAATGAAAGGGGAATTTTCACAACTAAGCATTTTGTGGGTCAAATGATGAAATAACCAAGAAATTCCTATTAACACATTAGTTTATATGACATGTTACATGAATTTTAATCTACCAACTTGATTATTTTATTGGGCACCTCATACCAACTTAACAACTTTATTATTATGTAGGATTCACCACCAAGCCAAAGTTAATCACACAATTAAAATATATAAATAAATTATTAAATACCAGTATTGGTGTCATTTTTATTCTCCTATTATTGAGGTTAGTGAGCATGAATAATAATATTATGAAGATGTACCTATAGAAACCATTATAATAGACTTGTTTCTAAAATGAAATTAGTTTTTTCCCCATATTTTAAGCTCCTATAAAAAATAATTCAACAAGGTTGTGTTTTCTTATACTATAACATTATTTTGTAAGTTGTAGATACTAAAATGTAGATACTTGTTAATGACAAACTTAACATAGCTACCAAACATGTCTTTGTTTCATAAACAAGGTCTTAATCCACTATTCTCTCACAATTTCATATCTTATGAGTTGACAATTATGTTATTCTATTATAGACCTATACTAACACTATTATCTATTTGAAACATGATAAATATCTTATATACACATATCTAGACTTTTATTTTAGTCTTCCTGTACACAGGTCAATTCTACCAGACTCAGTCAATATCACTGGTCGATACTAACTTGATTTGGTTGGAATTGACCCTTTCCTAAAATGGATATTTCTAAAATTCAAATTTTACCTTAGGGCTCACCCTTTTACTAGTGTGTCAATGGCATGATAAACTAAAAATTAGACTCATATATAAATAAATCAAGGTCTGATTAAAAATGCTGGGTACTTATTTGGAACACATCTAGACATTTTTTAACATTAAGAAAATAGTCCGTATTCTTCCTAAATATAAAAAATATCACTAGGAGTAGTCACAATCCAAGTCTAAATCACACTAAATTCAAGTAAAAGAAAACATTTCCAAGTATCAAATCCAAATAAGTAGTTACATACATATAACAAAGGAGTACAATTACATAATCACACTAGGTGGGAGAACTAGGTGTGGCTTAATTTACCCCCTTAAAATATTGGATATGTAGGAAAGGGTCAATCATAAAATGGGGGTGATTGGGGTCAAATTAGCTCATTAAAATTTATTTATTTTTGTATGTTTATATCCCCCAAAAAAATTGGGGTTTTAAGAAAAAATAATTTTATTATTAGAGAAACGCACATTATCAAGGTTTAAGATCAAAATATAGAGTATATAGAGACATATGTAGATTATCATATAATCACATTCCTTTATTTACACATAGGTCAGTACTAACCAACATAGGTTAGTATAGATCAATGATATTCACACAAATATCTATAACTAGCCTTTCACAAATATATAATTAGTTATAATTCATTCTTATTTTAATGTTTTGAATATAGTCATAGTTAGATAGTCACCAAGAAAAGCTAAGTACTAGTCCCTTTTTATGCTTAGTAAATTTATCATATGGAAACTATTAAGTCAGTGCAACCAATTTAAGTATTTTAAATTTAGATGTATGCTTGAATACAATATATAAATATCTAAATTGTTATACATGTTCTATCATATTAGGGTTAATCTTGATTACATTAATCTAAATTAGAATAAATCATATAGGTGAATTTGTATACATTGATCAAGCCATCTTTCCAATGTTTTATATATTTTATCCTAGGGTTTCAAATTTCATTTCTTACTTGAATACACCAAAAAATAATTTTTATATTTTTTAATAAGATTTTAGATTTGATTTCTAAATTCGATATAAAATACATATTTTCACCTTTAGCTTTAGACCTAGTCCTAATCATTACCTACTAAAATACATTAATCATGGCCATATTAAATGAACATTGTTGGTTAAAATTAATAATAAAGGTACTCTTTTTGTATTACTCTACATTGATAGTGTATCTTATTTAGATCAATTACATAAGAAAATGGGTCAAATCTAAATATACTAATAAGGCTACTATTAACAATGAAGAATCATAAACCTTCCTTAGATCCTACTATCACACATCAAATCTGACATTCATATTATTACCAAAATATTATAAATTTAATGTATGACATCCTTTATTCCTCATACTATAGATTATAAAACACATACTATTCATCCCATCAATGGGCTTAACATAAATCATGAGATTGATGATACAACTATTAAAGATCAATTAGATATAATGTATGATCAAGAATTTAATTAATATCTTAACATGAATGCACATCATATTGATTAAATGTTAAATTTATCAATATATGGTATATTTTTTTCCCAATCTTCTACATTAGGTTTTTATATCTTTATTATTGGTATTATTCCTATGCTTGTACCTTAAGTGACCTATGTGACATCCACCCAAGTTTTGAGGGAAACATGAAGATTAAAGATATATCCATACATATTTATAAAAAAACTACATTTACCATTACCATGATGATTATTCATTTTATATCATCAAAATAACCTATTACACATTACCTTGAGTGTACTATTACTACCTTAAATGCTAAGGTGTTGTAGTTAGGGCAAGGTACATTGACAACCAGTCATTTCATGGATTTTTATCCCTTCATCAATAACCAATTACCCCATGTGATATTATAATATCCTTTAACCATAATATTCATAGCTTCCAATATCACATTATATGAAGGTAAAGGTGATCCCAAGAAACAAAATATATCATTCCATGCAACATGATTAGAAAAGGCATAAAATGGAAATCTGACAAAATTATTTCCAATAATTATAAAGGAGTATGAATCTTTATGGTTATATGACATCACCATCCAATAATTAAGATAATTTAACCTATTTTTAAACCAATTCATTAGATATTTTTTCATTAGCATTGATGGGAAATTATCTTATGCATAAATTTCTAAGCTCAAAAAAGGAAATAATGAACCATTCAAAGAATATGTACTTCAGTACAATACTATGTTAGCCACGATGATCATTTTTATGGTGATAATTAATTAAAAGACATATTCAAAAAATATTTCTTAAAAAAATACAAAATTGAAATATATTCAAGAGATTCAAATCTTTTAATGAACTATGTCATACAATGAGGGACAATGATTTCAAGTTAATAGTTTTAAACAAACTTAACTATGCATTTACTTTTGCAAATAATTAAAAATTAAGTTTCAAATCAAACCAAGTTATAAGGTTAAACAAAATGATAACAGTAATTAAGTGAAGATTATATTTAATGCAATGTCACAACCTACAAACCGCTCAGAGTTAATAGTGCCATCGAATAGGTAATTTTCAAGATTATGATCACCTTTTCATGTACTAATAAATAAGTTATTGAAGTGAAACTTTATAAAACTTATTCTTCCACAATGTATAAATAAATACATGCCTAAACCAATGAATTATGTTGGTAATGTATATTATTATTATTATCATTATATTATGGGACATTTAATGAATATATGCTTAAAATTGAGACATAAGTTAAAATATCTTATAGATGACAAAATTATTGACATGGGAACCCTTATAGAAGAATATATACTAAAACATAATGTAATTTATTTTAATATATTTAATGATCCATTTCCTAAACATGATATAATAGAAACTAATTATAGTTCATATCTATGTCATGCATACAACATGCATCATCCACCTACAACATATGAGCATCTATTAGATTATATTATTGGTAAACAGATAGATATTCCACCATAGTGGCATATGATCACATTTAATGATAATGATATAGTTGAATATGATTCAAAATTTCATGCACTTTTAATAATAACCTAATTGGCAATGATTTGAGTGAGAATGTTTGCATGATGACATTTCTCCACTCCCTTGGGTCCACATGACAAGATTTATAAGATACATAAAAATTACTTATTGGATTTTATGGATATAAACAAATACCCTAGGACACATTATATTACTCATTTAGGTAGGTTCAACCATATTATCCACACCAATCCTAGTTTTACATAGTAATGGGGTCTTTGACATATTATTAGGATGCCTTTGGATGAAAACACTTAGTGCATAACCATCTAAAATGCATTTATGTCTAAATTACATACACTATAACAAAGCAGTTATAATTGCAAGTGTATATTATGAATACTCTCTATAAATAGTGGTATATCCTTTTCCACCCAACCACCATCAATATTGGTTATTAAAAATATTTAATATCATTATATAAATATGGTTGATGCACATATTAAGGAAAATTATATAAATATGGTGGTACTCATATTCAATATAATTATATATGGTTGTTTGTTACACATATACATGATTGATATATACACTCAATCTATAGGAACATATTTGGGTCCATTAGAAAACTAAATAGACAACACTAATTGCTGACACCTAATTTTGGCCATAAATAGATTCTAACTAAACTTTAGATTGATTCCTAAAAAATATTGTAAATTAACCATAGAAATCATTAAACACTCCAATTTTGGCTACTCATCATTCATAAATTCTCATAATCATGTTGAGGCATCCCTATTTAGGATACTATCTTGTATGCAGAAATAACCTCTCATGGATTCACCACTAATCACCTTGCAACCTAACAATTAATAGTTTAAACTATGGACTCATTAAGCGGGGTACTTAATCAATTATCAAAAGAGAAAAAATTCTAATCAAAATGAATAATATAATTAAATAATATTAAATTATTATTAATTATCCATTTGAAATCAATGAATATCTAAAAATGGAAACTCCAAAAATCAAAATATCATGCCTTTTTATCATTGCCTTTATGAGTTGTCCAGCTCTTCCAAAATATCTCAAAATATCTAATTTGAGATCCATGCCTAGTAATTTATAATCATAATTACATGAAATTTTTTAACTCAACTAGAGTTAGCCTCAACTCACCTAGGGTTAGTTTGAACTCATTCCATGTTTAAAGTCAACCTTAACTCACCTTGGGTGAGATTTAACTTTTGAGGCTATAAATACAAGGCCATACCTATTGATGTTTAAGCTCTTTTGGTGTAAATTTATTATGTCTAAATGTATTCAAATTTATCTTGGTGTATTTTTATAATACTAAAATAGATGCAAATAAACCTTTCAATCAATGTTACCATGCCAGATTTATAAGCCAAGCAACCAATCCAAGGTGCCAAGAAGAGGAGTAAAGAAAGATTCACTTTCAAAGACTTCTTGATGTACAAGCCAAGAAAACTACTTAAATAATATATTTGGAGATCCAAGGAAGGTAAAAGAGTGTTTTATTTTGTGTTATAGTTATTCTTTCATTTTTATGCTTGTTACCTATGCTTTCCAAAGTGTCTAGGTTAGATGTTTTAGGATTTAGTGTGTTATGTTGATTTATTTTATTATACTAACACTAGACTAACCTCCCCTCTATGTATTCCTTATTCACATGATGAGACACTTGGTGGGACTTGAATACACCATATGTCTAAGGATATTGATATGATACTTTTAGTTTTTCTAATGGATGCATATAAATCTTCAAGTTAAGTTTTAGCTTTATTTTTTATGTCTTTTCTTTTTAAAACAAATCACAGGTTGCAGGGATTGATGCCAATTTTATAGATCAATATAGATTAAAATAATCAATAATGATCTCTAAGTACAAAATAGAACAAATAAAAAACATGGATAACAGTGGTTTTACTCAATTTTTCTTGCTTTCATTGTGTTTGATGATCAACATGTTGTTTATATAACCCATTCGTGTAGAATCCATGAGATGTTTTGATTTTAATCTCGTTTATTTATCATTTTTATATCAAAATAGAATTTTTAATGTGTTTTTATAAGAAACATCAATGATCTTCTTAATCAATGTCTATTTATGTAATCGACAATGGTCTCTTTGGATTGGTGATGATTGGTCTCTGAGATAAGAAATCATAAAAAATGAGAATGAAATTTAAAATGTTATTTTCTCACTTGATTTTGGTATTATAAGTAGACAAACCCTTTAAAATTTTTTAGGTATAAAGGTGGAAGAATCAAATTTTGAGCATGGTTAAATCTTACACACATTGTATTTGGTGTTTTAAGTGTATTTAGTTATTTTTAAAGTTTTTGAAATTATCAACAATAAATCCAAGGGACTCAAACTTCATTACATAATTTTTTTTGGTGTCATAAAAATGAAATATCACATTAGTTAAATCCTCTCAAGATAAATTATATAGATTAAATGTGATAGTACAATGCAACCTTGTTAGTTTTAGGATTTAGGATGTTACAATTATGTGTTTTTTTTTTCATTTTGTCCTTTTTAATTACATGGTCTTATGTCCAAACTATTTATTTGTCATACCGTTTCAAAAATAAGTCTTGTTTATGCATCACTCATTTGTTTGAAGAGGTTTTATGTCATCTATTTGACATCACACGTTTACCTTAGTTGTTTGTCTAGCTTTATGTGTGTGTCATTTAGTTGAAAAGGGTATTGTTATGCTTCCCATTTCCTTCCAAATTTTGTGCCTTAAAGTCTTGAAAAAAACAACTTGTCATACCTTTAGAGCATAATATCATCATTATGATGATCAAAATTTTAAAAAATACTTGTTGCCTTCTGTCCAAATTATAATTTCAAAACCACATGTGCCTTTTTGGATCTATGCATAGTAACATCATGTTGTGTGTTTTTACTAGCTTGTTGTCTATTTTTAGGAACCTATTCTTATAAATCTAGTTCAAAATTAGCCTTGAAAAGTTCAAATTCAAACATTGATTTATTATCCCTATGCCTTGCATAATTTTGTCTTAGGTGTTCACCTTTAATTTTGAGTTTTATAACTTAGACTACTTTCTTGATCAATTTAAATACTATTTTTTTGCCTAAATTTGGGGAAGTGTTCTATCTTACATATGCCTAAAGTTCCATCTTTTTTGAAAAATGATCAAACTTATGTTTAAATATAAATTCCTAGTTTGTGTCAAAGTGTTTTTAAATTTTTAGATTAAATTTATTGCCTTTTATACCTTGTTTTGTTTAAAGTCTAGATTTTGTTCCTTATTTTCAAAATATCTAGGAATTCCTATTTTGAGCCTTGTTTTTATGCCTTGTTTTCCAAAAGACCTAGCAAGTTTTGTTTATTTAGACATAGATTAGACTTGTTTGAAACACCTTTTACCCTAAGTTTGGAATTTATTTTTAGTTATCCAATTGACCCTTTTACATAAGACATTTAATGTTAGACTATTTTAGACAAAGTTTATCATAGATATTTTTGGTGATATAGATCCACTTTTAGACCAAGTTAGACCAATTTTGGACCATTTATTATTTAGACCTTATTTTTAGAGTTTGTATAAATTTATACCATCTTTAGTGAAACATTTATCACTTATTTGGATATGTCTCATTGCAATCATAGTGGATCCATGTATAATCCAATTTATTATAATGTGGTCACACAAGAGGATATTATTTAAGACCCCTAGGGTGAAAATCTTGTTTCTACAATATATACTTATCCTCCTTACAATAATAAATCTAGACAATAAAGATCCTCAAGCATAGTATTCAGTGATACCTTATGTATCAAGTTCACCCTTTCAATACTAACAGTACCTGATCCCCTACCTATACCATTAATATCAATTATTAACATCCCAAGCACTTATCCTTTGGTTAGTAATAGCAACCAAGCTTCACAACACCCTACCATTACCATTCCAGTACATCACTCTTTATCTTGAAATAAAAACCATGTTTTTTAACACCTACCATTACCATTCTAATACCTTGTCCTTTGGCTTAGGACAGAACCCAATATTTATAATGTCCTACCAATACCATTACAAAATCTTGTCTATTAACTTATGATAACAACCAAGCTTCATAATGCCCTAATATTACTATTTTAGTCCCTTATACTTTGGCTCAAAATAACAACCAATCTTCAAAATTCCCTTCCATTACCATTCTAGGCATTTCTAAGTATGGTAGCTCATTATCCTAATAAGGTTGTGCAAATATGACTAGATGTGTCATACTTACCATCCTATACCAACAAGCAATATTTGTTAATCCTATATTATATGAGGCTATCTATAAAGAGATCATTATTCAACCACCAATCATCCTTTATCCATTTTCAACCATCCCACACTTTATAAAATTGATGCCAGTCTTTGAGACATAATAGAGCCAATGAGTACCTCTCTAATAAATAAAATCATTTGAAGACCAAGTTGTGTTCAAAACTGATATTTTACAACTACTTGTAAACCAAAGCCAAGAAAACCAATGAATACATGATATTTATGTTGAAACACCTATTTTTCATGAGTCAACCTATGATGAATCACCTTTTAATACTATCTCTATTATCAAAAAGTCTCAGTCTAACAAGCCACTCCTTATTAAATAACTTATTAATGATTATAACCACCTTTAGTAAAATCATTACCTCAACCATTATCCTAATTTTAAATAACCTCCATATGAAAATCCATTCTCTATGGATTTATCTCTTAAACTTTTCACCCTCATTAAGGAGTCTCACTTTGATAAACCAGTCTCTTGAGAGCCCATTATGCCATCATAAGCCATTACTTGTCCAATACCAAACATTTAATAAGACATCCTTGTAATATCATTCACACCAAATGAAGAATTGAAATTAAATTTAGGTTCTATTTTGATCTGATATCATATTTAGCATCATAATTGGAATCAATGTTAGTCTCCACATTAGATTTAGAGTCCCTTAAATTAGAATCAACTTTGAAATGAAAATACATTCATGATTTTTATAGAGTTAGTTTCACATACCTTTCAAAATAATTTGAATACATTAGTGATCCTTTCATGTTTTTTGAGGATGATTACTTAAACATTGAAAAAAACTCTCTTGGTATCTTTTATGATGATTGTTCTTCCTTTTCCCATTCGATTACCATTCCACGGGCCATTAAAACTAAACAACCTATCCATTATATTGACCTTCAACCTCACACAAGTATCGATTGAAACCAATAAAATCATACCTTATTAAACTACATCCATGGAAACATATTAGTTTTATAATATTAGGGGGACTAAGAACACATTCATGCATAAGAAGAACAACCTCCTAGTGAAACCTTGTTAGAGGCACTAGTGGACAATTAAAGTCCAAACTCAACATCTTATAGTGAAAACTTTTCAAAGGTGATAGAGGATAATCAAAGTTAAAATTCAATATTCCATAGTGAAACCTTCTTAGAGGTATTATGGGATAATAAAGATAAATTTATTGGTGAAAACCTCTTCAAGGTGCCAATAGCTTAGCACAACAATCCTTCACTGCTTATTGAAGACATTAATAAAGATAATATCAATATAACTTCCAATTTATAACATAATTAGATGGTAATTACTATTAGGCTCAAACAATATAAAAATATAATGGTCCTATTGATATCATATTTAGAATTCTTCAGCCCCACTACAAATAAAATTACATTGAATCTATAATCAAGAACATTATGTGTGCCTATAAATCTTGATCTTCATTTTTTGCCTAACCATTATAAATTTCATTATGGTCTACCTATTCATTGAAAAATAAAAAATATCAGTGAATATTTATTTGTATTTACCATCCCTAGACATACTTTCCTTTACATAAGCTACAAAGACAACTTGTCTCGACATTTGAAGGAAATAAAATCAACAACTAATGAAGATCACAACAACATTATTGAAGTCCAAATTAGTAATAGGTTGTTAATATAACAACTATTAAAAATGGGTATGGGTTAGTAATTTACATGATTGACTATTCTAGCTGTATCATAGATGTTAGGGTGTGGAGCTAAAAGCTTCACCAAGGAGCATACTTAAACAGGTTCGAGTCTACACAGACGCCGGCGTCGGTCAGGAGCAACCGACGTCGGTTAGTAGCAGTTTAGGCGCCGATGTTGGCAGTAAGGTCGGCCGGCGACGGTTACAGGCGAACAGGCAGGAACCGACGTCGGTTACCTGCGTGTCTAGAAATCTATTTCCGTGGACAACAGCGAGTGTTTGCATGATAACTTTGAGTCGTGGACTCAAGCTTGCGTCTCTATTATTAGCAATATTATTTTTAGAGCCCTTGTTCACGAGGCTTAACTGTTTGTTGTAAGAGCATACTCAAGTTTCCTATTTCTATATGTAGGAAGATCTTCTTAGCTTAGAATTGTAGTGTGTAAGAGAATGAGTGTAGAACTGTAATAGTAGAACATTGTGAATGTTTGAAGGACAGTACAGAGTTGCATCAATCTAGGTTGTTGGATTTGAGTGTACTTGAGAGTGAGCTCTTGAGGAATAGAGATCTAGTGAGAGATCTTGTGTGCATCTAAGAGAGGTGTGGAAGAACGAAGTTTCTTCAAATTGTATTCCTATTGTAAAGAGTTTCAATACAAGTTTTCAGGGTGTTTTCTTGTATATCTTGTTCTGTGCTATTTATCATTTCAGTTACTTATCTATCTAATTTATTTCCACGTTTATTGCTTTCACAAGTGTAATCTATTGTTGGTTTGATCCCCCAACAAGTGGTATCAGAGCCTTGGTTACAGGTTATAGGTTACAGATTACAGGTTGCTCACAGGGTTTCTGCAAGAATTTTTGCTTGAGTGGGATAAGCAATGGCAGGAGAAAGTAAGCTGAGAATGGAAAAGTTTAATGGCAAGAACTACCAACATTGGAGAATGCAGATAGAGGACTATCTGTATCAGAAGGATCTCTACTTACCGTTAGGTGGGATAGCAAAGAAGCCCAAGGACATGGAGGATGAAGAATGGGAAGTTCTTGATAGAAAGGCTCTTGGGTCTATAAGACTGAGTCTGGCCTCCACTGTGATATCTAATTTGTCACAGGCAAAAACAACGGTAGAGTTGATGACCACGTTAGCAAATATGTATGAAAAACCCTCAGCTTCAAATAAGGTATATCTTATGAAGCAATTATTTAATTTGCATATGAATGAAGGTGGATCTATTTCTACTCATCTGAATGATTTCAATGGAATTGTTAATCAGTTAAGTTCTATTAATATTGTATTTGAAGATGAAATAAAATTTCTTTTGATATTATGTTCTTTGCCTGAAAGCTGGCATGGCTTAGTAATGGCAGTTTCTAATACTGCATCTGCATCAAACATTTTGAAAGTAGAGGATGTGGTTAGTGTTATCTTGAATGAGGAAATACGCAGGAAAAGCACAGAAGAGACATCTAGGAATGCTTTAAATTTTGAGAGCAGGGGAAGGCAAAAAGAAAAGAGCAAGAGGAGATCAAGATCTAAGTCTAAGGTGAGAGGAAGATCCAAATCCAGGAATGGCAGGAAGCCACAATGCTGGAACTGTGGAAAGATGGGGCACATAAGCAGAGATTGTTGGTTAAAGCCTAAGGAGGACAACAGGCACAAAGGAAAGGAAGAAGCCAAGGTTGCAGGTATTGCACAGGATGCTTTAATTTTCTCTTTGCATAATAACATAGAATCTTGGGTATTAGATTCTGGTGCATCTTTTCATGCTACCCCTAACAGAGAGTATTTCAGTGACTATATCCATGGAGATTTTGGAATAGTGTACTTAGGGGATGATGAGCCTTATATGATTACTGGCAAAGGTAAAGTGCAGTTGAAGATGCAGAATGGCAACACATGGGTGTTGAGAGAAGTGATGCATGTTCCTAGTTTGAAGAGAAATTTGATTTCTGCAGGTAAGCTAGGTGATGAGGGTTGTACAGTAACTCTCACAGCAGATTCTTGGAAGGTGACCAAGGGTGCACTAGTTATGGCCAGAGGTAAGAGAGAAGGTACTCTCTATTTGTGTAATTGTGTTACTAACAAATCTCCTTCAGTTTTATCTACTTCAGGTGTGGATTGTAAATTGTGGCACTCAAGGCTTGGCCACATGAGTGAGAAGGGGATGTCAATACTTAAGTCTAAACGTATGCTTTTAGATTTGAAAAGTATGGATCTAGAGTTTTGTGAGCATTGTGTATTTGGAAAATAGAAAAGGGTTAGTTTTCTCAAGACTGGGTCTACTAAGAAAAGGCAAAAGTTGTAGCTTGTTCACACAGACGTGTGGGGACCAGCTCAGGTAGCCTCTATTGGCGGATCACGGTACTATGTTACATTCATAGATGACACCACAAGAAAGGTATGGATCTACTGTATTAAAAAGAAATCTGATGTTTTTGAGACTTTTAAGTTTTGGAAGGCTATGGTTGAGAATGAAACAGGCAGAAAGTTAAAGTGCCTGAGATCTGATAATGGTGGTGAGTTCTGCAGTCTTAAGTTCAAATTGTATTGTTATACACAAGGAATCCGTAGGCAAAGGATGGTTCCAAGGACACCTCAGTAGAATGGTATTGCTAAAAGGATGAATAGAACTATCATGGAGTGTGCAAGATGTATGAGATTGCATGCAGGGTTGCCCTTAGAGTTTTGGGCAGAAGCAGTTGACACCGCAGTGTACCTGATCAACAGAGGACCCTCTAAAGCTCTGGATGGTGGAATTCCAGAAGAGGCACGAACAGGTAAAAAGGTAGATCTCTCATATCTCAAAGTTTTTGGTAGTGAAGCCTTTGTGCATATAGATAAGGAAAATAGAAAGAAGCTTGATCCTAAGTCTATGAGGTGCACGTTTATAGGCTATGGCTCAGATGATTTTGGTTTCAGATTTTGGAATCTAGGAACTAACAAGGTAATCAGGAGCTGTGATGTTGTTTTCAATGAAAGAGTGATGTACAATGATCAGATAAGGAAGCTGGATCAATCTGGGTAGAGCAATAGTGAATTGGACGAAGTTATGGTCCAAAATGAGCTCGCGGGAAAAAGAAATAATCACTTGCAGGAAAACACAGAGACCGACGTCGGTAGGTTAGGAACCGGCATCGGTAGTATAGAAACAGATGTCGGTCATACAGAGACCGACGTTGGCAAACTAGGCACCGAGGTCGGTCAGGAAGAACCGACGACGGTGAGTGACAGGTCTATAGGTGGCTGAGGTTGGTCACTGTCAAAAAATTTGGGTGGACAGATTGTTGAAAACAAGTCCAAGACACCCACCAGGAGGTCTGAAAGGGTAAGTAAGCCTCCAATTAGATATTCTCCTTCCTTATATTATTTATTGCTAACTGATGGTGGAGAACCAGAGAGTTTTGAAGAAGCATTACAGGTGGAGTCTAGGAGTAAGTGGGAGCGTGGGATGGTTGAGGAGATGGAGTCCTTAAGAGAGAACCAAACATGGGATTTGGTTGAATTGCCAGCTGGTAAGAAAACACTGAAGAACAAATGGACCTACAGGTTGAAGGAAAGTGAGGATGGACAGATGCGATATAAGGCTAGATTAGTGGTAAAAGGATTTGCACAAAAGCCAGGTATTGACTTTTCTAAAAATTTTTCTCTGGTTGTTAAAATGACTTCAATAAGGGTTGTACTGTCTTTGGTTGCTTTTGAGGATTTACATCTCGAGCAGCTAGATGTTAAGACAGCGTTTCTTCATGGAGATTTGGATGAGGAAATTTATATGGAACAGCCAGAAGGTTTTGAGGTCAAGGGTAAGGAGAAGTTTGTGTGCAGGTTAAAGAAAAGCTTGTATGGCCTCAAGCAAGCTCCAAGGCAATGGTACTTGACATTTGACAGGTTTATGACTGAGCATGGCTATAGTAGGTGTCAATCAAACCATTGTGTGTATTTCAAGAGATTTGATAATGGTAGATATATTATTCTATTGTTGTATGTAGATGACATGCTGGTTGCAGGGTCTCACATGCAGGATATCTCTGAGCTTAAGGAGAAGTTAGCTCAAACATTTGCTATGAAGGATTTGGGAGCAGCTAAGAAGATCCTTGGCATGAGCATTAGGAGAGACAGGAAAAATCACAGGTTGATATTGTCTCAAGAAGATTATGTGAATAAGGTGTTGGAGAGGTTTAATATGCAGGATGTAAAACCGGTAAGTACACCTATGGCTGGACATTTTAAGCTAAGCAAAGAACAATGTCCCAATTCACATGATGAGGTAGAGTACATGAGTATGGTTCCATATTCTTCCGCAGTAGGGAGTTTGATGTATGCAATGGTGTGTACTAGACCAGATATTGCCCAAGCAGTGGGAGTAGTAAGTAAGTATATGGCCAATCCAGGTAAGGAACATTGGAAGGCAATTCAATGGATCCTTAGATATCTGAGAGGAACCAGCAATAGGCATTTATGCTATGGAGGTTCAGATACTTCTCTACATGGCTATGTAGATTCAGATATGGCAGGGGATTTGGATGGCAGGAGAAGCACCACAGGTTATGTTTTTACTGTAGGTGGAATAGCGGTTAGTTGGATATCTAAGTTACAGAAGGTTATAGCCTTGTCAACTACAGAAGCAAAATATATTGTAGCTACAGAAGCTAGCAAGGAGATGATATGGATGACACGGTTCATGGAAGAGCTTGGAAGGGAGCATGGGAGTTGCAAATTGTACAGTGACAGTCAGAGTGCAATCCATTTGGCCAAGAACTTGGCCTTTCATTCTAGAACCAAGCACATACAGCTAAGGTACCATTTCATACGGCAGGTATTGGAAGATGGTGAGTTGAAGCTGGAGAAAATCCATACCGACAAGAATCCTGCTGATATGCTAACAAAGCCAGTTACTAAGGAGAAGTTGAATCTTCATTCAACTTCTATTGGTCTTCATGATTGAGTTGAAGATGGAGGAGCTAGAAGATGATGCTGTACAGGTTGGTGCAGCTGGTTTATCTCCAAGTGGGAGATTGTTAGGGTGTGGAGCTAAAAGCTTCACCAAGGAGCATACTTAAACAGGTTCGGGTCTACATAGACGCCGGCATCGGTCAGGAGCAACCGACGTCAGTTAGTAGCAGTTTAGGCGCCGACGTCGGTAGTAAGGTCAGCCGGCGACGGTTACAGGCGAATAAGCAAGAACCGACGTCGGTTACCTGCGTGTCCAAAAATCTATTTCTGTGGACAGCAGCGAGTGTTTGCATGATAAGTTTGAGTCGTGGACTCAAGCTTGCGTCTCTATTATTAGCAATATTATTTTTAGAGCCCTTGTTCAAGAGGCTTAACTGTTTGTTTTAAGAGCATGCTCAAGTTTCCTATTTCTATATGTAGGAAGATCTTCTTAGCTTAGAATTGTAGTGTGTAAGAGAATGAGTGTAGAACTGTAATAGTAGAACATTGTGAATGTTTGAAGGATAGTACAGAGTTGCATCAATCCAGGTTATTGGATTTGAGTGTACTTGAGAGTGAGCTCTTGAGGAATAGAGATCTAGTGAGAGATCTTGTGTGCATCTGAGAGAGGTGTGGAAGAACGAAGTTTCTTCAAATTGTATTCCTATTGTAAAGAGTTTTAATACAAGTTTTTAGGGTGTTTTCTTGTATATCTTGTTCTGTGCTATTTATCATTTCAGTTACTTATCTATCTGATTTATTTCCACGTTTATTGCTTTCACAAGTGTAATCTATTGTTGGTTTGATCCCCCAACAATAGACTGATTAGGATGTGCATCTCCACATCAATACGAATGATATAAACATTTACCTTACCAAAACTATTTACTATGACTTTTTATTGAAATTACCATTCACCTTGTCAATATTTCATACCCTAAAATTTACCTTATCACTTGGGGAAAAACCTATTACCATTATATATAATTATCATAATATCACCATCCTTAAATAATACTATATCATATACCATCCCACCACACCTTCATTATTAACCAAACTTGATTTTACTAGCCTTACCTAAACCTTTTGAATTTAGTTCAATTGGTATTACTAGAACCTTTCAAGAGTGGATTATGATCGAATTTCATGTGTTTAAATGGAAGTATATGAAATTAATATGATAATGGATTTGGCAATTTCATATTTCATTTACATTTGGTTGGTGTCACTGATTATAACCACCTTTGGGTAAATAAGTGTTCCACTTGGTGTTACTAATTATAACCACCTATGGTAAAATTAGTATCACTAACGCTTTGTCATTATTTCCTAATTACAACTACCTATGGAAAAATTAGGAACAACATATTTATTATGCCTTGAAGTCCCACCTTACCATTCCTATGTTGAACTATGCCATTAGCCTAATTTGAGAACTTATTACAACCTAGTCAGATTCCTCCATTGTAAGGTAGAAATAAAATGACTTGGTGTCCAAATGGGACTATGTAATAAATAATATATTTGTGTTAAGGTCTTCTTAGTCACCCTTTTCTAGCTCTCTCCATTTTGAGAGCAATTTTAAGTTTGAAAACTTTCATTTGTGGGTTGAACCATTTAGTATCTCTTCATTCTCACATCAAATTGAGATACTTGCAAAAATCCAAAAACATTTGAAAATACTAAAAGTCACCAACTCAAGAATTTACTCACCTTAAGAATTATAGGAACCCTAGCTGATTCACAATAAACCACTTGTCCTTTAGTTTCCACATCCTTTTTGTCCCCTAAGTCTTATGCTCTCATTATTGTGCATTCTGTATTCAACTTTCATATATTAATGAATACTAGGATTCATCTCATACTCTCACCATTTTATGAGACCATTCCCATATTCCTCTAAAACATCCATAATGTTTTATTTTCATCATTTTTCTTTTATCCCTTATACTAGGAAAAGTACATTTATGTAAGCAACATCTAATTGCCTAGTGCATATGCAGTCAGCTTAGCTACCCCTTAATTTTATTATATCCCCCCCCATTTATTTCTTTTTATTGTCTCCTATAAACTACGGGAAACCTTGTGTCATTGTTCTTTCCTTGTTTTCACTAACATTGTGATTAACCATTATTTATCTTGTTCACTTTTTATTTCTTGGTGTATTATTATGCATTTTCTTATTGGTGTTTTTTCTTCCTATTTATTTATTTGTTTGCATGTTTTTTTATTTCTTTATTATGCCTTGACTTATCATACATTCATTAATTGGGTGATTCCCTGAAAATTATACTTAAGTACATCTATATTCATATGTTAACATTTTCATCAAGATTTTTATCATTGGTGCATTATTTTTGATTATTTTTAGATTGTGTGTCAGTCCTTATACATATTTCTAATATGTTATCATGGTTTTTTATGTCATGGTACATGTTATCATGTGTTATAGAAAACTCAATTCTATAAATTTTACAAGAAATATGGCTATGGTACTTCTCCTTGGTACCTAATTTTTTTTCTCTATCCAAATCATTCCCCAGATATAGAGTAATAAATCATGAAAGTTTTTAATCCTTGATAGTTAGGAAATGCATCTGCATAGTAGAAGGTATCCTAAATTCATATTTCTCCTCTATATTGGCTTACTTTTACTTTGTAAGTACGGATTCATTATGTAATCCACCTTTTTCAATTTACCATATTATCCCACCCATAGTACCAATGATTATAACCACCTTTGGGAGAATAATTATGTTTTGATCCAAATTATTGTGCCAATGTTTATGATCACATTTACACAAACTATTATCACTATCCACCAAATTGGGGCATTTTTTTTTATCATTTTAATGATTATAACTTCCTATGGGCAAATCATTATTTTCCTTTTAATGATTATAACCATCTTTGGGCAAATCATTGTCTTGTTACCTTATACTTTGGTTGATGATTATAACTTCTTATGGGAAAATAAATATATTTTTACCTAGCTATGCTGATGATTATAACCATATTTTGGAAAATTAGTATTTTTCACCCACTTTTACCTTTTAGCCTAATCATTTTCCTTATTTTGAGGGACCAATCAATGACCCTTTTTGTCAACTAATCCCTTAAGGGGACATCTAAGGATTATCCATCACCATTTAGGGCATTAGGCATAGATTAAATTTTCATTATTTGAGAAGATGTTACTATCCCTATATATTTTAATAGCTTTATAGAAAGGGGAAAATTGTAGACACCCAATTTTGGCCACAACTAGCTTTCGACCAAACATTAGACTGATTACTACAAAACATTACAAATTAATCTTAAAAATCATTAAACATCCCAATTTCATCTACACATCATTAATAAATTCTTAGAATCATTTTTATGCATCCCTATTTGGGATACTATCCCATATTCAATAATAAATTTCATGGATTCACCCCTATTCATCTTATGACCTAACAACTAGTAGTTTGGCCTATGCACTCATTAAGCGAAGCACTTGATCAATTCTGAAAAGAGAAAAAATGCTAATCAAAATGAAGAATATAATTAAACAAGATTAAATGTCTAGTTAAATGGATAGTTAAATTATCCATTTACAATTAATGAATATCTAAAAATGGAAATTCTAAAAATCAAAATATCAATCCTTTTCATCATTGCCTTTATGAGTTGTGAATCTCTTCCAAAATATCTCAAAATATCTAATTTGAGAGGCATACCTAGTAATAAAAAATCATAATTACATGACAAATTTTAAATCAACTAGATTTAGCCTCAACTCTACTAGGGTTAGTTTGAACTCATTCCATGTTTAAACTCAACCTTAACTCACCTTGGGTGAGAGTTAACTTTTGAGGCTATATATACAAGGCCATACCTATTGATGTTTAAATTATTTTGGTGTAAAGTTATTATGCCTAAATTTATTCAAAGATATCTTGGTGTAATGTTATAATGCACAAATAAATGAAACTAAACCTTTCAAGAAATTTTACCATGCCAGAATAATAAACCAAACAACCAAGTCAAGGTGCCAAGGAGAGAAGGAGAAAATAAAGCTTCATTGTCAAAGTCTCATTGATGCAGAAGCTAAACAAGCCACTTCAAAAAGCCATTTTGAGCTCTAAATATGGTTAAAGAGTGTTTTATTTTTGGTTATATTTATGCTTTCATGTATATGTTTGTTACCTATTCTCTCCCTAGTGTCTAGGCTAGAGGTGTTAGGATTTTAGTGTGCTATGTTGATTTGTTTTATTGGACTAAGACTAGAATAACCTCCCCTCTACATATTCATTTTTCACACCAATCACATCATAGAGTTACTCATGTCCCATAGAGGTCACCATATCATACATTACATACTAAATTAGTACCATATACAATTCAACATGTTCCAAAATGAACATGGGAAATGAAAATTTCCAATACTATAAATTCGACCTCACAAAGTCTTCAAAAATGTAAATATACCCATCATACACTGAGTTTTTTGAGTATTTATCATAAAAATAATGTCATAAAACATTAATTAATATATGATTCTATCATGCCCATGGTTATTACCTTTCATTTATGAGATAGAAACCTTGCACTATTTGATATAGGCACTTACCATGATGCTCCCATTGATGAGATTATTGGTTATCCTTTCTAAACCTATGAAGATGAAAATGTTATATATAAAAAATTTGGTAGATGGAATATTAATTTAATATACACATGCATCTCACGTTATATGAGTGTGATGTAGGACATACAAGTTACACATGGATATACACATTGAAATTTAATCTAACCGATGGCCATGCCAATATTAGGGGCATATTATTCCACGTGTTTCACTATTATAGGATATATATTTCTATGAACTTTATACCATTTTGAGATACCTATATTTATTACTCATGCCTTGTTATTTATTCATATCTTACATAGTGTTACATGTATATGTTATTATGGTATGATGTGACATAGATACATATGTATGGTGTAGAATAGTTCCCTTTCTCTATAATCTATTGATGTTGTTACTCTCTTACATGTTAGGCTATTTGATGTTTGTATATTATGTGTATACATTTGGCCTTGTTTGTTACATATTTATGTCCATTGAATGTGGTCTTTGTATCTTTCTGATGTGACACACTTGATGTCCCTTTTTCTGACATCTTATGTCCCCATGCATGTGGTCCTTGGCCATATGTGTGACACTAAGACTTGATTTTGTTTCACTTTTTGATATTAATGATATTAATATGTGTCATGATATATATTTTGAACTTTTAATATGTAGTCTTATTTATTTATCATTATACCATGTGATTTATTATAGATCTCTCTATACATGTCACTTATATTCCCTATGTTACATATGTTATATACATTTGTTGATTGATCCACATGTTCACATGATATTACATGATGTTATATTTATACATGAAATTATAAAATTAAATATTAATATGATATAAGTGAATTATAGGATATAAATTAACCATTTATAATTTAAGAAGACTTAAAATAATAAAGTTAAACCATTGAAAAAATGTTTCTATGTATTGATATGATAATAAAACATAGTTAATATATAATATGCTAAAAAGTTTACAAAAATAAAAAACTTGCTAAAAACATTAAAACTACTAATGATGTACTAACATCCTTAAAATAGAAATAAACATAACTATGTCATCTCTTTATAACTAGAATTTATATGAAATTAACTTGTAGACATAGTTATACTAAAATAGTAATTCATAGTTCACTAGGATAAGTCCATAGGAGGTGGATAGGGGTGCATTGTGGCATTGTCTATCTACCACTACCATGCCCTAGTTGATTTTATTTTTCATTTTTATATTTTGGTCTATGTGATTACCTTCAATGGTTAACTATTGAAATTGGTGTTTTATGTTTTTGCATGGAAGACTTGTAAAATACAACACCCTAGATCAAGCAGATGCACTAGAGAAAAAATAGATAATAAGAGGGGGGAATAAAAAGGGTTATTAAGTATTTTTTAGATAGCCTCAAAAATTCATTATCACTAAGTTTTGTCTACATATCCCAAGTTGGCCTCAATTCAATGTAGTTCTCCCTCCTAGAGTGATTTGTTGATCTATGATGATGCAACTATAATGGATATAACTAGAATATTGATTTAAAATATTGATAATGGATGACACTAACCTAAATTAAATACTATTTAAACTTATATTATTAATATTATAATGATATAGAGTTGAAATATGGAGTAGTGTTATTTTTATTTGTGTGAAGTGTAATTGTTAGAGAGATTTAGTGAGGGTACAATGAGTGGCCTTGATGTTCCTTTATAGGAAAATATTTAGAATAGTTTATATATCTAACTTTACCAAATGTGTGGGAGAGTTGTTTTGAAATGAATTTATTTTAAAAAGTAACTATTATAACATAGGACACAAGGATACACTAGGAGAGAAGGCCACAATGCATCCTAGTCTAATTAATGAAGAGCTATCCTAGAAGAATAGATATAATGGGGAGAGGTATGAAAGAAAACTATGAGATGAATAGGTATATATGAAACTAAAATTGAGATTTCTATATGATATTTTTAATGATTAAAATATATCAAAGGATATATTATAGATTTTAAGTTATAAAAATGGTGAATAGACCCAAAGAGGGTAAGGATGCCAAGAGTAAAAATTGTCAATCCCTTTATGATTAATTTTAAGTGTTTACATTTCCCCCACTTTATTTTAGAAATATAAAATGTGAAATTAATATTTTAAATAAGATGAAAACTTGAGTCTATATATACACTTTACCTTTGAATGTGAATCTTGATTATGCAATATTCCTCAACGTAAGAAACTTGCAACAATGCTACTAAAATTAAGATTTGTTCATATTAAAAATTAAAATTTTGAAATTTAATATTCATAATTTGAAAGGTAAGAAAGGAGATAAGATTACCCTATAACTTTGGATATGTCAAGGTTCATTCCCCCTTGTTATTACATTTGGAGAAGTGATGAATTATGAAAAATTGAGTGTGATCAAGTCTCATTTTAAAAAACATTGAATTATCTTGTGTTGGAAGGATTGTGTGATCAAAATCTTATTTCATTATATATACTGCTATGTAAAATATTTAAATAGGTTGAACCATGCACTGTAGCACACTACATACTTTAAAACTGAAACCATATACATTGAGTGTCACTAAGATATAATGCATCTCACTTATAACTTAGATTCATCACATATATGTAGATGGATTAGATTATATTTGAAACTTTTGAACTTTTAAAATTGAGACTTGAGAATTCTAAAAATTCCATAGTAAAATTATGAACATGAATGAATATCATTGGTGAAAAAATAATAAGATGAGACCAATCAAGGCTTGCTTCTAATTCTTATGTTGTATGGGTTTACACTATTATTTGGACACACAAACAATTCATCAAATAATTTGACAATATACTACAAAGATTATATTGCTTTCATAAATAACCATGAGACATGCATTAAATATATTTCACAACTAGGAATATTCACATTAAAAAAATTGGAGGAAATACAAAATACTACACCTACATGTCTATACACAAAACTCTACCATTGAAATGGTAGTCTTATAATCCTTAAACCAATAAAATACAAACATTACATTTACGGTCATTATTCTATAATTTCCAAACAAGTAGCAACAACCCATAAAAAAGGATGTTATATTGCTTATATAGATGGAAAATACCATCCTAATATCTTATCTAATGTCTCTTTATATTTTTTTATATGTTTCAACTTCATCTCAAGTGTTGACAAGCTCTAAATGGTTTAAAAAAAGACAATAATCATGTTTCATCACCTAAAAGAGTTAGAGTCTAATTTTGAAATGTCAATATATAAATATGTGATGATTTTTCATTATTTATTACCTTATCAATTTTTGGAAATTCATTTTCCACAAGAAAGATGTGATAAATATTTTTAAGGTTCTATAGACATCCAACATAGACCCTGTTAGGTATTTACTTCCACCAAAACCAATTCAAAACAATTAAGACCCAATAGAGTATGGTTTCTTAATTAGCACAATTAGAAATTGACACCAACCCAAGACTTGCTTGATCTTTACATTTCTAACACCTAATGTAAAAAACATAAGTATTTTTTGTAGGTCCATGTGGGCTTTGGTTTGTTAAATAGCATTGTGGAGTGTTTTATCCTAGTCAAGACCATTTTAAGATTTTGTTACCTAATCGATACTTCAAAGAATAATCTCCTTGCTCAAGAACACTACAGGATTTGGAATCCCAATCACCATTATTGAAGGACAAGTGGATGCAAAATACTAAAGAGGGACTTAGAAGTTTGATTTAAACTATCACTAAAAAGTGACCATTCTCAATCCCAAATTGACAAATACATTACCAATTAAAACTAATATGTAAAGGGATAGCTAAATATAACTAATCAAGTTATAAAACCTAAATTCTACTACAAAGTAAATTCTACTTGTCTAAGACAAATTCAAGGAAATGGAGTTTTGTTTAGTAATGGAACCTTTTAGCAACATTATTGAAGGCCTAACCATGGAATGTAATTATGATTACAACTAACTATTTAAAGATAATATAATAAGACCAAAATAGGGATTCATAACTTGATTACAAATGAAAGGAGCTTTTAAATTCTAAAAGGTTGAATTTTTTATCTTCAAAACATTAAGGTAACCATCTACTATGTCATATGATGATTCAATTAAAAGTGTGATGTCACCAAAATAAAATACTAATTACATGAATAACAAGGTACAAAAACTAATAAATTCTTCCAAACACACTAAGCACAAAAAAAGACAAAATCAAACAAAGGCAAGTAAATAAAACTCTATTTTTGGTGATGCAATATTACTTATGACCTTGGGTACTTTTTAATTAGACACCTGAGGTTCAAATAATGTGATATATAGCTCATATAGATTGGATAAGTAGAAAATATACTCTTTTGGTCATGAGGCAAAGTGACCATGACATCCTATTCCATCATACTAGGTAGATAAAATTATTATTATTATTATTATTATTATTATTATTATTATTATTATTATTATTATTATTATTATTTATGCACAATTTCTAGATCTTACGTGTTGGTTTTCATTATCTTCTATTCACATTTCTGCTCTTTATCTTGCTCTTTATGGTATTTAACTCACCAAAATTTATCTCCTATATGGGATTTAACCCACCATAATTTTTCATCCTCCACCAAAGGTATAACCATCTCTCAATAAAATCACTTATGGGATTAATCCCATTCTCAACCATCCATCACTACCAAAATTATCTCTCATGAATCACACTCTCCCATGTGGGCTCAAACCCACCATAGACTGATCACCGCTTCCTAAGTGTCACTTAAATTTGTTCACACCTTGTCCAATAAAATTTTGGATCATTAAAATAATCACATACTCTTATTTATAGCTTCAAACTCATGGTTTCAATCTTCTCATGCACTCTTAATAGCATCAAAACTAAACCAACATATAATGAGGCATCCAAATGATAACCCATAAAATCCAAAATCATTTTAAGGAAAGTTATTAAATTCACACCCTTTTTTAAATTTCTATAACAATCAATATATCCATATAATATGTAACATCCACTTCTTATTTACATGATTGGGCTCACATACACATTAACAAATCCCATTTCCACTTGATGAGCTCAAGAGACTCACTTTCCATACCTGTAATATCACATACTTGAGATGATATCAAACTAAACTAATCCAATTCATCCATATCCATGATATAATATTTATCCATGCCAATCATGGGCTTCTCAAATACTTATCCATCATTCTTCCCATGCCCTAGGACAGTATTCATCCATTTTTGAGATAAATTTTCTTCTACACACCGCTACAAACTAGTATTCACCTGCACATCCTCTTGAGAAATATCTTATTCCCATTCTCTATCACTCTTTATTATCTTTGTATCAAATTTAATATTCTCACCCAAGGCTATAATATCATCACCAATCAAATTTTTAATCACTACTACCATATCTATTAGTTGGCTAGTTTTTTCACTCTACCTATCATACATATGAACATGCTAAGATGAACCAAAATTAATCATATTATTATTATTTATATTATCCATGTATATACCTACACATTTAAAAAATATATATTAAATAAGAGTTTCTTAATCACCTCATCAACCATTTCATCATGCTCTAAAGGCATGTTGTATAACTCCTCTTCACTTTTATTATGTTTCTCATGTCTTTCACTCACACTATGGGATACCAATGGTATATTTTACACACCTATAAAATATATTTTAACCTGATATACACCTATAATTATAGATTATACACATGGTTGAACCTTCACAATCATCTCCTTATGTACACTTACAAAAAAATGACATTTAATGCTTCCACCATGGAAACTTGCTACTCAACTTGGCTTCTCTCTTCATCCACCTACTAATATACATGCATGAAAATTTCTATCAACTAAATTGTTAATTAATATAAAAATCAATGCCTCAGTTATCTCTAACCCTAATACCATCCAATAAATAATCAACAATCTTATTTCCATCACAAACTAAGTAAAAATCAACAATCCCCACTCATAAGACTTTAAAATCACTTGTCCATATTCAAAAAATTGGTATCTACACCTTGGAGAATAATAGACCACATCTACATCATTATTCATTCATATTACATTACCTATGGAATTCCCAAATCTCTCACACTATTGTTCTTAAAATTAAAACTATGCTCTATATATAGAATCCTCTCCTTATTTCCTTTTAATACAACTCACTCTTTTATGCACATATGAACAGTCATGTTACATATCAAAGTAGTATTTGGTTGTTCACATGATATCTCCCCATAATTATTTCATCTAATAGAAATATTATTCTCACCAATTATCTCAAGCCTCTTCACACTAATCTTATTCAACATATTGACTACAATTTTGGGTGCAAAAATTGACCCAACAACTTGGAAACCATATGCTACCCCTCACAGACTTTACTCTTACATTTCACTTATCTCCTCATTAGGAGACATTTTCAATATATTATTACTACTCCACTAAACCACTTACATGAAACCTTCACCTTCATGGTGTCAAAAACATTCTCATGTAAAAAATACATATCGAACTCAACTATCCAAGTCATGATTTGTTATTAACTTCCATTTCCACAAAATAGGAAAAAACCAATAACGTCAGGTAGTCTCTTCCATATGTTGGCCTTTTTTCCTTTGATTTATTGGATTTTATCCAAATAATCTATCTATGCTTATAGGGATAAGGACCTCACCATCAACTCTTCCTCATCATCATCACATTCAACTTAACCATCATCATTTTATGAAGACACATCCATTATTTCCTGGAACACTTTTACCATCTTTGTCAATTCACCCATCTCATGTGCCCTTCTTTTATGTGACATCTCTCACCATGAATCAATAGGATATTCTTTCATAACCTACAATGAAATCTAAATTGAACCTCTCCCACTTTTTTTAAGACTTCACACACTTTAAACCACCTAATAAATCTTCTCAACAACTTTAAATCCCTATGTGTAATTTTCTCTCTTAGCCTACAACACAAATTGATGGTTTTTATTCCACAAACACAATCAAAAGGACACAACCTTACATCGATACCACTTAGTACAAATACATTAGGGGAGAACAATTAATGATTGACTCTAATTCCCATATTGTAAGGGTTTACATAGTTTAATAGACATAGTCATTTCATAAAATAGTTTGATAACATACTAAAAATATTTTATTGCTTGAATAAATCATAATGGGATATACATTTAGTATATGCCACAATTAGGCTTATTCATATTACATAACAAGGTTTAAATATAAAATACTACACCATAGGTCTATACATAGACATTTACCCTTGCAATGGTAGTCTTACAATCCTTAGACCAAAAAATACAAACATTACATTTCTTGTCACTGTTCTATAATTTTTAACTGAGAACCAACAATCCCTCAAAAATGGATATTATATTGCATATATAGATGGAAAATACCATCATCATGTCTTCCCCAATGTATTTCTATATTTTGAAAATGTTTCACCTTCAACACTGGCATTAACAAGCTCAAAATGGTTTAGGAAAAGATAATAATCACGTTTCAACACCTATAAGAGTTGTATTCAAAATTTTGACTATCAAAATAGAAGAATATGAACACCTTTTCATTACATTTTACCCTTTCAGGTTTTGGGAAGTTTTTTTCCATAATAAATATGTGATCAATATTTTCAAGTTTTTTAGACATCCAAGTAAACCCTATCAGGGCTTTAAATCTACCAAAACTAATTCAAAACACTTAAGACCCAATTGGGTATGATTTATTTATTATCACAATGAGAAATCATGATTGACCCAAGACTTGCTTAGGATTCACATTACTGACACATAATGTATAAAAATAAGTATTAATTATAAGTCCAATGGGCTTTTATTTTTTGAATAACATTGTGAGAGTGTTTCTCCTAGTCAAGACCATTCAGGATTTTGTTACCTGGTCAATACTATATGTAAAAATCTCATCACTCAAGACCACTACTAGATTTGGTGTCATAATAATCACTATTAAAGAACAAGTACATGTAAAATATTAAGGCAAGACTTAGAAGTTTGGTTTTAACTATCTCTATAAATTTACCACTATAAAGACCAAATTGATAAAGAGATTGTTGATTACAAATATCATGCAAAGGGATGGTTGAACATAACTATTCAAGTTATTAGAAACAACTTCCACTAGAAAGAAACTTCCACCTATCGAAGACAAATTTAGGTAAATTGAGTTATTAATAGAAAAGGAACTTTTCAAAGACATTTTAAAGGACTAATTATTTAATGTAATTATGATTAAAAAATAAGGTTTAAAGAGAATCTGAAAAGCCCATATCAAAGATTCATAACCTGCTTATAATTGAAAGGAACCTTCAACTTCTAAAAGGTGTAGTTTTTTAATTGTCAAACTATGAAGGCAAACCATCATATTATATGTACAATCACTGAGAGGGGGGATGAATCAGTGATTCAAGATAATATAATTCAATTCCTAACTCTTAAAAATTCAGCATACATTAACTTGATCAAGCAATATAAACATGGCATCACGTACATCTAAAGCATACATAAACACATACATCACATGAACACATCATTTATGTGGGAAACCCTATTGGGGGATAAAACCCATTAAACCCTTAAATATATACTATATTCTTATAAAAACAATATCCAACATTTAGGCTAGCACCAATTCGACTAACACTAATCCCACAAGGAGCTACTGCCCCTATCTAACTGAGCACCCACAACAACTAGACTTTTAGAAAGATTTACATTAAAAGGAGGAACTAACCCCCTAGGAAACCAAGAACACACTCAAATACCTTAAAAAAATCATCTTGAACACCTATTTATACTCTTTAAATGATGATGACCACGTTTTTTGTACTCTTCACCTTCACTCTTTCACCCAAATAGTCTCAAGGGTTCACTTGCTCAATCTGCCTCTTCTAGGTTCATTAGGTCTAATGACCTATGTATCCACCTAAATAAACTTGATAAGATAAACATGAATTATCATATTTCACACTTTTATGGTCCTAACTAACTTGTACCATCTCTTTCAAATGTTCTCTTCTTCACTTAAATCCACACTTACACAACTATCACAATTAGTCCAATTATGCTTTACACTTATACCACTCTCTTCCTTTAACCCATCTTGGTCAGCCAATATGCTTTACATATTTGAAACATAATTAACATAGGTACATACACATGATACATGTGAGGACCACACTTTTCATAAGTTTTTCATTACCTCATTATCCCCAAACCACCATTAGGTCTTGGTGAGACCTAAAATAATTAGGCCTTCATGCTCTCACCTTACATGTGAGATAACTTGGACCACATTAATCCTTTACCAATGATTAAAAAACATAAAACCTATTTTAAATATCCCCTTACTTAATTCCTCATGGGTCCATGCCACTTGTAGCACCATCTCAACAATTGAACTTACCAATTAGGTCTCCTTGCTCTTTAGGTCTTCAAACATAGAAAATAGAATCTCAAACTTTTAAATCAAAGACTAAAATATTTCACATATACATATGATTATATCACATTGGATAAACATTAAATAATTATAAAACACCTTCAAGTTCCTTATAAATTACAACATAGGCTCTAAGTACTCAAATCAACTCTCTCAAAATGACAACTTAGACTAGTCACACATAGTCAAAATATAGTTAAGCTATTTTCACTCTCCATATCTAATCAAGGTCATATCATCACATAAAATAATTTATAACAATCATTAGAGACTTATATATAACATCCATTCTCATTTTATTCTTTACTTCAGCTCAGAATTCTTCCAACACACTTCTACAACGTGGTCACTCAATTTGCCATTGCATTCAATAAACATAGTCAAATTCTAAGACTTTTTTCACATTATATATGAATTTATCAAACCTTAAAATTAAATACATATATTTTTCATGTATTATATAACACTCTCCAATAGTTATATCATCTTGAAGCACCAAAATACTATTAATAATAACTCAATTATCCTTCTCAACTCACTTGCACAACATAGTCGAACACAGGGTCAAATTTTGAGATTAATATATTTGAATTTTCATATATAAAAACCTTATAAATAAATTATTTGGATTAAAATTTAATTTATCTACAACTTTTTTTTTACAGCACCATGAAATTCGTCTTGGATCAAAAGATATAAGCAAAATACTAAGCACTAGTTTTCCTTTGTTAAATTCAAATGCCAACAGTCACTGTTAAACATTGGAAACTTTAACCTCATCTCATGCTCCATTATTTTTAAAAAAAAATATGAAATATTAATATCCCTTGGAGTATCCTTTTATTTATCTTTCAATTCTCATCATTGATATTTGATATGAGCTCCCATGATTATGCCACTTGGTAACTCTGTGTGCCTTCTGAGTAACTTATACTATTTAGTCAGTGTACTTATGCCACTTGGTTGTCTTACATGAAATATTGAATATTTTAATTAATACACTTCATTTTATAATAACCACATGATCAAATTCTCACCATTGGATCTTCATCTAACAAGTTTCATGCTCATCATTAGATCTATTGTATGATCATACACTCATTGTTGGATCTTCATCTGTCAGATTAGATGCTCACTATTAGATATATATATATGATCATAAAATTACTATTGGATCCTTATCTATTAAAATTAAATGGTTTCCATTAGATATGTGATCTGATTAAACACTCATTCTAAATCTCTTTTTGTAAATTTGGCTAAGTATGGGATCTTAGTAAACTTCTACTTAGAAGGCCAACTTTGCACCTTAATAAATTTTTCTATGTTCAACTTCATGAGCTTAAATTTTAACCACATGATCACCTCTCATATATAAATCCATCTAAGTATTAAACTACTCCTAAAAAAAATGCACATGTGAAATATGACATCATTAAACTACTTACTCAACCTTATCTATCAAGATGACTAATTGAACATAGACACTTAATTGACTACTCTGATAAATTTCATTCACTTCCATAATCATTCAAATAACTCATAACATCCCATAGGGTCTTTGAAACATTTACATACCATCAATTGCCTATCCAAGTAAAACACTAAAGAAATATGTAGTACTATTGAACCTCATTGAAGCACACTTTGTCATTATTATCCTAGCACACATGACACCTCATCAATATCCTTGGTCACCTTGGAGACATAATTTATAAACCTTAAACAATCTCCCCATTTGTCATTGATGGCAATATTAGTACACAGCCTATGCTTAGACTCTATCTCTCACTTCAAGTACATTTTAACCTTTTGACACAATGATAAAGTGGGCTCAACTCCTAATCTTGTGGACCTAAAAAGAATTTAAGGACCAATTATAATAAATCACCACTTCTAAGATGTGATACATAATCCACCTAACATTGTGCATACCTCTTCTTACCTTGAGCTTCTCAAACATGCTCCATGACTACACTCTTATTTGATCATACATAGATTCTATGAAGTCAAAACATACATGAACATCATAAATTGCATGAACACACCTTGAGAATATTTAGATGGACTCCCCTTAAGTCACTTGAGCTTACACACCCTTTTGAGCATCTTTAGACCATTTCCAACAATGATGAACCAACATAGTTTCTTACATACCTTCTCTCTTAAATTATACCACACAGTCCTCTAATCCTAGGATCTGACCATTTACATAACTTACAAGCTCTCTTTTCTCATGCATGAAGATTAAATACCTTGTCAAAACATATGACTTGGTTTGATCAAGACATCATATCAATATTATTGAATTCACACTATAGTCAACTTCTTCATATCTCCACCATGACTGAAACATCTCACATATGCTTCCCTTCACATCAACCTTGTCTTCAATATTTCTATGTAATGGAATAACTTGACAACTCATCATCCTTGATTATACAGCTATAAACTTTTATTCCCTACATGCAAACCTTGCATACATAGGTTCATTCTTCACCATATTGATCGACTAGACCATCCAACAAAGATTAACCAAAAATTTGACTTTAGGATCACTATATCTAAATGTATCTTCTAAATCATTCCATCAAAACACTTTGTAGTAGCTACATAAAACTTATTGCTCCCCCTTAGCCAATCACATTTTTCAAATATCTTTCTTACCCTACAGTATCAACCAAAATTTAGCTAGCATCCACCATGCTTCTTATTTCTGTAAAGTGCCTCCTTGAATATTAGAGAGAGACACCCCTTTGATATAGTGAGACTAAAATTCCCAAAACTTAGGAGACCTCCATATCTACATACTCTTATTTGAATTGTAGTACTGCCTCATCACCAGATTAAATTTGAATTGATCCTTGACTTTATTATTTTATTAAGACTTATCTACTAATCTAGACAATAGAAACTCTTGACATTCCTTCATGTCTATCAAGGAAAACAAACCATATTTGGTCTCAATTTTATCCCTCCTAATAGGCTTAGTTTTCCAAAATCATTTATGACATCTTCCTTACACACTAGGAGCTCCATATACATTATTCTGCTTTGATAATTCATTCAACTTATTCTTTTAATACCTAGCAATGTGACCAACTCTATGACTTCTAAGACAAACAAGATCATTCATACCTTTTGCTTGATGAATATTATGAATCTAAGAAAACACACCACCTTATCTCTTAGGTTCATTATGTTCAAGCTTAATTGTCTTATGTCTCCATACCTGGGTTAGTCTTTTTCCATGCATTCTGGAGCAGAATCTAGAAATATGTCCCATGTCATGATAATTATATAAAACAATATCTTCCATACCTTTTTGTTGAATATGGTAGTGATCTTCTTTTTACTAATTATTTCTTCTATCATATTCCTTTTCCCTTTGACCAACAAGATGAAAAACAAAATAATGTCCCATAAAATCTTTTGCATACCTTGAAGCATTTGTTTATCTAATTTGTTTTCTTATTTTTAATTTGACTTGATTTTACTACTTGTATTTCATTCTACCATCCTCTTTTCATTATTTTTATCTCTTTTGTTCTTCTTCAATCTTACCTATCTTGAAAACAAATTGCTCATGTTCATGCTTCAATGAATCTAGCTTGGTCTTCAATTGAACATTCACATCATCCTTAGCTCTTATAATTGAACTTGTAGCCTCTAATTGAATTATAAAATCTCGGATAGTCTCTTTATCCCTTTTATCTTATTTATCCATGCCATTATTCAATCTACATGCTTGATCTTTAATAATCTTCATAGAATCAATAATAGACTTCAACTCATCATTCTCACCTTGATTTGAACTCAATTTGGCATTTTTATGTTCTAATTGAGTCTTGATATGTCTATATTCCCCCATTTTTAACTTAGATTTATATTTGTAACACTTAATTGATCCTCAAGGTCCTTCATGTTCAACTTGTCCTTTTTGACTATTTCACTTAATCTCTCAAACTTGGTTTGAATATGGTTAATATTTTCACTATGTTTCATGAACTATTCATTAAGTTCCTCATGCCTCATATCATGACCATCATCCTTAGTATTATAATTACTATTCCTAGTATCAATATGAATAATTTTTTCTTCAAGGATTGTGACCATTGATCTTAACTCAAGATGTTTTTCCTCAACTACTTAAGCATCTTTGTACCTTGGATCACTTTCAAGTGGTTAAACTTGTACAAAAGGTCCTACTCTAATCTAATTTTTAGAGGTAAAATCACTAGGGGTGAATAAATGATGTAATATAATAAAATTCAATTCATAAATCTTAAACATTTATCATACATCAACTTGATCATGAAACATAAACATGAAAGCACATACATCTAAGGCATACATAAGAACATACGTCACATGAACACATCATATATCCAACCCTAAAATATGGACTACATCCCTATAATAAAAATATCCAACATTTAGACAAACATGAACTAATTTAGGAACACCCATCTCTTAGCTTAGTGAGACACCAATCCCTCAAGGAGCTACTGCCCCTGTTTAGCTGAACACCCACAACAACTAGACTTTTATCAAGATTTACCTTGCAAGGAGGAACCAACCCCCTAGTAAACCAAGTATCCACTTATATACCTTGATTATATCATATTAAACACTTTTTTCTACCCTTAAAATTATTATGACCACCTTTTTTCCATTCTTTACCTTCACTCTTTCACACAAATAGTCTCAAGGTCCCACTTTCTCAATCTGCCTCTTCTAGGCTCATTAAGTCTAATTACCTATGTATCCACCTACATAAAATTTATTATATAAACATGAATAATCCTATTTCACAATTTTATTGTCTTAATTTACCTATAACTTATCTTTTAAAGGTTCTCTTCTTCACTTGAATCCACACTTACACATCTAGCACAATTAGTCCAATTATGCCTTGTACTTATACCACTCTCTTCCTTTAACCCATCTTGGTCGAGAAAGATGATTTACATATTTTAAACATAATTAAAATAGGTTCATACAAATTTTATATTTAATAACCATGCTCTTCATATGTCAGTCATTACCACATTATCCCCAAACCACCATTAGATCTTGGTGAGACCTAAAATAATTAGGCCTTCATACTGTCATGTTACATGTGAGAAAAATTGGAACACCTTCATCCTTTAAAATTAATTATAACACATAAAAAATATCATAAATATCCCATTACTTACTTCCTCATGGGTATATTCCCCCTAGAACATTATATCAACACTCAAACCTACCAATTGGGTCTCCTTGCTCTTTAGGTCTTGAAACATAGACTATCAAAATTTGAAGTAACTAATCAAATATTTCACATATAAATATGATTATATCACATGGGTTAAACCTTTAGGACCTATAAAACACCTCAAATTTCCTTATACACCACAACATAAGCTCTAAGTACTCAAATCAACTCTCTCAAAATGACCACTTAGACTGGTCAAACATAGTCAAAATATAGTTAAGTTATTTCTAATATTCATATATAATTAGGGGAATATCATGACATAAAATAATTTTTCATAATCCTTAAATAATTATATAACATATCCATTCTCATTTTCTTCTTCAATTCAACTCAAAACTCTTCCAACACACTTCTACAACATGGTCACTCAATCTACTAGTGCATTCAACAAACATAGTTAAATTCTAATCCTATGTTCACATTGAATATGGATTGATAAGACCTAAAAAATACTTATACATAGTATTAACGGAGTCTAAAACACTCTCCAATAGTTATATCATCTTGAAACATAAAAATACTATCAATAACAACTTAGTTATCTTTCTCAAGTCACTTGAAAAACATGGTCAAACACATAGTCAACTTTATATATTAATATATTTTAATTTAAATTAATTAAAACATTATAGATAACTTTTATATATGTAACTTTAAGTCATATACAACTTTTATTTTTACATCACCATGAAATTTATCCTATATCAAAAGACACAATACTGATCACTAGTTTTTCCTTTGTTAAATTCAAATGCCAATGGTCACTGTGAAACATTGGACACTTTGAGATCATCTAATGATCCATAAAAAAATTGCAAAAAATTCATGCCATCAATATCTTCAGGAGTATCTTATTCTTTACCTTTCAATGTTCACCATTGATCTTTGATATGAGCTTCATGATTGTGCCACTTGGTAGTTCTACGTGCCTTCTTAGCACATTGTACCTTACAGTCAATGTCATTGTGCCACTTGATAGTCCCAAATGAAATATTGAATATTTAACTTAATAAAAATTATTTTATCATAACTTAAAAATCACATTCTCATTATTGGATCATCATCTTATAGGTAGTATATGCTCATCACTAGATCATCATCTATCAGATTAGATGCTCATCATTATATCTTTGTACAATATGATGTAAGTAGCTACTAAGAGGGGGAATGAATCATTAGTTAAAAATTCACATTAAATTACATAAAATAATTCATAATACATAAACATGAATATGAAAGCTTATACATCAAAATCATGAATAAGAGCAAACATCATATTAACACATCATTTATATGAGAAACCCTGTAGGGGGAGAAAACCCATTCTCAAGCCTAAAAAATAATGGAATAAAGTACTATAAGGATAATAAAAATAATATAATTTAAACCAGATCTAACTAATCAGGGAGCTTCCACCCCTCAATTTAGTCTAGCTCCAACTAGACCTTTAACTAACTCCAACTAGACCTTTAGCTAGCTCCAACTAGAAAGGAGGCTACAACCCCTGAAGTGATTAATCACCCACTCAACCACATATTCTATGATTTAAACCACTAATTTTATATCTTATACAACTTATGATGACCTTATAAAGCTCATACACCTATAATCTACTTCCCTTCTCCAAGTAGGCACACCTACCTCATTTGCTCGACCAAGTCACCCTTTAGACTGTTAGGTCTAATGACTTGTTATCTCATGAAGATAATATTAAAAACATGACTAATAATATAAAACCTCTCATGGTTTTTAATTACCCATCTCTTATATTTGACTGAGCTCTTTCCTTTGCTTAGCTTCACACACACACACACACACACACACACACACACACACACTCACATCCAAATAAGTCAAATACACCTAGTATATATACCACTATTTCATCTAACCCATCTTGGTCAACAAATATGCTTTCCATTATTGTATTACCCATATAAAATATCATCATAAAAGTTTATAATCCAACTAAAATTCTCCATAAGTCTCCCATACTTGAAATGACATGTATCCAATTACTTGGTTACACTAGGCCCAATTAGCCCTTATAAGTCATTTGCCACATATGACCAACTCCATGAATAATATATATAAAAAGAGAATAATAACCAATAATATAATTAAATAAAATTTACTTTAAACATTTTCATATCCCAACAAGTTCCCATATATCAAATATACTTTGAATTCACCATTAGGTCCAAATACACCTATTAGACCTAAAAGGCCTAAAACCACTTGCTCACATATAAAGATGAACACTTTGGGACTAAAAAAAGAGCTCAAAACCATCATAAATATATAAAATAAACACTTTATTACTCCCAAATGGATCTATAACATCTGGAACTATAATCCACTACTCCATCCAAGCCATTCTCTCTCTATCACCACGTTCTGCAAATACCTAGAAAATACTACCAAGAAGAATTGAGGCATACTAGTGATTTTATCAAAAAAAAACCTAAAAAATTAAAATATATAGGTAATACATGACATAATAAACAATTATAAATCAAATTTTCACCTTCACATAGCTCACACAAGTCCAAACCAAATCAAACAAATTGATTACTAAAATTGGTCATGCACACTAAAAACTCAGTCAAAAATATTTGACTTCTCCAAAAAAAATAAAGAGAAAGTATAACAAACAAAGACATTTATTGAATCTTTGAAACTAATAAAATATCTATAGGCTCTCGCTCAACCAAAATCTAATCAAAATAGCTCAAACTAGCCTCTCCATATAGGCCACTTGAGACTACCTACAAGCTCCAAAAAAATAGTCATTTAGATGTTATTATATAGCATATGAAAGAGAACTTTAGTACCATATAATCAAAAATAATTTATTATATGTGATATCTATATTACTCTCAAGTAGATAGTTCTCTTGTTCTAGTAGCATCCATTGATCTAACATACTAATTCATTATATCACTATATCACAGTCTTCACTGCTCAAATAAGTCACTTTGGAATCACCTTCTTGCCTATGTATGGTCATCAAAATAACATAAAAATAAGGGTAAAGTAAGGTATAGGTATTAAAAAAATACCATGAACCATTGGATTCATCCTTCCTCACTTGGAACACTTCCCTAAACATATATTCACTCTACCTAGATATTGGTTCACTATTTTCACCATCTATAGATTAAGGACTAGTCAACTTGATTGAATTAGATAATTTACACATTTAATATATATTGAAAAAACAAATATATTAAATTCAATAAAAATTCTTGGCCTTCAATCTCCAGCAACTCTCATGTGTTGACTCAGTCAACCCTACTTATAACACTAAAAAAATAAAAAATAAACATATTTCTATACCTTCTATTCACTACCCTAACACACCACTACCACCTAGAAATTCCTAGAGGAATAATATATACCTTGTAATAGTCAAAAATTTTCAAAAAATCCATTATGGGTCCTTTCTAGCAAGATCTTTCCAATCGCTCCATTGTGAGGGTTTAGAAAGGGTTTTAACTGGTTTACATTCTTAACGAATGTTCATAAATATCTACCCCTTAACTCCTAAAAAAATGCTTATAAAAACTTCTTAGGTACCTTAGAAAAATAATCAAAATATATCATCTTCTCAAGCAAACCTTGCACATGCCAACAAGTATGAGAAACTTCCTCTCCCTTACACTCATTTCTAGCACCCTTAAAATCTTCTAAACCAAATTTATAGTTTTATAACTCAATATCTAACCTCAAAAATTATCAAAATGATTGAAAAAACTTGTCTAAAAATATCTCATGAAAAAACAATCTTCACCAACCTGAAAACACCTTTTGACCCTTCACAAGGCCTCACAAACCCACCTAGGCCAACTAGGCAAATGGAAAAATTATCTTGCAGACTGCTATCCACCTCTTAAAAACCATACACCTAACCTATTATCACCCTATACGTGTATAAATTAATATTTAAATAATACTAAGCTCCTCATCATGACATAGCTCTCAAAGTACTCAAAACCCAATAGGCAACCACACATGGTCAAGCCCACAAGGCATAGATTGATTTTCACTCCACTTGAAAACCACTTAGAAGAAATCTAATTACTCTCTTAACCATATCTGTATAACATGTAATCTCTCTTCATGCTCCATTTCATCCATTGATGCTTCCATACAAACAACTTCTCCCACAAGCTTTCACTAGAAACCAAGACTGAGCTAAGTACTAAAATCATGCATATTAGACCAAGAACACTCTCATGCAACTTTATCATCACCAATTCCACTTGATATCAATGAAAGCACATCATTCACACCAATCTCCCAACAATATCACCTTTTTTCAATGATGTTAACATCTCCTTTACTCTCTCCCCCTTTGCCAAAATGATAAAGTGGACTCATCTATCAAACATGCTCTTCTATCTTTAATCAAGTAATTTAAGAAGCTAAATCAAGAACACAACCAAGAGTACATACCTTTCTCTTTCATTATTTCAAACTAAAATCACACAAACTATTATCATTAGATCATAAATCACCCATAGTGCTCCCCCTTAGACCAAGATCCCTTCAAGAACTAACTCAAGTCATAGCTCCAAGAGACTTATAAGATCCTTGGGCCTGACCACTGGGAAAGCACACTAGCTCCCCCTCAGACCACTACTACTTTAGAAATGAATAACTTATCTCCCCATTTGATAAACATTGAATTAAGACCTCTAAGCCTCTAAGAGACCTAGACAACACTGAATCACACTCCCTTCCTTCAAAAGATATGATCAGAAATTAAATCTTCTCAAGCAAAAATGAATAGCTAAAACTCAATCCTTTTCCCAATCTACTTATATCATTTCACCTATCACCAATTGTATGGTAACATGGCTCCATCTTTAACCTTTCTCCACTATGAAGGATCCCCCTCAATCTATATAACCCATGCATACTTGTAGGACCTTCAATAACATCTACCATCAACTCATACAATAATATGAGCATCATAGAACTATGAAAGCTCACATACCTTTACACTCAAGGAACCATATATAACATCAAAGGCACTCCAAGTAAATAAAACACCAAAATAATGCTTATAATAGACCAACATTCTCAACTGGAACCAACAAATCCAACCTTCTTTGGAAAGATATCACAAAATTGCTCAATTTCTCCACTACACCTACTTAGATCCCTTGCAACCCTATCTAGCCAATTTAGACCATATAAATCTCCACCTTGATCATTTCAAACCATGAAATTACATATCTAAATTCCACTACCATGCCCCCAAAGACATGCCAAGAATAAGCTTCCAACTCATCCTTCATAGCATACAACCTTCTTTAGCCTACTAGCCAAGTAGGCCTCTTAGTGAGCTAAAATATGAATAAAACTAATTATATTTAATTAAAAACCACTATAAAACTTCTTTTAGCTACCCATGCCCATTCAATTTATTTGAAGCTTCTATCCTCCAACTCCAAAGATAGATCACCTTTTCAATCATTCCTAAATGACTAGGCCTTCAAAATAAACCTTAATCAAAAGTCAACCTCCAATCAATTCAAACACCTAAGATTGATAAAAAACTTAGAGACCATCTATCCATATTTATAGAACAAATTTAAAGCTCCCACTCTATGGGGAACATAGACTTCCTTCAGCTTGGTTTTGACTTTCTCCTCTTTGGGTCAAAATAGGGTCGATAATGAGCATATAAAATTCATAAATTTTATTTCAAAACACCTTAGATTCATGAATCCACTTATAACACATATAATTGAGGTGTAAATATCTTCCTAATTAGTTAAATATTATTGACACTCACCCAAGCTCATGGACTTACCTGAGAACCACCAACCTGGACCTATAGAGCCATCACACCCAGCTACCACCATGACCAAAAGATCAAAATCATATCTAATTACCTCTTAGTCATTATAAAGTTTTATCTCCTACTTATACATGCCAAAACCAACTTGAAAAAACTTTATCTAGCCTTCCATCCCAAAGAAAACAACAAAAGAGCATATTAGGCACACTCTAGGTAGTCATCACTACCAAAATTGATCAACTTTGACTTTTGACCATAAAACTCAAATCTAAGCTCATAAAAGACTCAAAACGATTGGTAATGATACATTCCAACCTTATTCATAACCTCATACAAATACCTTCATCCATATCATTCATATCAACACCCATACCAAGCATTCATAGATGATCAAAATGATACTTTAAGACCAAAAGATCTGAACATACCTCTTTGAACAATTCTTACTTCTAACTATCTTCTTAGGTTAACTTGAACATCTGAGACAATCAATAATAAATCGAATATGAACCTTGAACCATCTATCCTTCAGACAAAACAAGCCATTATGTCTAAGAATTCTTCAAAACACTTCATGAAATACACAGTCATATATTTTTATGTATACACCTACTATATGTTAACCATATAATAAGCAATAGTTAATTCCAAACACTACATAGAATATAAAAATGAGTGAAATCAAGCTACATGATCCTAAGGTCATATTCAACCTTTTAAACCACTGAACTCTTCTTGAAGACTCTTCATATATACTTAAAGAATCAACATCAACAACCATTGTTTAGATTTGATAGGAAACTTAGAACTTGTCATCTACAAAAAACTAAGATCTTCCTAAAACTTCATGAACATCAATTCTCATCTTGAATAACATTGGTCTCAAAATCATATCCTCAAATCACTATCTTTCACCTCTTGACCTAGCTCTCTAAATTTGATATCAAAGGATCAATCTCACCCTCATAGTTGAGACTCAAAACTTATGGTATCTTTAGATATGTAAATGAGACAAAACAACATTATTAAGAGCATTTAATGATCCTCATATCATTCTCCCTTTCTAAAACATCTCATCTAAAAGGTACACACTCAAAGGCAATTATTGAAACAACATTCTTCAACTTTTATTTTAAGCATACACAGAATTTAGATAAGAAAATCAAAATAACATAAAACCTTTAAGATCACAAAAAATCTCTTTTAAGTTCACAAACAATCTTGTGAAGCTAAAATAATAAGAAACATCTTCAGAAATTGTATGACACTATTATGATATAGGCTTATTTGAACCTCTTGAGGCATCACACATGCTTTCCAAGCACTCTTGTAAACCTCTAGATCTATTTGATAATCTTAAAGCTTATATGCTTGATCACTATATAGACAAGAATATAAATTCAAACCTCTATAACCTATGATGTTTCAAAAAAACCTCAAATAGGTCTCATCAACATGCTCATGCTTCTTTAGCTTGATTATCAACTCATCCTTCACTTGTAGACTTCTACCTACTTACTTCACCAAAATGTCTTTATATAAATTTTCTTCTACCACATTAAATAATCTCTCTCATTCAATTCAAGTTTGATCTTGGATTTTTATTCAACATAATTCTTATACATTGAAATATGCCTTCTTTGACAAACCTTCATGCTTGAAGAACCATTTGTAATAGCAAACAACTCACCTTGGCTTGAGTGAAGAACAATCCCTACCTTAAAATGATTATCCATCTTAGAGAGACCTTCAAAGTTCATCAAACCTTGAATTCACATTTTATAAAACAAAAAGAACTATGAAAATAACAAGCCTACTATATTGATCATCACCAACTAGGCAAACACCAACAACCAAGCTAATCACAAGATCACCTTTCAAGCTAATTAAACCTAAATAAGGACCTAATTTTATACCAATTGATGGAAGTAGATACTAAGAGGGGGGTGAATCAGTATTTAAAAATGTACATTCAATTCCATAAACTCATTCATCATATAACAACATGAACATGAAAGCTTATATATCCAAAGCATGAACAAGAGAAAACATGATATGAACACACCATTTATGTGGTAAACCCTTTAGGAGGAGAAACCCCACTTTAAATATTAAAAATAAATGGAATACAATCCTATAATGATAATAGAAAAAAGAGACTTTAGATCATCTCCAACTGATCAAGGATCTTCCATCACTCAATTTAGTCCAGCTCCAACTACACCTTTAGCTAGCTCCAACTAAAAAGTAGGATACAACACCATAGGTGATTAATAACCCACTAAAATACCTCTATTATAATGTCCACCACTACTATGATGACTTATAAACCTGATGATGACCTTTTAAATCTCATACACCAGTAATCTACTTCTCTTCTCCAAGTAAACACATCTACCTCATTCACATAACCAAGTCACCCTTTATACTATTAGGTCTAGTGACTTATTAGTTCTTGAAAATGATCATACAAACATGAATAATCCTATAAAACCTATAATTTTCCTTAATTACCCATAGCTACTCTTTGACTTAGCTCTTTCCTTTGCTTAGCTTCACACACACACACTCACATCAAAATAAGCCAAATAAACCTAGTATATATACCACTCTTTCATATAACCCATATTGGTTGGCAAAGATGATTTATATACATGTATTACCTTATAAAATATCATCGTACACTTTATTAATCCAAATAAAACACTCCATAAGTCATCCATACTTCAAATGGCACGTATCCAATTACTAGGATACATTAGGCCCAATTAGCCCTTATAAGTCATTCACCATATATGACCAACTCCATGAATAATAGCCCTCATAAAAGAATAATAAAAATGAATATAAGTCAATAAAATTTAATTAAAACATTTTCATATACCAACAAGATCCCATATATCAAATATACATGGAATTCACCATTAGGTCCAAATAGACCTATTAGACCTAACAGGCCTAAAACCACTTGCTCATATATTGAGCAAGATGAACAATTTGGGATTATACTAAGAGATAAAAAAAAATAGTAAATATATTTAATTAAAACTTTATTAATCCCACATTTTTTTATAAAATCTATAAATCCAATCCACTACTCCATCCAAGCCATTCTCTCTCTCGTTCCAAGTCCTACAAATACCTAGAAAATACTGCCAAGAAGAACTGAGGCATACTACTAATTTTTTTTAAAAACCACATGAAAAAAATCACATTTATATGTCCTAAATTACATATTAAACACTAAAAAATCCATTTTTCACCTTCACATAGCTCACACAGGTCTAGACCAACTCAAACAAATTGATTACTAAAATTGGTCATGCACACCAAAAACTTAGTCAAAGATATTTGACTACTCCAACCAAAATAGAGAAAAAGTATAAATAAAAAATACATTTACTAAATATATGACCCTCATATAATATTAATAATCTCTCACTCACCTCAAAATCTACTTACAATAGCTCAAACTAGCCTCTCTAAGTAGGCCACTCTAGACTACCTACAAGCTCCAAAAAAATGGTCATGTAGATGTTCTTGTCTATCATATGAAATAACACTTTCATAACGTATAATAATTCATAGCTTATATGTGATATTATATTACTCTAAATTATATAGTTCTCTTTTTATATTAACATCCATTGGTCTAGCATACCAATTCCTTAGATCACTATATCACAGGCATAACTCTACTTGGATATTTGTTCACTATTTTCACCATCTACAAATTAGTGACTAGTCAACTTGATTAAATTATATAATTACACAAAGACTATTTATTTCCAAATAACTCTATGGAATTCAATAACAATTCTTGGACTTCAGTCTCCAATAACTCTCATGTGTTGACTCAGTCAACCCTACTTGTAACACTAAACACTTTAGAAATAATCATATTTCTATACCTTCTGTACACTACCCTGACACACCACTACCACCTATAGGTTACTAGAGTAATAATATATACCTTAAAATAGTCAAAATTTTTCAAACAATCCATTTTGGGTCCTTTTTAGCAATATCTTTGTAATTGTTTGATTATGAGGGTTTATAAAGGGTTTTAACCAGTTTACATTCTTAATGAATGTTCATAAAGCTCTGCCCCTTAACTCCAAAAGAAATGATTGGAAAAAATTATTAAGGACCTTAACAAAATAATCCAATTATCTTATCTTCCCATGAAAACCCTTCACATGCCACCAAGCATGAGAAACTTCCTCTCAAGCTCTTTACACTCATTTCTAGCACCCTTTGAAGCTTCTAAACCAACTTCTGAATTTGTAGCTCAATATCTAACCTCATACCTTATAAACATGATTAAAAAAACCTTTCTTAACCATATATCATTAAAAAATAAGCTTAATTTTTTTTAAAACCCTTTGACCCTTTACAAGGCCTCACAAGCCCACCTAGGCCATCTAGGCCAGTGGCCAAACTATCTTATAGACCATTATCCACCTTTTTAAAACCATAAAATTGACCTCTTAATACCATATATATGTATAACATGCATATTAAAATCATAATGAGATTCCCATCATGATATATATCTCAAATTACTCAAAACCCCATAAGCAACCATACATGGTCAATCCTGTAAGGCATAAGATGACTTGCACTCCACCTGAAGACTACTTGAAAGGACTCCAATTCCTCTCTCAACAACATGGACATACCATGTAATATATATTCATTCTCCATTATATACACTCATGATTTCATTGACCCAACTACTCCCACAAGCTTTCACTAGCAACCAAGACTGAGCTGAGCACTAACATCATGCATATTAGACCAAGAGGACTCTCATCCCACTTTTTCATCACCAATGCAACCTGACATCAATGACAATGCATCAATTCCACTAGTATCCCAACATCATCATATGATCATCATTGTATTCTTATATGGTTTTATTAAATTCTCACCATTAGAGCTATGATTTGATTAAATGCTCATTGTAGATCTCTTTTTGTAAATTTGGCTAAGTATGGGAACTTAGTAAACTTCTACTTGGAAGGCCAACTTTTTACATTGATATATTTTCTACACTCAACCTCATGACCTAAATTTTTAGACACATGATCACCTCTCATACGAGAATCGATCCATGTATCAAACTACTTCTAAAACCTTCGCATATATGAAGTATTACATCATCAAATTGATTACTTAACCTTATCTACCAAGATGACTATCTGAACACAGACACTCAATTGACTAATTTTATGAATTATTTTCACTTCCATAATCATTATAAGCACTCATAACATCTGATAGGGTCTTTGTAACATGTCCATACCATCAATAGGCAAACATTGAAGTTCATTGAAGCACATTTTGTCATTATCATCTTAGCACACATGACACCTCATCAACATCCTTGGTCACCTTGGAGAAATCATTGACAAACCTCCAACACATCCACTATTATAGTTGATTATTAAAGTACATGCATGATTTTACCAAAATGAAAAGGCCAAGTTTACAAATAACTTGGCATAAAAGCTAATAACTTACTTCAAATACACCAAAATCCAAAACACAAGATAAAAGCAAATAAAGGAAAGAAAATACCATTATATTTTGGGTGATGAAATATTAATTAGGACCTTGGGTTATCCTACATCAATCATGCTCCCTATATCTATACAATATTTAAATTTTATTTTGATACTATAATTGAAACTTTGACCTTTTTCCACTTGTGAGTTTTGAAACTTTTTAAAATTTTAAATTTTAAAATGTAATGATGATTGCACATGCCACTTTACCCCATATTATAAAATATATATATATATATATATATATATATATATATATATATATATATATATATATATATATATATATATATATATATATATATATATATATATATATATATATATATATATTTTCTTATTAAAAACTCTTTATTTTCATAAATCTAAATTTTTAACTCATTAGGCTTGAATGTTCCAAGAAAGCCCATTGTGATACCCCCTTTTTGAGATAAGAGACATAGCTTTTAGAGTCACTAATATCAAAAGAAAACATATGTGAAATATATAACACTTTATATATTTTATATTTATGGCATTCATAGTAATAAATATAGCATTGATTTTTTCACGTGAAACATGTGTTAGAAAAATATATCATTGAATCATAGAATTAGTGTATGCATGATATACACCATGGCACTAAATTAGACACATAGTATATAAGTGATGCAATATATGAATCATGGCACCAAAGTAAATTAGATATAATTCATGATAGTGTTTTGACCAACACATCATTTTTTTCATAAATAAAATGGGATGCCTTATCCCAAAGTGATTTATGAAAAACCAAATATTGGGCCCTTAAATTCATGAATTAATCCTTTAAAAGTTAGTCCCACTCATAATAGTTTTAGATTAATGTAAAAACAGGTTTTGAAGGGACCCCAAAACCCAAAAACAAAGGGAGAAGGATAAAATAGTAACGACCACAGGCAAGGCCTAAAAACTAATACAAGAAGTATCAAAATTAGGTTTTACATGGACCGGAAACCACTGGATAAGAAAATCAAAAGATAGACCCCAAGTTTTACAGAGACCTGTAAACTCCATAGTAAAGAGAAAACAAAATATTAGGTAGTGAGACCATATTAGTTAGTAGATGAGTTTTATCCTTGTGTTTTCACAAAATATTTTAGGAAAGTTCCATTTCAATTAATAAATCAAATCATTATTTTTATGGGATTCTCTTTGTTTAGTCCCATTTTATATCTTTATAGTTTAATACTTAATTTTATGAGTACTAAATTTGATTTGGTAAAATTTGATGTTGATGTGGTAGGTCCTATGTTGCTCGAGTCCTAAAATCCATTCTCTATTAGTCATGTGAACCATCTCCCATGAATCATAAATGGTAGGTAATCATAAATTTATTTATAAATAATTTTTAACTAAATATTTTAATGTATCATATAGGCCTTGCATTCCACCTATGTCAGAGAATGATATGGTTTGAGACCTATTGTCCAATCATAACCTACCACTTATCAATACATAATCTTGGATCCCCATAATATATGAGTCTCCATAAATGATAATGAATAATTTATATGTAAGGAAAATGACCTGAGGAGCGTTATCCATGTGTATAATTCATAATCATGGAGTTTGATCCAAAATAAGTGTAAACACATACCCAATCAATTTCACCAATTTTCAATTCTTAATAACATTTTCTCAAATTTATGTAAAAAATTAGTATTAATAATAAAAACTTAGATTATAATTGATTAAATACAATAATTAAAATGAATAAAATATAGATAAATTTAAACCAAGATTGGTAATGGATTTTACCCCTAATGGGATACATCTCCAGGTCTATAAAAGCTCTTGAACCAATCAACTAATGATGTACAATATTTACAAAAAAAATTAATCATTAGTCTACAATAAAACTTTGTCTCTACCCTAAATAAGTCTTTGGATGCCCCTGACTTAATTCTCTAATATACTTCTTGCTTAAAAATATCACTATTACTTGTCTTATCCTTACGATAGGACTTTGAATTCATTAACATTTAAATAAATATTTGTCTCTTTTATATTGTTTTACTATCCACGGTCTAATGGATAAGGGCCTTATAATTTTTCATAATGATAGTGGTTTTAATCTTATAAAACCACCCCTTTATCCTTTACATACCATAAAATCCAACATATATAAGTCATTTAAATGTTTAAAGGCTTAAAATAGATTTATAAACCATTTAAAGTCGACTTGGATAGTGTATTATTACACATTTATTAGTATGTGAAATAAACAAGATTTGATAATAAGAATTTGAGCCATTTGAAGAGGTCCTAAGACCATCCTATGTCTTGGAACTCAGTCAATAAAGATGTCTTTGGTTCTGGGCTTGAATGAGATGCCATATAGTGGCTTAGGTGCTATATTTTAAACATTTAGGAATTTAATCCCACATTCATTGTGTTGAAGGAGTTATAAGGGTTTATATATGCATACACTTTTAATTAAATATGAATATTGGTGATGGGGTCCCTTTACATATAAAAAGATGGACCCACTAGTTGATGGCCCCCAACTGACAAATAGTATGGGACCCACATCACATATGAATGTTTTTAAATCATGGAGACCAAAAACAAAATAAACCCATTCTATACTCTATATCATTTATCACTCTCTAATTAGTTCACATGTCAGGATATGATTAGAGTAGCTAGAAAATTCATACATGTTTAGTTAGTAGGATGATGTCAACACTATAACCAATCTTCATATTTTTACCTATTTGCCTTTAACTTCAGTAGGCCATAACTTTTGAGTATGGTGTCGGTTTCAACCCATTCAAATTATGTTAGAAATATCATGACAAGATATTTTATGTGTGCATATTTTTAGTAAAATTTGAGACCATCTAATATAATATATTATGAGGATCATCTTAAATCACTACTCCCCACTAATAATATTTTAGACTACAAAAAGTTTAGTTTTATTTAAATAGTAAGAGAGGATACAAATTCCTCACTTTTATGGTTTCCATTCATCATGATTTACTTAGATGCATCCATTTTAGATCCACACAAATGTACTCCACATCATCCCTTCACGAAGTCCTCGCCCTCTTGTCAAGAATAAAATATTCTTATAAGTCCTCAAGATATTTAGGAAAAAAATCATCAACAAAAGGAAATTGAACATTCTCATCTTGATCCTTGCTCATAAGAGGTTCATATAGTTTTAAGTTTTCAACATTTACCATGAAATACATGTATGAACATAATTTTAACTGAAAAATCATTGTTACCAATATTTTCCAAAATATTAAATTGACCATACATTATTGGTTTGATATTTTTTACCTTTACCTTTAAGGAATTATTTGATAATGTGTAGCCAAACATGATCACCAACATAGAAGTGATGATAAAACTGATGCCTATCATTCCTAGCTTTATTATTGTCTTGGCTCTTTTAAAATTGATTTTAGATAGCTTGATGAATTGATTAGATATTTTGGATGAACCTATTTTCTTTGTTTTCATCTTTATGTCCATATATCACTGATTCTTATCCAAAAATGTAGTCCAAGGGGGACCTATGAAAATATCCAAAACAAGTCTCATAAAGAGACTTGTGTGTATAAAAATACATGAAAAAATCATAAGCATGTTTCACATAACACAAGTGTTCATTAAAAATTCTTGGTATGCTTGATACAATAGCCTCAGAGTAAATGTACCACTATTTAGTTAACTAGTTCTATTTTTTCCATCAATTTTTGGATGAAATCAAATACTATTCATGAGTTTTATGTGAATCAAGTCTCATAAATATGACTAAATCTTCCTAATGAATTGATAATGTTGATAAAATATAATAGATGTGGGCAAACCAAAATGAACCCAAACATTATTGAAAAGTAAGTGTGTCATCTCCTCACTTATTATCTATTTTTTAAATGGATCTAATATACACATTTTTATAAATCTATCCACAACCACATAGAAATATTCATGATTATTTATTGACATATTCAAGACTCATACAAAATCCATAGAAACACTTTCCCAAGGACAAGTTGGTATGGGAAGAGGTTTATACAATCCCAAATATCCATTACTAGACTTGTTAGTGGTTAATATAATGTAGCCTTATACATACTTTGATACATTTTCATACATATGAGGCCAATAAAAATATATTTGTTATTATGCAATAGTTTTCCAAATGCAAAAATGACCATAAATAAAAACATTATGTGCTTTCCTAATCAAATCAACTCTTTCATCTTATGGAATGAAAATTTTACCAAGATGATAAATTAATCCATCATGTAAGTGGTATTATAATTATTCTACTTGATCAACATGATTTAAATCATTATATACATCCTTAAAATCATCATATCTAGAATATTTTTATTTATAAATTTCATGCATCAAATAGATATGTTGCAATAGAATAGATGCAATAATAAGAGGTATTTAAAGCATATCAACAACCTTATTTTGTGTATCTTTTTTATACCTTATCATAAGATGTAATTATTGTACAAACCCAATCCAATAAAAGGGCCTTGATTATTATATATTTTATTGTGATTGGAGATATTTTAAAGTATAATGATCAATATGGATTATTGTCTCTTTGCCCACTAATTAATAATTCCATTTTTTCACACTTTTTCCTAAAGCATACAACTCTTTATCATAAGTAGGATAGTTCCTTACCACACTTGTGATGGTTTCTAAATGGTAACAAACAATTTTTCACTTTTTCACTAAAATGACACCCATGGCATAATCACTTGCATCAGTTTCAATCTCAAATGGCTATTGCAAGTTTAGGAGTTCTAATACTAGGGATGTGATTATTTTTTATTTTAATGTGTCAAAGTCTTTTTGGTGTTTTTCTCCCCACTAAAAGACATGTTTAGTACTTGTCAAAGAATGAAAATGAGATGTGATAAATGAAATATTAACAATGAACTTCCTCCAATATTAGACTACCCCTAATAATATTATAACTTTAGTAACATCATTAGGCTTATACAACTTCATAATTGCTTCCACTTTATAGGGATAAATTTTCAATTCACCACCCCATACTACATAGCCTAAACAAACCTAAAATGTTTTACCAATTTCACATTTAGATATATATAATCACAATTTATCCTTTTACAATATATCTAAATCTTTTCTAGTGAGTTTAACATGAACCTCCAAAATTTTATTAGATATAAAAATATCATCTAAGTAGACTACAAAAAATCATCTATGAATTCCCTGAATACATTATTCATAAACCACATAAAGGTGGTGGGTGGGTTATAAATCCCAAATGGCATAACAAGCCACTCAAAAATACCTTGCTTAGTTTTAAAATAAAATTTCCAATTATCACATTTACTAATCCTAACTTGGTGATAACCAATTATTAATTCTAACTTAGTGAAATAAAATCCTTTTTTAATTTATCTAGGAAATCATCAATGTGAGGAAGAGGGTAACAGGTTTTCACTATTATCTTATCCAATTCTCTAACATACATGTACTTTCACTAAGTGACATATTTTCAAAACAATTACAAACCACTTGGAAAAGTGATTGGTCAAATGAACCATTGTTAGAGGTACAATGACTAAGAGGGGATTGGTGAATTAGTGAACCTAGATATTTAAATTACATTTCCAATCCTTTTAAACTATTAAATAATAAACATATATCAACTTGATCAAGAAACATTAACAAGAGAGATAATTAATTCAATGCATACATAAGATCAAACATACAACACATAGCTCCCATGGGAAAACCTTATGGGAAATAAAACCTAATCTCAAGCTTGCAACACATGGATTATTTTCCTATAATAAATTACAAACAAGAGATTGGTCAACTCATTGAGACCAAAAAACATTAGTAAAATCCTCCTAACCAAAGGCCTTTAGTGAAACACTTGTTTCACAATGAGCAACTTGTTAGGAATTAAAAACTTTAAACCAAATTTAATATGACCATAAATCAGATCTAAATTATACTATAGCATGCATCATAGAAACATTCCTCAAATCATAGTTATTATAAAATCATAAATGGAGAGAATAAGATAAAAACACACACAACATAGATCTACCATGGTTCACCCAATGTGGGCTACATCCACCAAGAAAGTTCTCAATATAAACTATAATAAAAAAAAAAGACTATAATGAACTCTCACATAAATACAAGATCTCTTGTAGAAACTATTTCACAAATAAATGCTACACTTTCACCTGCACCTAGACAATACTATATCTCACATGTTGCTATACCAGACCCTATAATAAACACCTAAACTTTGCAAAACCATTTGTGCTTTGACTCTGATCTTGAAAGACACACCCTAAAAATAAATCATCAACCTCTAAATGCTACGCCACACTTATATATATAGAAAATGCATTAAAATCCACAAAAGGAGGATAAATTGTGCCATGATTATCCAATATAAGAATCATCCACTAAGGACACCTCATAAAGCTCATCCAAAATCCCATCTAAGAAGGAACACACCAAGATAAAGTCTTCACATTTTAAGGCACATTTTCCAACAACATTTTATCATAGCCAACTCTTAGAAATAAGACATCCCCTTTTCCAATAAAAAACTAGCTCCCTAAGATCAAGGAAGCCAACATGAGAAAAAGGCATCTAAAAAATAACTCCACAAAATATATAAATATAGAAATTAGAAAATACAAAAAATATTCCACTCACATGTGGATCAAGGTTCCATAAAAGGTGGAGTAGGGAAAACTATGCTCCCCACATTTGTAGAGCTCTCTAGGCCCCCAAAATACACTATTAAGGTCATGTGATAGCCCCAAAGGGATCCATGATAAATAATCTCCCACTTGGAGACCATATATCCTAAACATAATCTATCACTACTCCATGACCACTAAGGCCAACCAAATCTGAACATAGTCTCAATTTGTCTAATGTGACCACCTTGGTCATCATAACCATAGGATTTTGGTTATTATGAATCTTTTCTAGCTTCACCAAGTTCTCCTCCAAGGCTATCCTAATTAAGTGATAATGTAAATGAATTTGTTTCATCCTCAAGAGAAAATAAAAGTTATTTTCCAAATGAATAACACTATGAATATCACTATATAGTCTCCCAACTTCTTTCTCATGCCTTAACTCTTATAACTAAATCATCTCCTTACTACCCTCCATGGTAACAACATACTCTATCTCTATGGTTGATAAATCCACAACCTTCTATATCCTAAAAATCTAACTAATCATTGTATCTCCAATAGTAAATCTATATTCTATCATACTTTTCTTGCTATCGATATCCCCTACCATATCTGAGTCCACATAACCATGCAAAGTAGTATTTCATCTACCATAACATAATTGAAAATCTATGGTTCCTCTCAAATATAAAATAATCCATTTCACTGCCTATTAATGCTCATAATATGGATCACTCATATGCCTACTCATAACTCCCACTACTTGGGCAATATCCAACCTAGTATAAACCATGGGATACATCAAGCTACTAACTACCAATGAGTAAGGTACATTTGACATCTTAATATTTTTAGCTTCTATCTTGGGAAATTATTCCTTTGATAATCTAAAGTGTCATACCAAATGAGTACCAATTGATTTAACATCCAACATGCTAAACCTTTCCAAGACTTTCTTCACATATTCTGATAGGGATAAGATCAACTTCCTCTCCTTCCTATCATGAGAAATACTCATACCAAATATTTGCTTTATATCACCTAAATCCTTCATATAAAAAGAGTCACTAAGCTATTTCTTGAGCATATGAGTATGTTGTATGTTTTTTCCTACAACTAACATGTCATCCACATATAAGCATAATATAATAAAAGAACCATCATCAAAATGTTTGATGTACATGCAATGGTTAAAATGACACCTTTGATATTCTTATTCCAACATAAAATAATCAAATTTATTATACCATTTCCATGGAGCTTATTTCAATCCATACAAGCTCTTATTTAGTATACACACATAGTTATCCTTCCCTTTGACCTCATATCCCTATGGTTATTTCATATACAACTCTTCATCCAAATCACCATGAACAAAAGTAGTTTTAACATTTAACAATTCTAAGTGCAAATCCTAAACTTCAACTAAACTAAAAAAAATCCTAATATAAGTCATTTTTATAATAGGAAATAAAATATCATCAAAATTAATACCTAACTTTTTTACAAACCCCTTGACCACCATCTTGGTCTTATGCCTTTTTCTCCTTTCATCCTCTTCTTTTATTCTAAGGATCCACTTATTTGGTAATGCACTCTTGCCCTTAGGTAGCCTTACCAAATCCTACATTTGGTTCTCCATGAGAGATATAGTCTCTTCATCTATGGCTTGATCCCATTTCATCTTCGCATCTACCTGCATTACTTCTTCACAACACTTTGCTTCTTCATTATCAGTGAGTAATAAATAATTCAAAGAAGGAGAAAAATGTTTAGGTGTTCTTTTTACCCTAAAATACCTTCTTACCATAGGATTTTGGAGTCCTTGTGTATAAGGTTCATGAATTGAATCATTGGATACTTTGACATCTAAAATGTCATCCAAAACTATGTAATCTTTCTATTTCTATTATTGTTCTTGCAACTGATTCTTATACATGACTTTTTCATTAAAGAATACATCTCTAGACTAAAATATTTTCTTATCTTTAATGCTCCATAAATAAAACCAAAGTCATCCTCACCATAACTAGCAAATGTGCATTTCTCTAATTTAGCCTCTAATTTGGTCCTATCATCTTTATTAATGAGATCAAAAGCCTCACATCGAAAGACTCTAAGAAAATAATAATCAACATTCTTACAAGTCCAAGCTTGTTCAGGAATGCCTCCATCTAAAGGCATAAAGGGTCTTCTATTAATCAAATATACTATTGTGTTAATTACTTCTACCAAAAATTGTAAATGCAACCTTGCATATAACCACATGTTCCTAGCACATTCTATTATTATTTTATTCATTCTTTTAGATACTCAATTTTTCTGTGGAGTTCTTAGAACCATCCTTTGCCTATGGATTCCATTTTTAGAGCAATATTCAAATAAATCATTGTTATAATACTCACCTCAATTATTTGGTCTAAAATATTTTAACTTGAGACCTACTTCACTCTCAACTAAGGCTTTCCAATTTTCAAAAGTGTTAAATACATAAAATTTGTTTTTAATATAGTAAACCGAAACTTTCCTAGTTGTATCATTAATAAAAGTGACATAATAATTGGATCCACAAATATAAGATACATGATCTATTCCCCATAAATCTGAGTGTACCAACTCTTACTTCTGATATTTATTTATGGTTCAAAACTTTAGGAACTTAACCTACTTCTATTTCCCATATACATAATTCTCACAGAAGTCTAGATCTAGATCTTTTAATCCAGGGAACTTATCTTTTAAGATCTCCATGCCTTTATGGCTCATATGACTAAGCCTTTAGTGCCACATACTTGCATCTCCATCTATAGTAGCTAAATCAAGAGAATAAACACTACTATTAAAATATAAAATACCAACTTTCTTACCTCTTGAAATAATAAGAGCACCTTTGGTAACTTTCCAATAATATTTCGTAAACATTATTGAACAGCCCTCACTACCTAATTACCCCACTAAAACCAAATTATATCTCAACATAAGCACATGTTTGACATCCTTAAGGCTCCATGTGTTCACATTCTACTTATTAACCTAAACACAAATATTTCCTACTATCTCACATGGTTTATCATCACCAAGATAATCATGTCCTAGATTCTCTTGAATATAATCAATAAAATAATGCCTATGTGGGGTGGCATGAAAAGAAGCCCCTAAATCTAATATGCAAGACTCAAAAAAACTATCCATAAAAATAATTAAGGCATTCTAACATGATTTACCTAATGTCACATTTACCTCATTTATTTCCTCCTTGTTTGCATTATTATCTTGAAGTGACCAACAATCCTTCTTTAAGTGTCCACTCTTCCCATAATGCTAACATATCATCTTGGATCTAGATCTAGATTTAGATCTACATTTTGACTTTCCATAATTGCCTTTGATCCTGTCTTTTTACCTCCCTCTAGTATCAATAGATAAATCATTACATAAAGATGATTCACCAGTGCTTTTCCTTCACATTTACTCACTAAGAATCACAGTTATAACATCCTCAAAATTCAATATTCCCTTGGTAGGGATTGCATTACTCTCAGCCATAACATAACTATCCCAATTATTAGGTAAAGAAAATAAGATTAGCAAATATATAACTTCATCATCAAACTTAATTCTAGATAAAGTGAGTATACTTACAACCATATTAAAATCATTAAGAATATTAATAATTGAACCATTCTTAGACATTCTCATGTTAAATAATATTTTCATAAGAAAAAAATTATTAGAAGTAAATGGTTTCTCATATAACTTTCCAAGTTTATCCATGATATACTTTGTGGTTTTCTCATTATAAATATTAAATGCAATATAAGATGAAATGCATAACCAAATGGATCCTAATGCCTTTCGATCAAGTAATGACCAATCCACTTCACTCATACTTACAAGTTACTATACTTTCCCCTCTAAGGAGAGATGTAACTCCTTTTGATATAGGTAATCTTCCATCTACGTTTTCCACAGAAAAAAGTTTACCATCAAACTTCTCAAATCTAAATATAATATCTTCTCCCATAGCTCCCACTCAAGCTAATAGACTTCATATGATTTACCACTTCAACAAAACACACAACCAATGGCTCTGATACCAATTTTTATGAATTAAAAACTTTAAACCAGATGTAACATGAACATAAATTAGATCTAAATTATGCAATAACATGCATCAAAGAAACATTACTCAAATCATAGTTATTATGAAATTATAATTGGAGATAATAAGATAAAAACACACACAACATAGATCTACCATGGTTCACCCAATATGGGCTACATCCACTAAGAAATCTTTCAATAAACTGTCATAAAAAAATAATACTATAATGAATTCTCACAAAGATAGAAAATCTCTTGTAGAAAATGATACATAAATAAATGTTTTACTTTCACTTACACCTACACAATATTGTATCTCACAATTTGTTATACCACACCCTACAATAAACACCTACACTTTGACTTTGATCCTCAAAGCCACACCTTGAAAATAAATCATCAACCTATAAAGGCCACACCACACTTGTATATATAGGAAATGAAAGAAAATCCATAAAATGAGGAGAAATTATGCCATGCTTATCCAAGATAAGCATCATCCACTAAGGATACCATAGTTCCACCTCATCAAGATCATCTAAAATCCCATTCAAGAAGGAACACACCAATATAGAGTCTCCAAATCTTAAGGCACATTTTCCAACAACATGTGATCATAACCAACTCCTAGAAACAAGGAAGGCATCCCTTTTTCCAATAAACAACTAGCTCCCTAAGATCAAGGAAGTCAACATGGGAAAAAGGAATCTAACAACTAACTCCACAAAATATGGAAACATATAAATTATAAAATACAAATAATTTTCCATTCACATGTGGAATAAGGTTCTACAAAAGGTGGAGTGGGGAAAACTATGTTCCCCACAATTTTGGAGCTCTATAGGCCCCCAACATACCCTCCTAAGGTCATGTGATATCCAAAAAGGGCTTCACACTCAATACAACTACCCATAACAAAGATAAAGTCATTTAGACCCTTATTTGAACACCTAAACCTTAGAAATAGTGTATTTAACACCTAATGATGTATCTCTATTTTTTTATCACCTACACAAACTCCATCTCTATTTCATATAGGCCTCTCACATAGGCATGTCACAATTTCTCTCCTTATTAACTCATATAATCACCATATGCACATTTAGACCTATTTTCATATCCTCAAACTCTAATATCACTATTATGACATAATAAATATGACTTATAAGTCATACACATATTCCTCAATTTGCTCTTCTCATTAACTCATCAACTAGACACTCTACCTCTCCTTCGCTTCATAACTCTCACCTACACCTTTCATAAGTATTTTCAAAAATTATAGAAACCATCTTATTTAGTTTCACTATATATAGATAATTCATGAATTATCATGTCCAAAATAATCCTTGTTAGCCGAGACACATGCCTTCACCCTTAAGGCATCTTACATGGGTCACACTTAAGCACAATTTTCCTTCAATAGGCCTAAGTTAATTTTAGGTCACAAAAAGATTCATTTATTCATGAAAACTAAGAATAAATAACCAATTCAAAATGCATGAAACCATTACATATGACCCCTTTTATATCCTTAAATGATCATAGTCTCCAAAACACTCTTTTGCAAAAGCATAATTTGCTCAAACAATATTTTATGCACATAGACACCATGAAAGAACACACAGCCACTTTCTAAGCCTTTGTTCATATTACATATGATTAGTCAAACCTTAATAATTCACATAAGCATCCTTATGGAGTATAAAATACTTGAAAAAATCTATATCATCATGAGTTATCTAAATACCATCAGATCAAGCTCAAATATCCTTCTTGGGTTCATTACAAAAAAATCACAAACACATAGTCAAATTTGGATCTTCATAACTATAATTATACCCACTTTCAGACCTTCAAAATAATATTTCTAGATGTAGTCATATATAAACTCATTTTTTACACCATGGTCAAATTATATATAGATCAAAAGTTATGGCTCAAAAACCAAGCAATGTTCTTTCCTTTGTTAAATTAATTTTTTTGAATTCAAATAGTCATATTTAAACATCAAACACTATGATCACATCTTTTGTCCTCACTACTTTAGATAAAACACACACCATCAATATTTTATGAAATTTAAATCATAGTACACCAATGCCCAGCATTAAGCCTTGAACAGTTGATCTCATCTCATGTAATCTTGCAATATTGACTCATCACACATCATCAATCTCTATGGATTAGTCAAGTTTTTACCTTATAGTGATCATCATTAGATATTACTTAAAACCCCCATGATCATGATAATTGGCACCCTCATGTGAATTTTTAGAACTTGTACTATTAAAAATAGTCAACTTCCTACCATCTCACTCAACACGGACTATTCGATCAGTCTTGTATGATTACTCATGCACCATTGGATCTTCATTTGGTCTTGATCTTTAACTCTATGAACCAAAAAACCCTTTGACCTATTTGACTTTAAATGAACCATATATATTAACTTTATGATCCTATATGAACCATTTGATCTCCATCTAGTCCTGATCTTTAACACCATGAAAAATAGACTAAGTATGGGGACCATTGCTTATCTACCTAGAAGGTCAAATTTGCACCTCTATAAATTTTGCTTCACTCAAGTGGATGTTAAAAAAATGGACCATATGATCACCTCACATAGGATAATTCAACCATGTGTCAAAATTATCCTATAATCCTCATATGTCTAAGAAATAATGACATTAAAATTTTCACTCAAAGTTTTCTCTACCATAGAGCCAAGTATATCAAAAACCTATCTGGGAGGGAAATTTTAAACATGCATATTTTTTGTCATGCTTTAGTGCTTGACCAAAAATTTAGCACAAATGAACTACAAAAGAAACTTAAAAAAACCCATAATATCACCTTTTCTTGAAACATCCACATGTGTGAGATATTACGCCATCAAAATGCCTACTCAACTATTCTTGCCACATTGCAAATTTGGCTAAGTATGGGAAAACACTATCAAAATGCCAGAGAGCCAAACATTGCACTTGCATTTATTTTTTTGTGATTCATCACTAGAAATGAGACTTTGTGAATAGAAACTAGGGACTAATTTTATCACAGCCATATGACCAACTCTCCCTGACTCATTCACACATGGCAATGGTGATGTCAATAAATTGCTTACTCAATTTTTTTGCCATTAGACCCAAAGAGTCTAGATGAAAATAATTAAATACCATATGAATTCCAATCATTTACACAAGCACACAAATCATATGAGACCTATTATATGACCCCTTTAACATGTTAAATACTCCATACTCATCCCTAAACAACTCTAACCATGTCAAAACTAAAGATCAACCAAGCCAACTTCAAACATACTAAGACAAACACATTACACACTTTATCATTATCACTTAGGATATAAAGGTACTTCATCCACTCACATGAACACCTTAATTAAATCACCATTACATCATTGAAAAATATCCAACAATGTACCCCTTTTTCATTGATGTCAACACCCATCAATATATAACTCACCTTACTTCTCTCTCTTCAAGCACTCTCAAAAAAAGAACTTTTTACCCCTTTGAAATAGTGAAAAAGTGGGAAAAAAATGATACTAATAACATAAAAATATTAAAAACAATATATTACCACCTTATAAATATTATACAAACTCCCCCTTACCTTGAGCCCACCCCTTCTTGTCTTGATAATTTCCTCTGTCTCCATGCTAACACTCTCTTCAACTAAGCACTACAAATAATGAAGAAAGAACATAAAAAAACTAAAATATGATGTAAATCACCAAGAAACATCTAATAATGACTCCCACTAATATTTTTTGAACCATTGCATCATTTGAGCATCTTCAGATCTCTATACACCATGAAGAATCACCACATAGGCTTACTACCCTCTTCTCTCAAGCCACCTCAAAGACCACCAAAAAAAGTTTATACCACTTACTAAATAAGAAACATTAACTAAACCCACTTGAGAACTCTCCTTGAAATACTCATGCCTTTCTCTTTTGAATAAACTGAACAAAAAGCACTCTTATTCTCACTAGGCTTGTCAAGTCTCCTTGTAGCCCTATTTGTAAATTATAGAGCCCATAGCTTTCATTAGACACAACATCAGGACCTCAAATTTTATATCTAGATATTTATAATATTCTCCCTTAATAATAATATTTTTTAACAACTAGATCAACCTATGCAACATACTTTTTTCATAAACAAACGTACTAATTAGGCCTCCATCTTGACAAAAATATGAATAATTTGAAAACCACAAATCTTCATATCTTTGTGAATCTTTATTTTATAGAAATTTTGGACCATTAAGTGTATTAATAAGCCTCAAAACTTGAATCATAACTCAAACCACTTTTTTATCATAGCCCAAAGCCCTAAACATTTAAAACAAACAAGGTCAACAAACTTCCTTCTAGTCAATGCACATCTCTAAAACTTATTTCACACCTAGAGACACCCATCACACACTTATATAAGAAAATTTGAGCTTATAAATATTTTATAACCCATACATCCTATAACTCACTTTAGAACTTGCATACTCTTACGCATAAATTTGGAAACTTGAGATCAAACAAAAATTATCTAATTATATACAAAAGATCTTCAAAGATTTAAATCACCTAGAACACATCTCTAAGAACTAAAAAAACCTTTTTGAGGATCAAACTCTTCTTGACATTCCATAAATCTCATTAGATCACTTGGAAACCTTTAATTTGACCCTATAAATTGACCATATATAACTTATGACATCACTCTTGACATAACCATAGCATATATTCAACCTAAACATACTTATTCCAACTAAAAAAACTCATCTCTAGCCTTTTAAGACCATATAAAGAACACCACAACAAAATTTTCTTCTCCACTGAAAGGATTCTCTTTAAGAAGCATAGATAGAGACATCCTTTGCACCACAATGCTCATAAAATAAAGTGAAGCCAGGAGTGGCCCACATCTCCTCAATAACCATTGGAATCCTCTTATAGATATAAGACTTGTTATTTTTTTCTTCTTCTTCTTAGTCTAAACTATGACAACTGGTTCCTTTTCTATATCACTCCCCTCTTTTATGATTGGATTTACAATACATGGAGCAACTATGGAATCTTGACATATCTTTTCATTTGAGGAATCAACCCTGTAGTTCTAAACCTAATCACTAGGCACTGACAATTGATGTTCTTTTCATTAAGCTTGATCAATATCAAGATGTTCACTTGGATCCATACATATCTTAGAACTTGCCTTAACTAACACCTTGGTCTTCTCTTTGAGCTTGGTCTCTTCTTTCACAACATGAGCATACAATGAGAGATATTGGCACTCTTCAACTTCTAAAGCATTCTCCACCATAGCAAACAAATTACTTGGACCTGTAGTCTCACCATGATGCATTCTTACCACCTTTGGTATCCATGATTTAATGTTACTTTGATCTTTTACTCTAAGAGCATGATTGAATTTTTTTTGACTTAATGGCCTTTACTTGTAGACTCTATCAATGTGACATCTCTATTCATAGTTATAGTAAATCATTGTTATTAATGGAAATTCATCTTGTCTTCCCTTTTTTGGAAAATGTTTTGAAAATTATCCCACAACATGATAGTTGAAACACTCAACCTTGCTCACACCTTTTGACTGATTACTCCCATCATAGTTCCAAGGTCTCTTGCATTTTCTAGCTCTATACCCAAACTAATTAAAAGTATAATAGTAACCATTAAAATTTACATACCTCATGGCATTTGCTTGTCTGATATAATTTGTCTTCATTTTCTTAGTACCTACATTTCTTTTCTGATGATTTATCTTCAAAGGCTGATCTACCTTGCTCTCATTGGCATTCATGTCAACTTGAGAAGCAACTTTGGGCTCTTCATTAAAACCTAATCCTAATATATCACTAACTAAATGTTGATTATTTAAGAGATCAACTATATTATTAGAAATTTTATCAAACTTTAATAATTATTTCACCTTGCTTACAGACTTATCAAACTCAAATTTCAAAGACACAATATCAAAAACATACCTTAAGCATTCTTCTTTAGCTTTCAGGCTTGTAGAGAGGATTTCCAATTGACAACTGAGATGCTTGAACATATCTTCATGTTCCTTGGTGTATTCAATTATTCTTACCTCATTCACACTAAATTTTTCCTCAAAGTCTTTGAGTTTAGATTTCATCTTGTTATACATATTCTTCTCAATCTTTATCTCTTTAAGAACATTTGTCAATGCAATCTCATATTCCATCACATCATCATCATCTAAATCACTCCAAGTAGACTCATTTTGATGTGAGTAACTACCTTCCTTAGCCATGAATAAGGATCCATTTTAACATGACCATCATCTATATGATCATACTCAGAGTCACTGACTTCACTCTCATCTGATGAGCTACAATCTTCTTTGGTGTAGAGACTCTTCTTATCCTTGAAGTAGTTTTTATTTTTATAGAACCTTCTGAATCCCTTTTTTCCTTCTATCATACCTAAATGATATCTTTCCATCATCATGACCTTGATTATTCTATTCATCATCATCCTTCTTATACTTATGAGAACACTTATTAGCAAATTTCCTACCTCTCCACAATTGAAGAATATAATGGGTAGTTTACCCTTATACTTACTTGAACCTATTCTAAATTTTATTGAAATCAAATAATTATTTTATCCTCACATATATCAAAAAATTCATCCTCCTTGGATTTCTTACCTTGGAAATTATTCTTTGGCTTCATTTCAATCTTGAAATCTATTTCCTTCTTTAGTGAAATACCATCATTCTCTCTCATCTCATAGGTAGTAAAGATGCCATGCAGTTCATCCAACTTCATTTAAGTAAGATCATGACTTTATTCTACAATAAATACTTTAGGATCAAAATTGAGGGATAGTGACCTTAATACCTTTTGAACTATAGTATCTTATCTAAGGTTTTTACTAAGACATCTAATGGTGTTCACAATCTCATCAACTATCTGCAAAAAGGATGCCACTGAATCTTCTTCCTTCATCTTGAAACTTTAAAATTACCTTCTATGAGTCTATAAATTATCAATCTTGACCTTTGAATCTCCTTCATAAATGATGTACATTTTGTTCCATATCTCTTTAGCATATTTACAATAGATTATCTTAGTGTATTTAGTCTCTAAAATACCACAAGTGATAGAATTCATTGCCTTAGAATTGTTCCCAAATAACTTATTATCTCCAAAAATGGTTGGAGAAATAGTAGGTGTATAATAAACATCCATAACAAATTAAAAAAATTCAAACCCTAGGGAGATGATGTATGTCCTCATCCTTCACTCTAGAAGGCATAATTTTATCCATTAAACATCAGTGCTTGCTTAGTAGAAAAACCTCCTTGATGACTACCCATATTGTACCTTTGATCACCTTAAATATATCAAGCCTTTACCAAAGGACCCACTCTAATACCAAATTATTATAGGTATAATCATTAAGAAGGGGGTGAATTAGTGAGCTCAGATATTTTAATTGCAATTCCAATCATTTTAAACTATTAAATAATTAACATATATCAACTTGATCAAGCAACATTAACAAGAGATCTCATTCATTCAATGCATACACAAGATCAAACACACAACACATAGTTCATATTTTAAACCCTTATGGGAAATTAAAAAACTCTCAATCCTATAATACATGGACTACTTATCCTATGATAAATTAAAAACAATAGACTAGTCAACTCCTTTAGAGAGGAAAACCTTGATCAAATCCTCCTGACCAAAGGCCTTTAGTGAAACACCTATTTTATAAGGATAAAATACCCCTAAGGAATATCAATTATTTTAAACCCTCATTTAAATACCTCCACATTAAAATTGATGTCATTAATACTTGATGATGTATATTTGATTTTATAACACATACACAAACTCCCTCTCTATTTCATATAGGCCTCTGACATAAACATGCCACAATCTCTCTCCTTCTTAACTCAAATAGTCCTCATATGCACACTCAAACCTCTTAAAATATCCTAAAACTATAATATCACTATTTATACATAAAAAATATGACTTACAGTTCATACACATAGTTCTCAATCTACTCTACTCATTAACTCATCAACTAGGCACTCTACCTCTCCTTCACTTCACAACACTCACCTACACATTGCATAAATATTTTTAGAAGTCTAGAAACCATCATATTTGGTTTCAATATATATATATATATATATATATATATATATATATATATCATTCATGAATTATCATGTCCAAAATAATACTTGTGATCCAAAATACATGAATTCACCTTTAAGGCATCTTACATGGGTCACACTTAAGCACAATTCTATTTCAATAGACCTAAGTCACTTTTAGGTCCTATAGAGAACCATTCAACTCTTTGACACTTATCCAAGAAAACTAAGAACAAATTACCACTTAAAAATTCATGGGCCCATTCCATATGACCCTTTAACCATCTTTAAATGATCACAGTCACCAAAACACTTTCCTACTAAAGCATAATTTGAGCAAATAATATTCTATGCACATAGTCACAATGAATGAACACACAATCACTTTCTTAGCCTTTATTCATAATACATAAAATTGGTAAAATGTTAATAATATACATAAAGCATTTTATGGATTTTAAAACACTCCAAAAAATATAATTCATCATGATACATCGAAATACCATCAGAGTGAGCTCAAATATCATTCTTGGGTTCTTTGTAGAACAAACATGAAAACACAATCAACTTTATATTTTCATAACTATGATTTAACACACTTTAAAACATTAAAATTTAGATTTAGAAATACATATTGGAGTTATATACAAATTATATTTTTACACCATGGTCAAATTTTACATATATCAAAAGTTATGTCTCAAAAAGTAGGCACTATTCTTTCCTTTGTTAATTTCAAAATTTTGAATTTAAATGATCATAGTTAAACATAAAAAGCTATGATCACATATTGTGTCCTTGATTATTTAGATAAAACATAAACGAAATATATATTCAAAAATTTAACTCATATTTAACCAATTTTGAATGTTAAATCTCAAACATTTGACCTCATCTCTTGTAATCTTACAATATTGACTCATCACGCATCATCGATCTATTTAGATCAATAAGGTATTTACCTATAGCACTCATCACTAAATATTTATCAAAAACCCCATGATAATGAAACTTGGCACCCTTTCATTCCTTTTGAGAACTTATACTATTAAATAATGTGCACGTCTTACCATCTTGATCAACATGCACCATTAAATCAATCTTGTATGATTACTCACGCACTGTTGGATCTTCATTTGGTCCTGATCTTTAACTTTGTTAACCAAAAAACACTTTAAAATCTTTAAATTTTTATACATAATATATATTAATTATATGATCATTTTTTAATTTTTATATCTCCATCTGGTCTTTATCTTTAACATCATGCAAAATATACTAAATATGGAGACCATTGCTTATCTACCTAGAAGGTCAACTTTTCACCTCCATATCTTTTGCTTCACTCAATTTCATGTTATTAAATTTAAACCATATGTTATCTTCACATAAGATATTATAACCAAGTGTCTAATTGATACTATAACCCTCACACATGTGATATATAACAACATTAAAATGCTCGCTTAGATTTTTCTCTACCATAGAGCCAACTATGTCAAAAACTTGTCTAAGAGGCCAACTTTGAGCATGCATATATTTTTTCACGCTTCAACACTTGACTTAAAAGTTAGCACAAACAAACTAGGAAAAAATTTAACAAGCACATAATATCACCTTTTCCTAAAATTTCCACACATGTGAGATATGCCACCATCAAAATGCCTGCTCAACTTTTCTTGCCACATTGCAAATTTGTCTAAGTATGGGAAAACACTGTCAAAATGCCTAAGAGCACAACTTTTCACTTGCATATATTTTATCACACTTAATCGATATGCTTGAGACTTTGTGCATAAAAAATAAGAATTAATGTGATCATAACCATATGAACAACTCCCCCTGGCTAATCTGCATATGGTAATGGTGACATCAATAAACTACCTACTTAGATTTTCTACTTATGCACAAAAACACACAATGGTGATCATAAGATTCTAGATGAAAACAATGGACTACCATAAGAATTAAAATTATGCACACAAGCACTCAAAGAATATAAAACCTATTATAAGACCCATTTCACATTCTCAATACTCCGTACTCATCTTTGAACAACTCTAACCATGTCAAAACTAAAGATCAACCAAGCCAACTTCAAGCATACTACGACAAACACATTTCACACATTGTCATTATCACCTAGGATATCAATGCACTTCATCCACTCACTTAAACACCTTCATGACATCACCATGACATCATTGAAAAATATCCAATACCCATTTCATGAAAAAATCTTGGACTTTCTTAATTATTTCTTCAACATACACCATGGAAAACCTATCCATACCAATTTTAGGAAGAGGTATATATTTTTGTAGTTGTATCTCATGTTGTATATCATTTTTTGGAGGTAAAAATTATGGATCCTAAAAAAATTATCATATTTAGACATTAAATTAACTATTTCATGCTTAGATTTGGGTTCAATACATTTTAGAGCCTTGAATTTATCATCATCCTTGTATTTCAAAATCATGAGTATAAAGTTTTTGATTGCATTAACAAGCATTTTCATTTTTTCTCCATATACAACTAATGAATTTTCCTTTATTTGATTGGTTCTTAAAATGTATTCAATACCATATTTTACAATAAAATATTTATTCTCTTCCCTATGTAAGATTGATTTTGTATAATACAAATATGGACTTCTAAGTACAATGCCATAAATATCAAGTGGAACCACATCTAATTCTACCTCATTAATGAACTTAGATGTGATTACAAATTTTAATTTACTTTTTTTAGTGACTTTTAATTTCACATCATCACACACCCATCCCAAAGGGTATGTATTAGAATTTGGTTTAATATTAAGTCCTAATTTGCTGATAACTTATTTAGAAATGGGACTATCTTATGATTCACTATAAAAAAGATTATATATTTTAGTATGTTTAGAAATCACACTTATGTGGAAAAACTTATTTCTTTTATTTTAATCATTATTAGAATTAAAATAAAAATAACAATGATAAATATGATATCTAGTGCTAAAAGAAGAATAATATGAACCTTAAAAATCCATAGTAGTGATCTTGGTCTCTTCACCTAAATTGGATCTAAGATATTATTGTACTGTTATAGTAGTCTTCTTATTACCTTTCTTGATCTTGATTCTTTTTGGCCTCAGTTCCATATGGAGTTCCCAACACTTATCATATTCATGAATTTTTATTGAATTTATAAACAAATGCTTCCTATCCTCTTTCTTTACCATGGAAGTGTGTTTCATCTTATGATTTCCTCTATCTTTGGTTTTAGGTGGTTTACTTGGTTTGTTTGTGAATTTTTCCTTAGTCACCTTACCCCTTGATTTAATGTGGGTAACTTGGACACAAAATCCATCAAGGTTAGTTGGATTAAACATGAGTATTGTATGCTTAAATATACTTGTAACCCATCAATATACTTTAAAATAATATCATGAGTGTAAGGTGGAATGCCCAAAACCAAAGCCCTTTTTCTAAACTATTGAGTGTAATCTTGTACATTTTGACCCTTATTTTACCATATGTTTTTCCAATAAAAATTATATTACTTTATATATCCCAATGGATAAAATTATTTTTTATTAAAAAATAAAATCATTCCATAATAAATCAATTTACCATGTTTGAAGATATTCTCTTGTGTCTTACTCTCCCACCAATTGAGTGTTGTAACACCAAATTGAAGAGTAACTAATTGTATTTTTGCTTCATAATTTTCAATATTATGAACCTATATTACTATTTAATCTTCTTGATCAAATGATATAGTTCATCTACACTATGCTTTCCATTATAAATTGTAAAGTAAACATCAAGATTTAAAATAAAGGAAATATAATACTTTTTTCTTTTTTTATAATCAAAGTAAGAATCAAAAGTTAGGAAGGATATGGAGGATATTAAGGAGGTTCCTATAATTTTACCTCACTATTGGTTTATTCCTCTTATTTACCTTCAATCTTCTTATTCCTTTATGGGTATAGATCTTCCACCATGCTCTTCATCTCTATAAAATATTGATGGAAGACCATTTTTAAGTCTGGTTCTTCCCTAGGAAGTTCCATTATTTGCATTTGGATTACATGTTTTGAGATAATTTTCATGGTATACTCTTCAATAAATACTTCTCCATGGTTTGAATTAGACTTGGTTAGTATTAAGAATGGAAATACCACAAAAAATAATGCATTATCGATATCTCTAATATTAAAATTGATTTGACATGAGTGTAAATGCATACTTGATAAATTTTTCCAATTTCAAATTCCTAATAAGTTTTTCTCAATTTCCCATAAAAATTTGGCCTTAATAATTAAAAAGCAGATTATACTTGATTAAAACCAATAATCACAATGAATAAAACATGGATAAATGCAAACCAATCTTGATAATGGAGTTCACCCTATTAGGTTATGTCTTTGGGTCTAAAAAAGTTCTTGAACTAATCAAATAATGATGTAAAATACTTCTCATAAAATATTTACACCAATTTTTAATCTTAAGTCATAATAAAACTCTACCTCTATCTCAAAAAAGCCTTAGGAAGTCCCTAACTTAATTATTTAAGAACCTTCCCACTTTAAAATGCATTGTTGTTGTTCTTCTCTTACAAAAGTGCTCTAAATTCATTAACATTTAAATAAATATTTATCTCTTTTATATTATTTAAATCTCCATGGTCTAATGTCTAAGGGCATTATCATTTTTTACCAAAGATAAGGGTTCATATCCCCTAAACACACCCATTTATCCTTTACATTTAATAAAATCTCACATCTATGGGCTGTTTAAATGCTTAAAGGCTTAAAATAGCCTTAGAAACCATTTGAACTTTACTTGGATAGTGTGTTATCCAATATTAGTTAGGATATAGAACAAACAAATATTTTAAAATAAGTAATTGTTCCATTTAAATAAGTCTTAGGATCATACCATGTCTTTGAACACAACTAACAAAGTTATCTTGGGAGTTAGGCTTGAATGAGATTCCACATGGTGGCTTAGGCACTTTATTTTAAACATATTAGGAATTTAGTCCAACATTCATAGTGTTGAATGATTTACAAGGACTTATATATAAAAACACTTTCAATGTAACATGCATATTAGTGACCAAAACCTTTTTTATACAAAAGAGGTCCCCATTGACTAGAAACCCCCCAACTAACAAGTAGTGTATTCCCCACATTAGATATATACATTATCAAATAATTAAGACCAAAAACTAAATAAACCCATTTGATGCTCTCTACCACATGTCACTCTCTGATTGGTCCACATGTTAGGATGTGAATGGACCAAATCAAAAAATCATATAGTTTGAATCATTAGGATGATGTCAAAATTTTAACTTATCTTTATATATTTACCTATTTACCTTTAGCTTCAACAAGCTATTAATTTTGCATATGGTGTTGGATTGACCCCATTTGAATTGTTTTAAACATCTCTTGATGAGATACTCAATGTATGTATTTTTTGAGTATAACTAAGACCATATAGTTAGATCATTTGTGAGGATTCTCATTGATCAAAATCCCATGCTGATCAAAAGTATGTATGATGCTAGGTTTATTCAACCTATCAAAGAGAAACACATGGAATTTAAATCTCCTAGGGTGTCAAAATATTCTACAGTGTGGAAAGTCATTTATATTTAGTCCTTACCATGTGTCCCTAATATACACCTTATGTTTTGTACCCTAAGGACCATATGTTATCCATAAGACTACATTTAGCATTATAAAGGTCCACCTCAACATAAATATGACACCTACCATACCATAGGCACTATCAATAGCCTAATGGAAAATAATAGGCAAATGTTTAACACACTTGTGGGAATCAATAAGCCATTTAGATGATATCCTTGGGAAATTATGATGAGTTAGATATTAACATGTGGACTAGTTCACTTAATAGCTCATACTTTCTAACAGCTTCACTAGTGATACCCTTAGCTTGCCATCTCATCTTACAAGTCAATAGGTATTGTTTAAGATCCATAGACCCATCAAAGATGGATAAGTCTATGAATATTCTTAGATGACTCATCATGTTGATTTATATAGATGTATTTGTTATATAATTTATATTGGATAAGGCTACATTCTAAGTGGTCTTATGCAGTAATATATGTACAAGAATTATTACAACATTGGTGAAATACTATCACCATTATTATAAATCAAGTGCTCTATCCGCTAGTGCCCTTAATAGCTCATGCTTTTTGATAGCTTAAGTAGTGATGCCCTTAGCTTTCCATCTCATATTAAAATTCAATAGGTATTGTTTAATATCCATATACCCATCATAGATGGCTAATTTTATGAATCCTTCAAGATGACTCATCATGTTGATTGATATGGACGGATTTTGTTGTATAACTGATATCATAGGAGGCTAAGTTTTAAGTGATCCTTCTTGTGAATTAATATATGTAATGGAATTAATACATACATTGGTGAAATACCATCACCATTATTGTGATATCAACTTAAAATTTTTTAAGGTATAATCTTAGTAGAATTCATACCTAATATTTTCATAACTCATACTATCATATCCTATAATATCTAGAGATCAAAGAAGACCCCAATATTTTTTTATAAATAACCCATATTCTTATATAATTAATCCACAATATTCTCTAAGTTTATGGCTACCATGTAAATATATTTATTGATCTCAAATCTTGTGTAATAGTTCAGAGATACTACCTTCATACATGTCATAGTTAGGTACAAACATTATGATGAAGTGTTTAAGGAAATGGATGAACTGCATAAGATGAAAGATTATGATGCCACCCATGAAGATTCCAAATTATTATATAAGCTAATAAAAATTTAAAATTTGAGAATTAATAAGGTTAATTATAAACTATAGGTATTCCCATGTGGTGACCTATTCTACAATTTGATTATGAATTTTGCATGTAGGAATGATATCATCTAGACTAAAAGTAGAAAATATATGATATATTTAATATCTTGGGTCACTTTCAATAAATATCATCAAATTATAGATCCTGACATCACTTATATTAGGGATGTTATTATTGAATGTATGAATATGCATGATGTTATTGAAACCTGAAAAGACTAGGTAGAGGATGTTGAGATTTGGGTGAATAACCAACATATAAATTCATACACAATTAAGGAATTCAAGAGAAGGATTTAGGATTGGCATGTTTTATCTTGACTAGATATTTGGATCAACTGATATTACAAAATTTAAACATTTTTTAGGTGCCCATCCTCAACATAATCATTGAAGGAAATCAAATCCTATCATTGGGAGGAATTTTAACTTTTGACATTGCTCAACAGGTAGAAAAGGACAAGAAAGGGGGGAAATTATACATGATGTCTTACCTATTGGATGCATGTTGTTCCACTATGCCTTTTAATCACTCCTCTATCCCAGTGTGGATACTATTATCACATAGATTTTGCACCCATTATATGAAGTGGTAGATCGTTATACAACAATATAATGATACAATGGGATAAACTCCAAGTTGTGGGACCTTAAAAAACTGATGTAAACATTTAGATAAAGTTGGATTCCTTTAATTAAACTTGGTGAAACTGATAAATTTTTAATTTATGAATTTTTTGCTTCTTTAGTGATCTTACTTTGAAACTAGGTTTTTGACTAGGAAAAAGAGTTATGATAATGAAATTTGCAAAAATGGAAATGGTGATTTCACCAAATATTTTTATAGTGGTTTTTAATGTTTTCTTGAATGAAAAAAATATAATATAAAATATATTGAATTTTTAGGATCACAAACTCATGCAAATGGGAAATCAAAGGCAATATTTGCTATTTTTGATATAAGGGAAAAGGTCCTTTTATTTTAATCAAATAATCTTCCAAATGGGTAGAAAATATGAAAAATCAAAATTTTTGACTAAAATAAGAATTATAACATCCAAAAATATTAAATAACTTTTCATGGAAAGGGATTTCTCAAACAAGAAAGGAAAATCTTCATTTTATTCTCATTCTATAGGTTACACCATGTATAAGAGTTATTCAAAATGTAGATTAATAAATCTATCAACAAAAAAGATAAATGGGATATGGGGTCCCATCCATATTTATATAAAATATCTCATAAATGAGACTTAGTTAACAATGAAATCTAGTGCCTAGTGGAATAACATGCAAACATGGAAATTCCATGAAAAGAGGCATGATATAAAATAATTATGTTATTCATGGTGTGGTGAAAAAGTTATAAAAAACTCATGCAAGAGTTAGGAATGATCTTAAATTAGTATTGGTGTAGTGGGAAAATTGAAATCATTATGAAATGTATTCCTTATTCATGTAGCTACAATGGTTCTTCATGCAATGGGGGGTGCCAATGTGAAACTCTTTTTTAGAACAAAAGATAAATTAAGATAACTCAATTTACTTTTTTTCAAAACCCTACTTTGTAATTTTCAAGTGATACTTTTACAACTTTCAACTCATACCTTTTTTTCAAAATTGGAATTGCATTTTTCAATATGTGCTTTTATATCTTAAGCAATTAAAGACTTATCAAAATGAAAAAAGTAATTTGTAATTCTGATTTTTACAATTTTCAACCTCTCAAAATAGAAAGTGTAAAATACACATGGCTCTTTCTCAAAAGAGCTATTAAAAAAATAGTTGTAATTTACAAGTTATGTTTTTTAAACTATAAAATATTTTTACAATAATGAAAATATAATATATAAGAATGATTTTGATGGAAAGAATTAATCTATTTCCAAAAATTATTCTAACTCTTTATCTTTCTCGACCTATAATTTTTGAGCATATACATCAAATTCCTTAACTATCTCTTGGATTATGTCTTCATCTAGACCAAAAGAGTAGAGGTTGGTTATCTCAAAATCTGCTACTATATCAAAAATTTGCCTTCTCAAATTTTTGTATTCTTGAATATCTTTACCCATCTAATCCAATGTGTTATGATATCTGACGTAATGGTAGATATAGCTCAAGATAAAGATTGTATCTCATGTAGATTCCTTTTTGATCACTTCCTTGAATTTATTTTTAGCTTACTCTACTAAAGAGATATAGTCATTATAATCTATTGGTCAACATGCCAATTTATTCAACAAATATTTAATCTCATATAACATGTCAATGGCTTTGTCATGTGAAAATTTATCATTATGGGAAAAATTTGTGAGAATCTTTATTATAAATTGATATTCTCTATCTAATTCCTCATGCTCTCCATAATTTTTCAATTTTTTTTTCATAAGGATGATTTCCATGTCAATTATGTCCACAACTATCAATTTTGGATAGAAAAGATTCAATCTTTCTATCTCTCCCTCATATTTGCTGACTAGTTCTCTCATGGTGACCCTTATTTCCCTCAAAAATTCATAGTGATCCATTATTATATCAATAATTTTGTTACATTTCAATATGATCTCTTCTACCCATTCATTAATGGCCCTTCCCATGCTACCAATTTCTATCACCACATCAAGTGTTGTTTGATCTATGATCTAGGTAATAGGATGTGCTAGTTTGGGTTGTGATGATTGAATAGTTAGATCTATGAATTTCTTCAATGTAGTCATTAGTTGTTCAACCTTGATTTTTAGTTTGTCCTTAGTGACCTTGTCACTATCCATTTTCTCAAATAGGGAGTTAATGTTGCATTGAATGTCATGTTTAAACCCATCCCTCATAGGACATCCAAGGTAAAATTTGATACCTAATAATAACCCACCACTAGATCCTTTTTATATTTGTCAAGTGGGGGGAATACAATCTCTACATACCTTTCCCCTACTGAGTCATGTTATATCCTTGAAACATTCTATGGAGTTCTCTTAGATTTAATACATGTATCTAAGAGAACAAAATCCAATGTAATTAGGGATATAATTTTCTTGAGTTTATTCCCCATTGTCTATGATATCCAACTAGGGTTATCATCCTATTGTGAAAACACTATCACTTGAGAATATATAGCTAAATATGTTGCATTGGTGGGAATGATGACAAGTGTTGTATCCTATACTGATATTACCATTGATTTATTGGTAGATGTTAGTGTAATTTATTATCCATCTATGGGGTGAAAGTCCACATTTACATCAAGAAGTTACTCCTTACCTATCTCTATTGAAAGGGTTTGGGTTAATTTAGAAGTGAAAGAGGTTGTGGTAATAGAAATGATGTGTCTACAAGGGGTGTAGGAGATGGAAGTGACAGACGAGTAGACATAAGGAGTTAGAATTTAGGGACTAGTAGAAGTGATAATGGAGTAGAAATAAGGAGTTATAACTTAGGGACTGGTAGAAGTGTGGACTCGAAAGACTTAAATGAGTTAATTAAAGTGGTAAGGATACTTAGGGGTTGTAAAGTGAGAAATATGAAGGGGAATAAAGATGGATCAATATTTATCTAAGGAGTTGGGATTGCAAATGGAATTAAATTCAAAATGGCTAAATCCATGAAAAGATATTGTTGTGTGGTGTTGGTGACTAATGGGGATGGAATGGAAGGAATTTTAATTTAAATGGAATGAATTGTGAAAGGAGGGAGTAAAATTGTGGGAGGAAAAAGTGAAATGGAAACTTGAGTATCCAATGAAAGGGAAACCTGAGTCTATAATTAATATTATTACACTATTATAAATTAACTTATTGTCATGGGTAAATTGATGGGAATTCAGGGTGGAGTTACTTGAGGTAGAGTGGAGATAAGAGGAGGATGTGTTGGAGATGTAGAAATGATAGAAATAGGTGAGGGATGAATCATAAAGATGGGAGATGTGACTGTTACTAAGATGGGGGTTGAATCTATGATTAATTTAACTATAGATATATTTTTAGATGAAATCATGATTGATTGGTTTGCTGTTGATCCATTTTTCTTTATTGCCTCTTCTTTGATTTCTTCTTTCACTTGTGAGAGATCATTGGCCCATCTGGTTACTCTATTATTACACCACTATGACCCTTATCGATGGTAGAAATCCTTTTTCTTTGAGCTTTAGTAGTTTTTCAATGATACTTATTATCTTCTTGGTCACTTGTATGCCTTTACTACTGAGCAGTTGAGTGTTTTAGTGATTACATGAACAGTTATATCTATCAACAAGAACGACTTGAGAATAGACCACCTTACTAGTGGAAGGGGTTATAAGTATATCTTATTATCATATTATACATTATCTATTAGGTACTCATCATATACCAATTGCTTAGGGAATGGTGGAAACTTAGAAGATTTACCCTAATCCAAAGTCATTTTGGAGTGGTCCCTCAATCTGACTTCCTCTTCATCATCCAAATATTCATACAATACTTCAAAATAGGGTATATGGGAATGTGTGGAGATTGCCAGTGTGCTATTGATGTTGCCACGAACATCATAGAATGATCTTGCATCCAAATACCTCAGGGTTATCTATGTCATTTCTACCTCATCACACTTGGATTTTATAAGGAGGGACGTGTATCTACCTATACTAATTGGGAAATGAATTCATAACTTGTGTTTGATAGATAATACCTTATGAGTTTTAACAAGTTCCCTCACTATCTCCATTAATTCCCATTTATCTCTCACATATCTTGGAAGAGTAAATGGGTAGCCACTGAATCTGCATACCCTAATGTAGGAGTAGGTTGAGAATTGGTTGAAATAGAAATACCACTGTATGATCTCTATAGTGGGTACATCAGAGAATATCTTTCTCTCTAGTTCCTTATTGAACATTATTATGATGCAATAGATGAATTCATCACTGACTCTCCTAACATTTTTTATTCTTTCCTCTAGAGTGATCTCAGGATAATAGTTAAATACTTTATTTGCCTCATAAGACACTATGTTAAGGGCTGAGAAAGCTCTTCCCTTTTCCTTAAATAAACATGGTATGAGGTCATATATAATTTTCCTATGGTTTTCACCTCTATCAACTTCTTATGGAGGGAGTCATTGATAAGTAGTGCTAAATGGATATATTATTTAATCTCCTAAATACCCCATATGACTGATACATCTAATCTTGAAAGATCTTTACATTAGGGTAACCATTGATCCTATGAAATTAAGTAATTACATATCCAACTTCATCTTTGAAATAATTATTAGGAAATATGTTGGATGCAAGCTTAGGAATATTCAATCACTACTTGTTCATCACTCTCTAACATCCAATGCTGTTGTCTTGAAAGAAGTTTTTCAATGATTCTATAGTTATGTTTAGATAAATCTCAAATTTTGGTATTAAAAATACATAATAAATTAAAGTAGGGTTTATATTTAGAATCCTTTCCCTTTTATCATTCAACACCTCTTTTATCAACATCATAATGGTGTGCTAGTGTTATTACCAACTTAGGGATTTACACCATCAATGGGAAATCTACTACTTGGGGTAGTCCAGAGTCATAGGTACTCTAGATCTAATCATTCTTGAATTTTATGTTGATCTTGATCTATAAGTCACCTTAGTCAATGTGACCTAGATCTGTGTCTGTAATATTATTTGTGTTTGATTTCAAATTTAGAGTGATACTAGGTCCTTTAAACTTGAACTTCATCTCTTTCCTAGACATGGATTTTGGAGAGACTATTAAGGGAAAACCAACTACAACATTTGGTAGGATTTTTAGGTGTTAGAAGTAGGTGTAAAATATTGTGTAACTTGGAGTTATTTTATGTAGGTGAAATACCTATGGGAAAGTGAAGCTATAAAAGAAGGTTGAAATCTCTGATAGAGATCAAAGGTGTAAAATATAGGTCAAAATTCCAACAAAATTTAGAGTTGTTTTGATCAATAGAAAACTCCATAGAATTTGGATTTGTTTGAATAAATATAAATTTTTGTGTGGCTTGGATTTTTAATTTGTAGATTAAAATCTTATGGAGATGGAAGGTGTTCAAATCACTAGAAAAATTTGTAGGGTTATAAGTTGTAATAAACAAGTTGAAATCCCACATAAATGGGAGGTACATTTAACAAGTTGAGAGTTCAAAAGTATTGTTAGGAATATTTGCAAGGAATATTCATGACTATTTTTGAGACAATACATTACTATATTCACCTAGTTATGAAATTTGGTAAAATAACCCTAGGTTTTTGACTGATTAGAAATGTGACTTTAAAATTAAAAAAAACACAACAAGCTTATATGATGTTAAGATAAAAACCATAAAACCCTAATCATATAACCCAATAATGAAAACCATAATTTTTCTAGATTCAAATTGAAATTTGATACATTACAAACTAAAATCAAATCTCTAATTTTTGTTGGCTTAGTGTATCGTAAGATCTAGAGTTTAGGAGGCAATTTCTAATTTTGACAACTGTAAATTACAATCTAATCTCCAAATTGTAGAGGCTTAAGTGAATAGGTGTTTTGGATCAATTCAAGGATTTTTTCCAAAAAATTAAGTTGTCTCCCTTAGGGTACTTTACATTTGGATATTTTTGGGGAAAAATTATAAATTTTTTTTGGTGACCTCTATAGGATGATTACTTGCTAATCAATTTCTTTCCAGTAGCCTTCTAATTCATTAGGAATGGAGTCGTTATAATCTTAACACCTTTAAATAGTGAATAAAAAAACTAGTATTTACCTAAACAAGAATAAAATAGGGAAAAATAAAACAAACTAAGGAAACAAAAACTCTTACTGAGTTGAACTGTGAGAAATCACTTATTTTAGAAAACACAACTAACACTATTATATACAAAATTTTGTTATTTTGGAATGAATTATAACCTCAAAATAAATCTTTGAGGTATATCCAATTTATTGGGATAGGTAGTTTTGATCCATCAAGCTTAGATAGCTAGAATGTGTTAACTCTTTTGCACTGGATTGTAATATATGAACCACTCCGTATTACATCAAAGCGTAGTTTAGCCTTATCTACATACCATTTGAGAACCATGTATCCTTCATTAAATCTCCTATAAAATGATTTTTTTAATCAGAATTCATCTATTTTTCAACCTAATTTTCTTCTAGGACTTTCATTGATTAGTTCTTGATTTATTCTAGTTCAATGAGTCTAACCAATCTTACTATCATTTCATCATTATCAATCAATTCCAATTGGTGATTGATCTCTAGAGATGGTAACTAAATTAAAAGTGGGAATTAGGCTTCCATTCCATATACCAACATAAATTGGGAGTTTCTATTGGCTCTCTTAGGGGTGATCCTATCAGCCCATAGTGCTAATTTCAACTCTGTGTGCCATGTCCTTTGGTTATCCTCCATTGTTCTTTTGATAATTATTATGATGTTATTGTAGATAGACTTAGCCAAGACATTACCATATGGCTAATAATTGGTTTGAGAGGGAAAGATGCTAATCTTTTCTTTATTGTGAAGTAAGCACACTTCTCATAGCTATTTACCCATTGGTTGGAATATTTAAATAATTAATGCCAATATTATCCCCCTCTCATTATTTTTATGGTTGTAGTTCTTGTAAATAAATTTCCTCATAATAGGCCATCATGAAATTATTTGAGCACTCTAGGGAATTGATTATGTTTGATACATCTTATAATGACTCCATTTATATATATTATAAATAATATTTTGTTAAGAAGATCATAAATAATGGATTGGAGTCTTAAATACCTTTTCTTAGACCTTTAAAATTCATACATCTACTTACCAATTTGTAGGAAAATGGTCATGTCATGGATCTAGATATTGAAAAGAGGTGGATTGAGTAGCTGAGATTCACCTTGAGCATATATTATTTTATATACTACTTTATTAGTCTTGATATTAGAAGCTAGTTTTTCACATACTCCCTTTCCTCGTACAAGATTTGTGATTTTGATGTCCATGTCATATTTAATGACCTTTGTGATCCATCTTGCTCTTTTTTCATTTATCTCCCATCTCAGTAGAAACTCTATGTCACTTTGGTGACTAACCATCAGATAAATTTTATTATTGAAGAGCATATGCCTAAATTTTTTTAAGAGATTTAATCATAGCATATACTTGCTTCTTCATGAAACTATAATTTTCTTCATAATCTTTGAACGATTGATTGAAGAAAGATATTGGCTATTCTAATTATTTTTTATTCTACTAAGTTAGGATATATGAGATGATACCTTACTCTCCTAAATCATATAGAATCAAATATTTCTCATATTTATGGTTGACTAGGGTAGGATCTTGAAAAATATCTTGTTTGTTACATTCAAAACTATATTTTCCCTCCTGTGTCTAGCTGAAAATGATACCCTTATTTAGCATTGTAGTTAGGGGTTTAGCCATAAAGGCAAAATTTGGAATAATTATTATGAATTTGATTTTTAAAAGAAAACTCTATAATATTTTCATATGTCTTGGAATTGCTAATGTAGATATAACACTTATTCTTTCTAGGTCTATTGTAAGACCTTCATTTTAAATAATGTGTCTTAGTAGTTTTCCTTAATTAATTATTAAAATAAACATCTTGAGATTGAGGGAAACCCTAAATTTTCTACACCTTCAAAAAAATTTCTTAAGGTGATCCAAGTGTGCATCATCATGCTTTGAGTAAATAGTGATGTCATCTAGGTATACCATGATCATCTCATTTATCAACCTTCTAAAATCCATATCCATGGCTCTCTAGAATATTTCACCAGCATTATTCAAACTAAATGGCATATTTTTGTATGCATATGCACCCCATTTTGTAATGAAATTAGTCTTGAACTGGTTTGATTCTTGCACCAAGATTTTGTTATAACTAGAATAACCATCTAGAAGAGAAAATTGTTTAGATCCTGATACAATTTGTAGAATTTGATCTATAGGGGGAAGGGGATAATGATCCTTTAGAGATGCTTTGTTCAGATCCCTAAAATATACACAAAGCCTAATTTCACCATTACTATTTCTTTCAAGGACTAAATTAGCAACCCAAGATGAGTTCTTGATAGGGAAGATGATGTTATCTTATATCAGTTTGCATAGATCAATCTTCATTAGGGGTTCTATCTTTGGATTAATAAATCTCTAAATCTATCTAAAACTATTGGTATTTGGATCAAGCTATATTATATGTTGGGATAAGCTAAGTTCAAACCCGCTTAGATCATGATAAGTCTAAGATAAGTTATCATCAAATTCTTGACACAACTTAATAAAATCTTGCATTTTAGAATCATTGCATACCTTTCCTATCTTCAATGATTTCCCTTCTGAGATGACCACTAACTCATAGTCTTCTTTAGTCATGGTGATGTTATTTTCACCTTTCAATTGATCATCTAAATTGAAGATGTTTTCTAGAGTAACCAGAACCATGGGTAGTTTGTTTGTATTAAATTGGATGATTTGATCTCGATATTGGTCTTGAAGTCTTGACTAGTTCTTATCAAAGAATTCAACTTATTCTCTCAAAAAGTTGACAAGTTTTTTTTGTCACTTTTAAATACTTTCCAATTGGTCACATTATCAAGAACAAATGGCCTTAATATCAACCTTACATTCTAGATATTTTTCTTCTTTATTTCTTTAGGTAGGTTATATTGGGAGCCTATCAAGTCCATATGATTAACATATTTATTTTGTGTTCTTGGTATCACTTAAAATTTCAAATTAGAAAAGTCTTGTAATAGGACCCTAACCTTGTGTTTATAAGATCTTATAAAACTATTCTTAATTATTCTTTTAGATCTCACTTGATGAATAATCAACTCACTGTCACCAAATATTCATAGGGATTTTATCCCTCTCTCATTGGCTAATTGTAGGCCTTAAATCAAAGCCCCATATTCAACTACATTATTTGTGCAGCTAAACTAAAGTATTAAATAATAAAAATAGATCTCTTTTTTGTGGAGAGATGAAGATAATACCTACACCTACACTATTCCTTCTTCTTGATCCATCAAAGAATAATTGCCACATTCCTTGGAGATCTTCATCAAGTTTTATTAGGTTCAGGATAATTGCATCATTTTCATGAATACAATAGGTACCTAACACTATTTCTTATACATAGTCATAAGGATCCAATTGGATGGATTATCCCCATTCATCTAGATTCACATCTAGAATCTCGTCTACATGTGTTCTAACTTCATGATTAACCTCCTCTTCTTGGTCCTATAGTATATAATTCATGTGTGTATGGATAGGAGTGTATGGATCAATATAATATTTGTCAATTAGATCTGATTTTATTATTACTCTAGCTCCATATCTTATCCTAAGAAACATGTGAGACCAATTCATAGACATATATACTCCCATTTTTGTAGTAAAATCTCATGAAAGATAAATGTAAAAATAAGGGGAAGATCTATAACTAGGATATCTTGGGAAATTGACAAGCTTGGATAAGAATAAATAATGAGGTTTAGACCTTTTATTATTCCTACTATTTAAATAGTAGTCCCATCTAATTAAACCACACCTTTATTGGTAGGTGTATATTTTATACCAAGGGTATCAACTATTTTATTAGGCATCATTGAATTTATAGCCTCTAAATTTACCATGTAATTATGAATGAGATGATTCACTACTATGAATGAAAGATATAAGGGGGAGGCTTACCAGTTTGCTTGTTTTAGTGTCATTTTGTGGTTGACAAAAAATAATTATAGCATTAGGTCTCTTGGATGGAACCTTTCCCATTATCTAGAATTGTTTTAAAGCTTCTTTTAGCAAATATCTTTGCATAGGAAAGGATAGTGCTTCTCACATAGTGACATTCAAATTGGTCTTCTTCATCTACTCAAAAAAAAATAAAAGGGATATTACAAACATTTTTAGTGCCTTTGTAAGAGATATGTCTTATTTAATGAGATTTTTAGTTGGTACTTTTGATTTGGGCTATCCCATGGGCACAAAGGGTGATATTTGTACTATGTTGCTCTTTTCCAATTCTTATACAACTTTGGGAGTTGTAGCTTATTCCACCCAAGGGGGATGATCATTATCTATTTATAATTTCTTTGAACATGTATTGGATTATTTAGGACCTCCACCATTGAACAATGCCTCCTCTTGATTTAAACCATAAAAATCATCCTCTTTTTATTTTAGAAGAGTTGCATCACCTTGATCAAGTTCTTATGTATCTGCTCATTGGGAAGTGGATCTTTCTTATTGTCCTTATGTATTTGATATGCCTTTCACCATTAAGGCCTGACTAACAACACCATTAAGATAAGTATTATGTTTATGTGGATAATAACAAGGATAACACCATTCATAATCTTAGGCCAAATTGTTCTAAACTAATACAATATCTTTGGAAGCACCTAGTGTAGGTAGAGCATGAATGTTTGGAAGTTCTGCTTTCATATTTTGACCTTATAGTTGTGAATTTCCTTGGTAGGGATTCCTATTGGGTTGGTATGATAGGTTATCATGATGATAAGGCTTGTAGTTCTGGTATTGCTACCTCTTCATTGCTACTAACCCATTACTAAAAGTCTTGAGTAATGACTTAACCTCATACATATTATTTGTAGGATTGGTATTTAAATTTAGTGCTTTGTTCGAGGTGGGAATTATAGAAGTTATAGGTGGTGTAAGATGTATTTCTAGAAATAGAGGTATTGGTAGCCTTGGGGGAATTTTACTACTTGAATTAAATAACTTTCTTCCTTTATTATAATTTCATAGGCATTGGGAAGTGTGGTGCCACCCATTGAGTAAATCATAATAGTTATATCACTATTTAGGGCTCTTAAGTAACATAGGAAAACATTATTGGGAGTTGGCTTGACCAATACTAGAGTTGTATTACATGTATTTTGAAAATGGAAATTAAATTTAGTCATGTGCTCATGAGGATCCCATTGAATAGTAGTTAACTATTCAACATGAGGAAGGTGGCAACTCTTGTCTTCAAATTGAGTACATAGTGTAGTGCCTAAGTCATCCCAAACTTAGATGGAACTGGGAATAGGACCTTTATATCACTGTAAGGCTTCAATTTTGAAAGAGGAGACTAGGATCTTGATTTTAAAATTATCTAGTACCACATTATGGACTAAACAAAGATTAGTAATCTCGTATATGTGTTCCATAGGAGTGGTGGATGTTTCACCAGTAAAATACGGAAGGATTTTTAAATTTGAGGTAGGTATATCATCATACTTGACCAACTAGAGTCGGTTGCCTCCATTGAAATATATGAAAGTTAAGTTTTTAACCATCATAGGAGGCATGAAACTAAAGGGACTACTTGGAGGATATGCAAATAAAATTACATGATATGCTCTATGATAAGGTACAACTGATTTTGATCTCTTTTTAGATGGAAATGATAATTCTAAAAAATCAACTCTTTTAGATTTAGTAGATGATTTTGTTTGTTTGCTTGGCATATGTAAACCTTGAAATTCTAAATCCAAAATCTAGTGGATTCCCCAGGTGATTTTTAAATTTTTCTAAGGATCATACAAAAATTATTGAGAATAACACTAATATATTTGTAATTTTTGGGTCCCATCGGGTATGTCAAAAATTGTTATCATATAGATTTTGCACTCATTTTTTGAAGTGATAGCTCGATATGCAATAATATAATGATACAATGGGATTACATCCAAGATATAGGACCTTGGTGAATTGAGGTGAAACTCCATAGAAAACCAACATCCTTTCAATAAACATGGTGTAAGTGATAAATTATCAGTTTATAGAAATTCTACTTATTTAGTGATTTTGCTCCTAAATTAGGGTTTTAACTAGGAAAAAGAGTTATGAAAATGAAATTTTGAAAACTAAAAATGGTGATTTCACCAAATATTTTTATAGTGTATTTAAATGCTTTCTTTAATGGACACAATAGAACATAAAATAGATTGAAATTTTAGGAGCACAAACTCATGAAAATGGGAATCAAAGGCAATATTTTCTATTTTCATAAAAAGGAAAAGATTCTTTTATTTTAATCATACAATATTCTAAAATGGTATAAAATACCACAAATGAAATTTTGTGACTCAAATAAGAGTTATAACATCCTCAAATATTCAAATAAATTTGCATACGTAGGGATTTCTTAGATAAAAAGGCAAATATTCTATTTGTTCTCATTCTCAAAGTTACAACATGTAGAAGAGCTATGCAAAATGTAGAATTATAAATATAGAAAAAAAATATAGATGGGATATGGGGTCATACCCATATTTTTTTACAAAAAATCAAACAAATGAGATGTAGTTAAGAATAACATCCAATGCCTAATGTAAGAATTAGTAAATCTAGGAACTCCATGAAAAGAGGCTTGATCTATAGTTGTTATGTTGTCCATGGCATGGTGAACAAGTTGAAAAAAACTAGTACAAGAGTTGTGTATGATATTCAATTGGTAGAGGAATAGTGGGAAATTTGAAATCATCATGCAATGACTTCCTTATTTATGCATTTGTAATGGCTCTTCATGTAATGGGGGAAACCTAAGTGAAACTCATTTTTAGAGTAAAAGATAACTTAAGTTATGTTTTTGCAAAACCCTAATTTGTAATATTCAAGTGAGACTTTTAAAAATCTCAAGTCATACAACTTTTTCAAAATTGGATTTTCATTTTTCAATATGTACTTTTTCAACTTAAGTAATTAAAAACTTATCAAAATGAAAAGTGTAATTTGTAAGTCTATTTTTTACAAATTTCAACATGTCAAAATAGAAAGTGTAAAATGCACATGACTCTTTCTTAAAAGAGATGTCAAAAAGATAGTTTAAATTTACGAGATATGTTTTTGTAACTTTAAAATAGTTTTAAAAAAACAAAAGTACAATAAACAAGAGTGATTTTGATGAAAATAATTAATTTATTTACAATACTTGTTCCGACTCTTTATCTTTCTCAGCTTGTAATTTCTAAACATATACATCAAAATCCTTCATGATCTCCTAGATTATGTCCTCATATGGACCAAAAGAGTAGAGGTTTGTTATCTCAAAATATGATACTATATCAAAAATTTCCCTTCTCAAAGTTATATATTCTTAAATATATTTACCCATCTAATCCAATGTGTTATGATATTTGATGTAATAGTAATAGAACTCAATGTAAAGATTGTATCTCATGCAGATTCCTTTTCAATCACTTCCTTGAATTTATTCTAAACTTCTTATACTGAAGGAATCTAATCTTGATAATCTATTAGTTTACATGATAATTTATTCAACAAATATTTAATGTCATATTGCATGTCAATGGCCTTGTCATGTGCAAATTTAACCCTATGGGCAACATCTATAAGCATATTTATTATAAAATGAGCTTATCTATCTAATTCATCTTACTCTCCATCAGTTTTATAATGTTTTTCATAAGGAGGATGTCTATGTTAATCAAGTCCATATCTATCAATTTTGGATATAAAAGATTCAATCTTTCTATCTCTCCCTCATATTTAATGACCATTTACCTTAGGGTGACCCTTTTATCCTTCAAAAATTCATAGTGATCCATTATTATATCAATAATTTTGTTACCTTTCAAGATGATCTATTCTACCCATTACTTAGTGGCCCTTCTCATGCTACCAATTTATGGCACCACATCAAGTGTTGACTAGTTTGTGATCTGAGTGATTGGCTAGGTTGGTTCAGGTTGTGATCATTAACATTGGGCTCTATGAATTTATTTAATGTAATCATTAGTTGTTTAACCTTATATTTTAGTTCATCCTTAGTGACCTTGTCACTATCCATTTTATGAAAGAGGGATTTAATGATGGATTAAATGTCATGTTTTAATCCCTCCCTCATAGGACATTCAATGTGAACTTTTAATACCTGATAATCGCCCACCACTAGATATTATTTCTATTTGTCTGGTGGGGGAACTATAATCTCTACATACCTTTCCCTTACTGAGTCACACAATATCCTTTAAAAATTTTGGGGAGATGTCTTGGATTTCTTACATGTATTTGAGAGACCAAAATCCAATGTACTTAGGGATACTATATGCTTGATTTTCTTCCCCACTTCTTATGCTAACCAACTAAGGGTTTCATCCTATTGTGAAAACACTATCACTTTAGCATATATAGATGATGATGATACACTGGTGGGTATGATGAGAAGTGTTGTATCCTATACTGATATTACCACTGATTGATAGATAGATGTCTATGAAATTTATTCTCTATTTGTGGGCTAAAGGTCCACATTTTCATCAAGGAATTACTCCTTACCTATCTCCATTGAAGGGGTTGGGGTTAGTATGGAAGTGTAAGAGGTGGGGGTAATATAAATGGATGTGTCTACTCAGGGTGTGGGAGATGGAAGTGATAGAGGAAAAGACATAGGGAGTTGGAACATAGGGATTGGTGGAAGTGATAAAGGAGTAGACACGGGGAGTTAAAATTTAAGGACTAGTGGAATTATAGAGTCCAAAGCCTTAAATGAGTCATTAAAGTGGTAGGGATAGTCATGGGTAGTAAAGTGGGAAAGATGAAGGGGAATGAAGATGGAACAACAGTTAACCCAAGAGTTGGGATGGCCAATAGAATTAAAGTTAGAGTGACTGAATCCATGACAAGATATTGATTTTTAGTGTTGGTGACTAATGGGGATGGAATGAAAGGAATTCTAAATGAAATGGAATGAATTATGGAAGGAGGGAGTGAAATTATGGGAGGAGGAAGTGAAATGTAAACTTGAATATCCAATGAAGGAGAAATCTAAGTGCCTAGTTGACTTGATTACACTGTTATCAATGAACTTATTTTCATGGGTAAATTGATAGGAATGGAGGGTAGAGTTTCTTGAGGTAGAGGAGTAGAGATATGAGGAGGAGGTGTTGAAGCTATAAGAATGATATAAGCAAGTGGTGGATAAATCATAAAGATGGGATTTATGACTATTACCAAGATGGGGCTTGAAGATATGGTGTCTTTAACTACAACTATATCCTCAGATGAAATGATGATTGGTTTATCAACTACTACTCCATCTTTTCTTGATTGCCTCTTCTTGGCCTTTGATTTATTATCTTACTTATTAAAGATCACTAGATGATCTAGTTTCTCTACTACTTCACCATAAGGACCCTCTATCGATGGTGAAACTCCTTGTTCCTTGAGTTCCAGAAGTTTTTAGTGGTACATACTATCTCTTTGGTCATTTCATCCCATTTACTCCTGAGATTTTTGAGTGTGTTAATGATCATATGAGTAGTTCTATCTATCAGGAAAAAAGACTCAAGAATAAACCACCTTACTTTTATAAGGGCTTGTAGGTATATTTTATTGTCATAATAGACGTTTTATACTAGGGACTCATCATCCACCAAGTCCTTAGGGACTGGTGCTAAGTCAAAAGCTTTAGCTTGATCTAAGGTCACTATGGAGTGGTTTTCAATTTGAATTCATCTTCATCGTCCAAATTTTGAAAGTAGGGGACATGGGAATATGTGGAGATTCCCAGTGTGCTAGTGATGTTTGCATGAACATCATAGAATGATCTCACCTCCAAAGCCCTTAAGGTCATCTATGTGATTTTCACCTTAACACACTTGGATTTTACTAAGGGGCATGTGTATCTACCTATACTAATTGGGAAATTAATTATTAACTTATGTTTGTTGGATAATAGCTTATGGTTTTAAAAATTTGTCTCACTAGCTCCATCAATGCCTATTTATCAATCACATATCTTGGAAGAGTGTAAGGGTAGCCACTGAATCCAGATACCCTAATGTAGGAGTATGTGGGGAATTGAATGAAATAATAACCCCATTAGGTTATCTTTGTAGTAGATTCATTAGAGAATCTCTTTCTCTATAGTTCCTTATCAAATAATATTATGATGCAGTAGATGAATACATCATTAAATCTCCTAAATTGTTGTCAGCTTGCCTCTAGAGTGAGGTCATGATAATAGTTAAATACTTTATTTGCCTCATTGGCCATTATGTTGAGCTCTATGAAAGATCTTCCCTTTTCTAGTATATAACTAAGTAGGAGGTCATATAGAATTTTTATATGGTTTTCACCTCCATCAAATGATTTTGGAGAGAGTCACTAATAAGTTATGTGTAATGGATGTATTTTTTATTCTTATGAATAACCCATATGTACTGATACATCTAATCTTGGAGTCTCTTTACATTAGGGTAGCCAGTGATCTAATGTAGTAAAATAATGACATCTCCTACTTCATCCTTGAATTTAGTCCTTTCCAATGTCTTAATCAATCTACTGCATACATCCTTAGGAATCCTCATGCACTACTTGTTCATCATTCTCTGACATTCAATGTTATTATCTTGAATGAAAATTTTGGATGATTTTAGAGTTATGTCTAGATAAATCTAAAATTTTGGTATTAAAAATACAAAATCAATGATATCAAGGTCCATATTTAGAATCCTTTCCCCATTATCATTCAACACCTCTCTCTTTTCATCATCATAATGTTGTGCTAGTGTTAGTACTAGCTTAGGGCTTTGCACTATCAAGCAAAAATCTATTGGTTAGGGTAGTCCAAAGTTATAGATTCTATAGATCTAGTCATTCTTGTATTCTACATTGATCCTAATCTATAAGTCACCTATGTCAATGTGACCTAGGTTTTTGTCTATAATATCAATTGTTTTTTATTTGAAACTGAGAGTGACATTAGGTCCTTTAGATTTAAACTTCATCTCTTTCCTAGACATGGATTTCAGAGAGATTATTGAAAGAAAACCAAATGCAATAGTTGGTAGGATATATAAGTGCTAGAAGTAGGTGGAAACTCTAGAAAAATATGGAGCTATTCTATGTAGGTGAAATCTCTACAGGAAAGTGGATCTATATAAGTAGGTTGAAATCTCTAGTGGAGATTAGAGGTGTAAAATCTACGGTGTAAGTTTGGTAGAACTTAGAGTTGTTTTGAGAAATGGAAAACTTAATAGAACTTAGATTTGTTTAAATTAATAATAATGCCTATGAGGCTTAGATTTATATTTTTTAGTTTAAAATTCCATGGGGATGGGAGGTGTTCAAAGTAATATAAAAGTATGGAAGGTTATACGCTATAATAAGCAAGTTTTATCTCACAAAAATAGGAGGTGCATTTAGCAATTCAAGAGTCTATAAGGACTGTAGGGAATCTTTAAAAGGAATATTCATGACTCTTTTTTGAGAATATACACTATTATATTTACTTGGTTATGAAATATGGTAAAATAAACCTAGGTGTTTGACTTGGAAATGTGACTTATTAAGGAAAATAACACAACAAGCCTGTATGATGCCAAGATGATAAACCTAAAACCCTAATCATCTAAGTAAATAATTAAAAATCTAATATGAAAATAGATTCATAATAAACTAGAAAATATGTATGATTTTTTATAATAATATGGATTAAAATATATAAGGATCCAAGGAATACCATGCAAGGGTGGAAAGGTGTCATGACATGGTTCAAGATTGTGGCTTAGTTTATGGCTTAAGGTCATTGCTTACAAGTGTGTTTGTAATTCAAGGTGTGAGCTCCAAAACTCAATTAAAATTATTAAAAAATTACTAAATAAACCCTAGTTCCCTTTATTTATATTAAAATTCCCTATAATTAATTCCTTGAGGTGGTGGTTGGTAGACATCTAGAGTCTGGAAACACTTTTACAATTTTTAAATTTTGCAAATTACATGTCCTTTGGATTCCATGGTATTGGTTTTACTAACCCTTTAGAAATGGGAAGGTGAAAATAAAGATATAATTTGAAATTTTTCAATATTTTAAATTGCACTTGGAGTTCTAGATCTTGGAGGGTGATCAAAGGGGAGTAGAACCTAGATTGTAATTTACAATTTTGAAAATTGTAAATTGCTCTCCAAGTTTTGGATTCTAGTTGGAGTGTTTTATGTGAAATAGAACTTGACTTATAATTTAATTTTTTTAAAATTAAAAAATTTATTATATGTTCTAATTTTCATAGGGTACTTGATTTGTGGGAAGTGAAACTGCACTTGTAATTTGAAATTTTAAAAATTGAAAATTGCAAATTTCAAGCAGGTTTTTATTTTTGCCAACTAGTGTGTTATTGGAAGTGGAGGCCTAAATATAATTTTCAATTTAAAAAATTGAAAATTTAAATGAAATATATGGATTCCACTAGCTTAGTGTATTTGGGAATCCAGAGTTTTGGAAGTAACTTACAATTTTATAAACTGTAAATTGCAGTCCAATCTCCAAATTTTGTATGCTTAAGGAAATGGATGTTTTGGTTCAATTCAATGCATTTTTACATAAAATTAATGAGTCTCCATTAAGGTACATCAAATTTTCATATTTTTGGGGAGAAAATATCAATAGATATATTTTATCCCACTATTGCATGTCGTCCACTCTAATATCTACATTCACCATTTTAGGGACCACATCAAGGACATCTCAACCAATTTTATTCACCCTTGTATTTCATCATCAATGAGATAAATATGACCAAATTGGATAATAGGATGAGATATTAAATCCTATTACTAATGTATATTGTTATTATCAAAATCTCATAGTAATCAGAGTTGATGGAATTTAGGTTACTCCCTTCAAGTTTCCCTATTATGTATGTGATAAAATAACAAAGACAAAGATAGCATATCAATATGGTAATGGTGTGGTGGGTCACTATGATAATATAAGGCATAATTTATACCTATATTTACCTTTCATCATTGGTTAACATGAATATAAGAATATTATAGTAGAGATAATGATTGTGACTCATAGACCATCCTTTAACCTACCATTTCATGATGATAGGTAATAGGGACTGCATGGTAATTTTCACATGAATGTAGAGTCACTAAGGTCCAAATTCAATATAAAATATCAACATGAGGCCCATGATTATAATATGTTTATCATGAACCTGGTAGTTGAGAATGAGGTTACTGAGAATTTGAGTGCTACAAGGAGGCTAGAAGGGAAACAATATGGTAAGAAAGTGTTGTAAGAAAAACCAAGTGAACCACTTCCCTCATATGATATCCAAAGATTTAATAAGAGGATAAAATATATAATATTTCATGATATCCCCTTAGTGGCTCACTCATATTCATTATCTACTACTAATATAAATTATCTTGGGTAACTCAACCTTCTATTAAACATGCAATCCATATTTTTAGTGACATGGAGTCCTAGCATAGTTCGCCAAGAGATAAACTATATATGTTTCCAGAACCATTAATTTAAAAATTTTCCATGCCCACTTCACAATCAATTACCTCATCCACTAGGTCTAATCATATCTAAGATTCCTTGGGCTCCTCTATTATTTCTAATACTAAAATAGTTTTTAGTTTTGTAATCTCAAGTGCTCTAGTTTTTATCCTTATAGTTCCTAGTTCACCAATCATTTATGGTGTCCCTACAATCCATACTTATCATATTATTAATATTACTTATTTAATTACCATTTTCATAATTTCTAGTGTTGTAATTTAAAGTGATCATTTTATAGTTCCTAAGCTCCTACCACACCTATAGTCTTAAGAGCCCCTTCCCCAATAAGTTCAGTTTCCATTTCCATTTGTAATTCATCAACCTTAGTATAACAAGGGTTTAAAAAAGGTATGTATTAGTGGAAAAATTTCTTCAAAACTCCTGAATTATAGGTGCCACCACACCCACCACATAAACAACCAATTCATTTCCTAGGTTGACCAATCTCTTCAAATCTTTTCAGACTCAACCAATTCCTTATATTTATTCTCATCCTCCTGAGTATAACCTATACTAAATAAAAACCCCCTTAGTATTCAATATCCCATGTCCCAATTCACCTATGATTCAAATTTAGTAGGTCTTATCTTCTTTAAGTATCATGACTAATCTTTTAGGTGTCATTAGATCCATAATAAACATGACACAAGAAAAAATAAGATCTTACATGAATCCTTATGCATCTCCCTTCACCATTCCTAAAATAAATAACATTCCCACACATTCATATTTCATCCTTATTAAAACCCATTATACATGCATGCCTTCCTTATACACTCCACCATCTATTTCAGTAGTTATATCCTCACCCACTGCCACTTTAAAAAATATTAGGCCATCATAGGGAGGGTAAAAGAGAAAGGCCTTATAAGATGAATATATGGAGAGACATAATATGGTATATCATGGTGACCCTAACATGTATTTGAATTTTTATATGGATACTTTCTAGAAGCAAAGGTTCATGACCCATAAATTCACATAAGGTTCTATGGTCTAGTAGATAGGGGAGGAATTGTTCTCTTTGACTAAAAAGAAGAGTAAAATAGAGGAATAATAAATTATTGAAGACCTAATATCTATTATGAGAGCCTCTTATGATAGGACAAATAGAATTAGGGAGGATTTAAAATATTAGGTGTAGACCTTGAAGTCCCAATTATGGAGCATCTTCCCTATTTACATAGTGGATAAAATATAAGAGGCACTCTCTAAGTTATTTTTTCCTTAGAAGAAGTGATGGGAGATCTAAGAAAATAATATGATTTTATATAAATCACATGGATATCTATAGTATATTTTTAAGATGGATAATAAGATTAAGAATATGGTAGTCATGATCAACAAGGGAATGTTCCCTTGGTTAAAAATCATTCCATTGGTGGATCTCAACTTATATAAAAAAAATTATGTATACATGATAACCTCATTAGATGAATGGTTAAGAGATAAGAAGGAAATTATAATACCTTTGGAGAAAATAGATAGAAAATGTTGGCCCATTTCAAGGAGGTCTATATTACCATACTATTTAATCCAGATGGTATAGTATTAAAATGAATAATGAGTCTAGGGTTGAACTTAAGAGGTTTAAGCTAGCATTAAATTGGACAGTCACAAATTATAATAAGGATGGAGTGTATATCAGCATGGATTATACACATAATCAATAGAGAGTATCAACAAGGTCAATATAGTGATGAACATGTTGGAGGTCACACATAAGGTAGACATAGAGTTATTGACATGTGGAGAGGTGTTGTAATACAATCCACCTATAAATATATACATAATATACTAAGAACTTAACCTAATTAATTAGGATTTTTTAGCCTAATAATGTCAAAAAAAAAAGGTGGTGGTCCTACCATAAGTCCTAGATGACGGTCAATCATTGTATATCTAAACAATCCCAAAGCGAGAATATTGTGTCAGGATTTTGAAGCCACATTGTCTTTTATATTATATGAGCATATGTATTGTTGTAACATACTTAACCTTAGTGGTAATGAGTGGGTTTATATTCTCTTGGATGGTCAATCTAATCTCCATATAGTATTATTATTTTATGGTCAAAATTTTTAATAAAAAATATGATAAATTATAGGAACTTGAAAGAGTGTTCATAATTACTCTGGGATATTTATTGAATCCTTCCCATTTATTAATGTGAATTGGTGAATATTATTGTTTTAGAGATAATGATATAAGTATGAATTGTTAAATGTATGTTTTAATTCAAATGAGTTATTTTATATCTTGATTGATCACTATAATTTATCATGATATCTATATTTAGTTACACACAAAATTGTTTTCTAAGAATCTATGTAGTTTTTCATGTCATGAGATAATGTTGTATGTATTATACCAATCATAATTTCCTAGAACCTCAACCATATCTATCTTATTTTCAGCCCATGTAAAACTTTCTATATAGAGGTAATTTTTAGTTAGAATAAAAGAATACCTCCCAAGGCATTGATATCCTCACTTGGTCCAAGTGAATATATTTTCTTCCCTTACTCCTTTATTTATTTTTTTAATCTATTTGAACCTCCATTTGAAATAAGGACCAATATTTTTAATTTTTTAATTAATTAGAGTGATAGATAACTCCTATGTTCATTACAATGTTGATTAATAAGTTTGAACTCTTTGAGGTAGTAGTAAATAATCTATGAAATTATATAGGAAACTTACATAATAGATCCCAATATTTTCAATGAATTATTTGGGATACAAAAATATTCCTAAAAAGAGAGGGTTAAATCCCCTATATGTTATCTTTGGTGTGCCTAAAATTCATAGGTACATCCTAGATGGTCAACATAAAAACAAGAGTTGGAGAGTTATCAGTGATTTCATAGAAGTGATCGAGTATATGAAGAACCTTAATAGTCTAAGTGATAATGACAAAGTGTGCAATCTGCTTGTCCTAGGATGCTTGAAGTATGCTTGGTTGATCTTCAGTTTTGGCATGGTTTGAGATGATTCAGGATGAGTGTAAAGTATTGAAATTTTTAAAGAGGTCCTATCAGAGGTCAAGGATGAATTGAGTGATTATGTGCATAAGTGAAATATATTTGGTATTCCATAGTTTTCATCTATCCATTTTGGTTCCAATGGCAAAAAATCTTATAGTTTGATGACAACATAATTGCCATGTGTGGATGAGTCAATAGAATTTCATCATATGATTTTGATAAAATTAATCCTATGTTTATATGGTCCACATTTCAAGTAATGTGATGAAGTGAATCAAAATATATGTCTGTGTAAATTTGGGCTCCCAGGCATTTTGTCAATGTTTTCTATGTTCAAACAAAGCTAAGCAAGTGGTTTTGTGGTATCATATATTGTACATATGAAAGTTAAAAGAGTATCTTGATATATGGATGAATTACCCTATGAGATAAGATATTATATTATAAATATTAGGTCATGTGACTAAGAATAAAATTATATATTAAATTTCAATGTTGGGTTCCCAAGAATTTTGATAGTGTTTTCCCATACTTGGCCAAATTTGCATGTGGTAAGAAAAGGTAAGTAGGAATTTTGATGTAGTCATATTTCACACGTGTAAGTTTATAAAAGATTTTATCATATGGGTTTATTTATTTTTATGCCTAGTTTTTGTGTGTGAATTTTCAAGACATGTGATGAAGCGCATCAAAAGATATGCATGTGCAAAGTTGGCCTTCTAGGTAGTTCTAGGCACAGTTGGCTCTAAGGCAAAAAATATATGAGTGAGTAGATTAATGGAATTATATATTAGACATTTAAAGGTTATAGGATTATATTTATATATGGAATGATTATCCTATTTGAGGATATCATATGTTCAAAATTTTATATCTTTTGTCTAAGTAAAACAAAAGTTATTGAGGCCCAAAGTTGGCCTTCCAAGTAGATTACAATGGTTCCCATACTTAGTCAATTTTTTAAGAGATAAAGATAAATACCAAATGAATATATAAATTTTAGTATATATTTGTAAATATATATATCAATAGTGGATATTTATTTATATTATTTCAAGGTGGTTAGTGTGTAACATAGATAAAGACTAAGCTATGTACACGAGATCGATAGAGCTCATTAAGTCAAATAGTCAAGATGAAGATCCAAGAATGAGAAAAGAAAGGTAAAGGTGTGCATGATTTATATAATATGTGAGGGAAAAATATTAATTTTAAGTGACTAAAGTTTAACTATCACCATTTGAGTTCAAATATTTGAATTTAACAAAGGAAAGACTAGTGTCTAGTTTTTAGGCCATATCTTTTGATGTAGGTAGAATTTACTCATGGTGTAAAAATAAAATTTGTATAAGACTCCAAAGATAACATATAAATATAAATATAAATATAAAGGTATTAAATTTTTTATAATGAAATTTATGAAGGTTAAAATTTGACTATGTTTTCATGTTTGCTCTACAAGTAACCCGAGAAGGGTAATTGAGTTGTGCTTGTTGGTATCTCAATGTTAAAGGTGAGATAGCTATTGGAAAGTGTTGTAAAATCACTTTTTAATGATATGTGTGGTATTTTTAATCTTTAAAAATTGATATTTATTATGAATAAAGCTTAATAAATTGATTGTGTATTCATTAATGGTGTCCTTATGAATAAAGTAAATGTTTGTGTTGTTTGAGCTTGCACAAAAGAGTCAAATGGTGACTATAAGCATTTGAAAATTTCAAATGGGTTATTTTGAGTGTACCTATGAATTTTAAAGTGGTCCTATGTTATTTTTTTTCTTTATAAAGTGATAAATGGGTGAACAGGTGTCCATGAGACTTATAATGGCTACAAGGGCCTAATTAAAAGGTATGGCTACTTAAAAGGTGACCCATGGATTATATGGATAACCTATATGGATGGTATTAAGTTATGTCTCGATGTGATATATTAATTAAGTTTTAAAGCATGTTTATTTATTGAATAAGATGGTGATGATCATGAATTCTCTATAAATAGTGAAACCAAATGTGATGGTTTCTAGACTTGTACGAGGCATGTGTATGTGAGATTTGTGGAGCAAAGGAGATGGAAAGTGCATAGTATATTAGTTTATGAGAATAGTACATTTAGGATTATGTTTATTAACTTTGTTTCATGTTTCTTATGTCATAATAGTGATCTTTTAGGTTGAGGATGAGTGAAGAGGTTGACTATGATCGAAAAGGATGTTTTGGATGCTTTGAGTATGTAGAGTTGAAGAGAGATGACATACTTTGTATCTCCACCATATTGGTAGAAAATTAGTGTTCAAGAGATGTTTTTTTCATAGGTATTATTGTGTCTAATCAACATCTAGAGGGTTGTATCCTCCTTGTAAGGTAAATCTTGCTAAAATTTTAGTTGTTGTGGTAGCACCTTGTGGGATTCTGGTTTCACTAAATAAGGGGTGGTAGTTCCTTAATTAGTTGTTGCTGATCTATATTGGTTCTTATTATTATAGGATATTAGTCCAATTATAGGTTCTAGTGGGTTTTCTCCCCCAAGAAAATTTCCCACATATTTCATGTGTTATGTGCTTGATCTTGTATTATCTCTCTTGTTCATTGCTATGAATTATTTATATGCTTTATGAATTCTTGTGGTAATTCATTAAGAGTTTTTTAAAGGTTTTAAATTGAATTTGGATTATTTGGGCTCACTAATTCACCCCTATCTCAGTGATTGTACCTCTAAAAATTTGTATTAGAGTAGGTCCTTTGATAAAGGCTTGATATCTTGAAGGTGATCCAAGCTACAATATGGATAGTCATAAAATGTAAGGAGGTTTTTCTACTAAAAATGAACCTATGTTCAATGGATCCAATTATGATTTTAAAAGTGCAAGGATGAGGAAATACATTATGTCCTTAGGGTTTGATGTATAGTAATATATTATGGATGGTTATATTACTCCTACTACTCCTCCATCTAGTGTTGTAGACAAGAAGTTGTTTGAGAATAATTCTAAGGCAATGAATTGCATTACTTGTCATCTTATAGAGATTAATTTCACTAAGGTAATCCATTATAAATTTACTAAGGAGACATGGAAAAAATGGCATATCATTCATGAACGATATTAAAAGGTTAAGTTGGTAACGTCACAAACTCATCAAAGATAATTTAAGAATCTTAAAATGAAGGACGAAGATTCTATGGCATCCTTTTTACTAAGAGTTGATGAGATTGTGAATATTATTATAGGTCTTGGATAGAACATTTAAGAGGATACTATAGTTCAAAAGTTATTAAGGTCTTTATGTCTAAAGTTTGATCCAAAATTATCTTCTATAGAAGAAAGTTATGCTATTACTTAGTTGATTCAGTTGCATGGCACCCTTACTACCTATGAGATGAGAGTAAATGATGATATAACAATAAAGAGGGAAACAATATTCAAGACATAAATGAAGACAAAGAAGAATTTACAAGGTAAGAAACCCAAAGAGGATGAGATATCTAACATTGGTAAGGATGAACTAATTACATTGATTACTAGGAAATTGAAAGTAGGCTCAGGGAAGTATAAGGGTAAAATACCCTTTAAATGTTTCAAATATGTAAAGATAGGACATTTTTCTCATAATTTACCTCATAAGCATGAGATTAATGATGATGAAGAGAATTTTGAAAGCCAAGATGAAGACAAGAAGAAATATAAGAAGAAAGGATTCATAAAATATAACAACAAGAAGTCTTATAAGAACAAGAATAGTCTCTACACCAAATAAGATTGTAGCTTATCAGATGAGAATGAAAATAGTGACTCAGAGTATGATTATGAATATGATGGTTCTATTGAAGATGAATCCTGATTCATGGCTGAGGAAGGAAGTTGGTTATATCAAAATGAGTCTATTTGGAGTGATTTAGATGTTGATATAGATGAGATGGACTCCGATACTAAATTAATGAATGCCCTTAAAGAACTAAATATTGAGAGGAATATTAAAAATAATATGAAGTTTCAGATCAAGGACTATGAGGAGAAATTAAATGTGTATGAAAAAATAATGAATGAAGATACCAAGGATCATGAAGATATGGTCAATCTTCTTAGTTGTCAATAAGAAATTATATCTACAATCTTGAAAACCAAAGAAGATGAATGTTCAAGGTATGTAATTTAAAATGGTCGTTGAAATATAAGTTAGAGAAGACATCTAGTAAGGTGAAGTCATTTATGATATTTGAAAAGAGCTCAAGTGATCTAGAAAATATTTTGAGTGGTTAAAATCATGTTAGTGATAGAATTGGTGTTCGATATGGAGAAGAAAAAAATAATGTAACTCAAGACAAGATGGATACTAATGTGAATAAAGACAATAATAGTTTGAAGACAAATCATTAGACAAGGAATGAAGTTATTTGTAGAATGAATACAAATCAGATCAGATAGCCAAATGCCATGAGGTATGCAAGTTTCAATGGTTATTGTTACACATGTAATTAATTTGGGAATAAAAATTGAGGTTGTAAGAGACCTATTATAAATGAGTTTGTATAGAACTGTGATCAAGGTCATCCGTCAAAAGGTGTAAAAAAAGTTAAGTGATTCAACTATCTTGATGTGGGACACTTTGTAACCATTGTCTACTTAAGGTTAGACAAGGTGAGTCATCTTCAAAAAGAGGAGGTTGTTTCATTTGTCATGATAGAGGACACATTGCAAGTTTTTATCCAAATAGAGAAAGAAAAACTATGTTTCCATCAAGGATTATTGTTTGCTACAATTATGAGAATATTGGCCACATTACTAGGTTTTGTAAGCAAAGGCCATTAAGTCAAAATAAGTTTAATCACGCTTCTAGAGTACAAGTAAGAAGACAATTTAACTCATGGAAACCAAAGGTGGTAATTGTGGGTTATGATGGTTTTATAGGACCAAGTAATCTATTTTATATGGTGGAGAATGCTTCAAAAGTTTAAGAGTGCCAAGCGCTCTAATTGTATGTTGATATTGTGAATGAAGTGACCAAGTTCAAGAAGAAGACCAAGGTACTAGTTGAGGCTAGTTATGAGATGTGTATGGATCCAAGTGAACACCTGACCATTATCGAGAATGTATCATACAAAGAACATCAATTTTTAGTGCCTAGTGATGAGGTTCCTAACTTCAAGTTAGATTCTTCAGATGAAAAGGTATGTCATGAATCCATGTCTTCATGTATTATGAATTCAATCCTAAAATAAAAGGAGAATATTATAGTGGATGAGCATGCTACTTCTCTTAATCCTAAGAAGAATAAAAATAACTATAAGTATTAGATGACTAGGGAGGAGAATGAATATGAGGAGTTGTGGGAAATTCTTGGTTTCACATTGTTATAGGACATTGTGAAGTAGGGTGTCTCTATCTATGCTTCTTAAGAGACTCATCTTAGTGGAGAATCAAGTGTTATTATGTATGTAGTGTCTACTAGGTTAGAATGGGTGTTTCAAAGTGGCCTAATGATATTGATTCAATATCAATAAAATTTTGATACTCAAAAAGGTTTGTACACTTATTTGTGATGTGCTATAGGTAGTTTTATGTCTTAATGATCATGTTTATGCTAATTGAAGATTTTTTAGTGCTCTCAATTTTATCAATTTTGGCTTAAGGGCAAGCAGGAATAAAATGGGTTACAGGATGTATGAGTTCCCAAAGATGTGAAATCTCAAATATTGGTCCAAAAGTATGTGATGGTTGTCTTTAGGTGTGTAATAAGTTTTAGACGAGGGCATTAACCAAAAGGAGGTTTGTTCACCTTATTTGTTTTGAGATTTTAGGGTTTTGGGCTTTACTATAGAATTAATTTCCCGTATGATTTGAAAACTAAGTCATATTAATAGGTTGAATGGAAAAAATTGGTTTTCAAATCAATCTTCATATATATCTAAAGGTTTATGGATTTCAAGTTATTCAATTTTTTATCAAAATGGAGTCCTAATTGACTAGTAAATTTATGAAAGAACTATGTTGAATATAGTAATATAGGTTACTAAAGTTTTATTTCTTGAGGGGGAATATGAGTGTTTCTATGCAAAATTGCTTTCTATATTCAAAGAAGAAATAAGAAACTAAAAGAAAATGGTTAAGGCTAGAAGTACCTGATAAAGTTATGCACACCAAAATTAGACGTTGGAAGATTCTCCTCTTTGGCTGTGGAGGAATGACACCTGCGAAGAAAAGGCTAAAACACGGAAAAATGTTAGTCAAAGGATATGGTGGGCTGTCAGGCGAACGCCTGATCCTGGAAGTATGAAGACTTCCTAGAAGGATATCAACCCACTGATAAAAAGCAGAATATTAGACAAAAGTAGATAATGAAAGAGAAAATGACAAAAATAAATGATAGAAAATAAAAATGCGCACCTGGTAAGTAGCACTGTTCTGCACAGTCACCGGCGTCAGTCTCTGTAGTGCCGGTGTCGGTCTAGGAAGGTGCCGACGTCGGTTGAAGTGCCGTTGTCGGTCGGGGCAGTGACCGGCGTTGATCGAGATAGGTTCTGGATGAGTTGTAGAAAGTCTAGGAGAGTCGGGACAGGGTCTTGACAAGTTCAGGATAGGGTCAGATGGAATCGGGACAAGGTCAGGATAGGGTCTGGGCAAAGTAAGGTCAAGTTTGGACAGAGTCTGGGGGTTTTAGTGGGCAGGGATGTAAAAGAGAGATTCAAAACTTGGGTCTATGGTTTGAAGATTTGAGATGACAGAAATAGTGAATGAAGAATAATCAAGAAGAAATAAAAATAAACAAAGAAAATACTTACCTGTCAGAAGCCGTGATGAAAGCCATAGTTAAAGTTGTCTGTGCAGTGCCGGATTGAAACAAATGCTGGAGTTGGTGGATGCTGGAGTCAGTTGATCGCGAGATTGCAAGAGTCTGTGGATGTCAAAATTTGGAGATCGATTGAATGATTCTATTCTTCATGTGTAGGATTGATCAGCGGACGCTGATGAAGGCCAGGGGACGGTTTGAGAGACGGTTCGATAACCATTTTGGGAAACTGATCGGGAACTGAATGATAACTGATAACGAATAATGGTAAGGTGATCGACGTCGGTAGGATTGCCGACGTCGGCCGATAAGTGACCGACGTCAGCGACATTGATGGGGTAAAGACCATCGTCGGCAGATGCACAATGGGGATAGAGTCTAGCTTTAGCTCTGTGCTCATTTTTACATGCTGCCAGGGTCAAGGTTGGTGGAACAAGTGATCAACAAGGGTTAAATAGGCGAAGAAGAATAAGACGGGGAATGACTAGGGGAGTCGACACGATTTCAGTGTCTACATTTGCCCCTTTTTGTCTTGTTGGTTGTTCTGATGAACTGCAAGAAAAAAATAGGACTGATTGCCCCAGGTGAGGGATAAGGTTGATTTCGTCTCGTTGGTTATTCGAATGAACTGCAAGACAAAATAGGAAAAATATAGGTTGCCCCAATTATGGATAAGGTATTCCCCCTCAAAGCAGGAGTCGAGGGAAGGGAACCGAGAATCGGGTGCTGATTTGATAAGGAGTGGATGAAAAAGGGGTGAGGGCGAATGCTGCAAAAGTTGTGATTGCGTGCATACCACTGCACGAGATGGTCAGGTCAAAAGTGTCGCAGGTCAAGGGTCGAGGAGTGCCAAAATTAAAGTAACCAGGCCCTAGCATTTAGTCGTCTGCTGATTGGGTCACTCAATCTAAGCTGAAGCTCCAAATGGTTATCGTGTTCCAGGTATCCTGGGCTCAGGAAGTGCTCCTAGAAACACAAAAAAGTCACAAGTAGTGTGGATCAACCGGCTTGCGATCCTATACTTGTGAGGGTCCAGAAAGGTCTGCGTACAATTTTGCTAACCAGTCATGAGGTAGCATACATGCAAAAACAACCAAGGCAACAGTGTCTTGGAAGTAGTCGAGGTCGGAGGAGATAGGCATGATCTCCAATGGTTGGTGGTCGAGGGGAGGAATGGACAAAAGGATGTTGCCGAGCTAACCCCAAAAGACCCCATGTCAACTGAGTGCTGCCTACATAGCCCTAGTGATAGGGCCTCAGGCCAATGTAGTTCTCCCTAGAAGGGAGGGAGGGTCAAAGGGATAAAATGGGTCATGGTCAAGGACAAGGTTAAAAGAAGGAAATAAGGTTTGTCCATCAGAGAGACCAACAAACGAGAATGGTCGAGCTAACCCCAGAAGACCCCATGTCAACTGAGTGCTGCCTACATAGCCCTGGTGATAGGGCCTCAGACCAATGTAGTTCAGACAAAGGGTCTGAGTGGTAGACAGGTGGTTAAAATGGTTGATAGATTGGTCGTGGTTATGATGAAATGATAAGGAAAAAAAGATGTTGTTGAGGGGTTTTTCATCCCTAGCAATATTCCATATTCGTGATGGATGTATGCTAAAAATGAATTGAGGTTTATTTATGCTTCAGCAAGTATTGGTTTATGCTGAACATAAATTGTGGCGGGTTGATAGTTTCCATGTGTATTGGTGTCCATAGAAACTAGGATGAATATGCTATGGGAGTGGTCTAAAAAGAGAGTTGAGTTGAGTCGATTGACAAGTGATGAAGGTGAATGTGACCAAAGTGTAGAAGAAGTGAAAAGCATATTGCTCTTTCATTGACAAGGACCAAAAAGATAGCATAGATAAGGGTTATTGGAACCAAGAGCCCCATTCATGCATGATGTCGTTGACCATAGTGATGTTAGAGTGGTAATCGAATCACTTAGACATTAAAGTAAGCTCGAAGTCCCTTGAGCAGGTGATAGGAGGAGGAAAGAGGGTAACCCATTTTAAGAGCAAAGATAACTTTGCCCCTTTTTATAGGAGACCCTGAGACAACCATAAGTCATGTCCATGACTTTTTCATTTTTTATTTTTTTTTTGGCGGTGAACTGATCGATGCGGGAAGTCCACATAGAGATGTTGTTTGCTTGGTGGTCAGGTTGTGAAGCTGATCAATGCGAGAAGCTTCTAAAATAATGTTGTTTATTGCCAGATTAGTCATAGCCATCCTTCGAGGGAGTGGTCTAGACTTTTGTTTAATAAAAGGGCTTTTGAATAGCTGTCCTTCGAGGGAGCAGTCTATTAATTACAACAATGATAGTATAGTTGTCCTTCGAGGGAGCAGTCTATTTTTTTTTTTTGATATTGATATAGTGACCATGGATGTTGTGACATCTTGATTTGTTTTTATAGAAATGTGAGTCATGGACAAGATTATAGAAGGTTAAGGGTTCCCTTTTATGAGGACAAAGCATCCATACAGCATAAAAGGGTTATAGGAATTGTTAAGAGGAATAGGGTTGAAAGGAAAGAGGACTAAGAGGATGGGGATTGCTCAAGGGACAAGCTCAAGTTAAGTGTCAAGTGGACGAATACTCGACTAATAGTAGAACGGTCGTAGATGCAATGCATTAAGAGGCTCAGGTTCTGGGCATCCATCAAGAGAAGATAGACGATAAGTCCCTGATCCATACTTGTGCGTGATAATAAAAGGTCCAAGCTAATTAGGAGCAAACTTGCCTCGTTTACTTCACTCCATATTGGTCACGTGTTGATTCTCTTTGAGGACGAGGTCTCCGATGTTGAAATCTCATTCTCACATATTTTTGTCATAGGTGCGTTCGATGCGATGTTGATAGACATGGAGATGATTAAGGGCAACAAGATGGTGTTCGTCAAGTAACTCAAGTTGAGCTAAGCGATCTTGACAAAATTCATCGTTGGAAAGGATATCATGTAGAGAAATGTGGAGAGATGAGATCTATACTTCAAGAGGTAAGACAGCCTCTGTTCTGTACATGAGAGAAAAAGGGGTAGCACTCGTGGAGGTTCAAATGCTAGTGCGGTAGGCCCACAAAGCGAAGGGAATGTGAATGTGCCAATCCCTGCCTATGTCACTGACCACTTTCATGAGAATTTTGGTGAGAATTTTGTTGGAAGCCTCGGCCTGCCCATTTGCTTGTGGGTAGTAAGGCGAAGAGAAACTGAGTTTGATGCCGAAGGAGTCGCATAGCTTTTGGACAGTTTTGTTTTTGAAGGACTTGCCATTATCAGTGATGATTTTATGAGGGACACCGAAATGACAGATAATGTGGGTGTTGATGAAGTCGACGATCTTGTTGGCTTTTGTGGAGACGAGAGGAATGGCTTCCACCCACTTGGTGAAATATTCAGTGGTTGTGATGATGGATTGATGACGAAGAGATGAATGAGCGTTAATCTCACCGATGAGATCTAAACCCCATTGAGAAAAAGGCCAGAAATCCTGAGCGATTTGTAAGGCATGACTAGGAAGATGAAGCAAGTTAGAGTACTGCTGACACTTGATGTAATGCCGAACATAGTCGCTACAGTCTTGATGAAGGGTAGGCCAATAATAGCCCAGATGAAGGATGCGCTTGGCAACCGAATTCCCACTGAAATGTCTACCACAAATCCCATCGTGGACTTGTTGAATGGCTTGGGATGCTTCAGTGGAGGTGAGACAGCGAAGAAGGAGGCTGTCGAAGCCTCACTTATAGAGAAGACCCCCTAACATGGTATAGCGAGCAGTACGCTTGATAAAAGCTCATCGTGCATTACTAGAGAGGTTGGGAGGAATGACAGAGAGAGATAAGAAGTCCACAAGTTGCTTATACCAAGCATCTTGTGGGCTAGGGTCTATAGTGTTGACATGATGAATGTGAGAAGAGATATATGAAGGCAACGACACACGATGCACCGTGACAAAAAGTCTAGATGCAGAGGAGGAAGATGGGATATGTGAAGCAAGAGAAGCCATGGTGTCAGCAAATTTATTCATGGATCGAGGAACAGTCTGTAGGATGAAATGGTTGAAAGATGCAAGGAGAACGTCAGCACAATTTTTGTACCTTTGCAAAATTTCATTTTTACAGAGGTATGAACCATTGACCTGATTGATGATGAGCTGCGAGTCACCAAAGATGTTGATGGACTTGATGATGAGAGAGAGGGCGGTCTGAAGTCCCAAAATTAAGGCCTCGTATTCAACCATATTATTGGTACAATCAAAGTCGAGTTTAAAAGACAGAGACATGGGCTTCCCTTCGAGTGGGATGAGAATGACCCTAGCACCCCCACCTAGTTGACATTTGGATCTGTCAAAGAACATAGTCATCTGATAGGTGGTGTCATCGAAGGAAAGTGCAGCGATAGACTCGTCAGGGAACTCACACTGCGAAGGTTGATTGTCAAGAAGAGGGGCATCTGCTAGTTGATTAGTGATGGTTTGCCCCTTGATAGATTTCTACTAGATGAATTTGAGATCGAACTCAGCAAGCAGCATGAGCCATCGAGCCATACGTTGATTCTGATATGGCTTGGAGTGCATATACTTGAGAGGGTCAGTGTGGGTGATGACAAAGGTTTTGTGACTGAAAAGATAGTGGCGAAGCTTAGTAGCAGTAAAGACTAATGCCAAATAGAGTTTCTCGATATGGGTATACCGAGTTTCATAGTCGACCAGTGTTTGGCTGATGTAATAAACGGCTTACTCACGGTGATGCTCGTCTCGGTGCGTGATCATGGCACCTAACGAATGGTGAGTGGCTGAGATATAAAGGTAGAAGGGTTGGTCATCTTTAGGTGGAATGAGAATTGGTGGGGAGACCAGATAGCATTTTAAGGCTTCAAAAGCCTCTTGACAGTTCTTATCCCATGTAAAAATGATGTCCTTTTTAAGGAGATGATGAAAAGGTTGACAGTGGTCAAAAAGCTGTGAGATGAAGTGACGAATGGACTGGAGCTTGCCTTGCAAACTGCGAAGCTGCTTGAGATTGGTCGGGGGAGTCATTTCGAGGATAGCGCAAATCTTGGTGGGATCTATCTCGATGCCACGGAAGGAAACAATGAAGCTGAGAAGCTTACTAGAAAGGACCCCAAAAACACATTTCTTGGGGTTAAGACAAACATTGTACTGAAGAAGATGAGAAAAGATGATTTTGAGAATGGTTAGATGGTCGCGGCGAAGCTTGGACTTGCCGAGCAGGTCATCCACATAGTCCTCCATGATTTTGTGAAGGAGATCATGGAAAATGTAGGTCATGGCATGCTGATAAGTGGCACCTATATTTTTCAAGCCGAAAGGCATGACTCGATAGCAGAAAGTCCCCCATGGGGTGATGAAAGTAGTCTTGTGCTGATCTTTCAGAGCAATCAAGATTTGATTGTATCCTGAAAACCCGTTCATAAGAGATAGCATCTCATGGCCGACCGTAAGATCAACAAGCTGGTCAATGTTAGGAAGAGGAAAGTCATCTTTAGGACAGGCTAGGTTAAGGTCACGATAATCTGTGCAAATTCGAATCCCCCCAGTTGCCTTGGTGACTGGGACGATGTTAGAGACCCACTGTGGATAGTCGATGGGCTGGATGAAGGAGACAGAAAGGAGGCGCTGAAGCTCCTCTTTAACAAGGAGGGCAACGCGAGGATGCATCTTTCGAAGCTTTTGCCTAATAGGCTTAGCCTCTGGTTTGGTGACAATGTTATGGGTAACGATGGTGGGGTTGATGCCAGGCATATCACTGTAAGTCCAGGCAAAGGCCTTGCTATGGTCGGAGAGGAAATGGGTATAGTCAAGCTGCTCCTAAATGTCTAAAGATTGGCCAATCTTCAAGACATGAGGAACATCAGAAGAAGGAAGGTTGATGTCAATGGTTGATTCATTTAACATAACCTGGGTCTCAGAAGGGAGGGAGCGCTGGATGAAAGAATCATCAGCGCCCATGTAAGAAAGAATGGCATCATCATCAATGCAGTGAACAGTGTGAATGGTTGCCGACTCATCTTCGATCATGCTGGGAAGAATGAGAGGGAGAGATTTGGACACCCCATTGAGCTGATAAGTCAAGGGGTCTAGGTGGATGGTGTTTATGGAAAAAAAAACTAGGAGGAATGGAAACCACTGACTCCATAGGTGAAGGTGGCAAAATAGGCGAGTGTGGAGGTGATTGGTCAAGGATTGGTTCAGGACAAAGGTCTACGAGGTCTTGAGTGGGGTCGTGATATCCCAGACCATACCGTTTCTTGGCGTCGTCATCATTGAGCGGTTGGATACGCTGATGGGAGCCCTGCTCATAGCGTCTGAAACCAAAACCCTTCCATGCACACCTGTAAAGGTAAGTGTGTGCAAAGGCGGGGTTGCCAAGAAATGAGAAATCTAATGTGAAAGGTTGAGGTGAAGAAAGAGGATTACCGTCAATAGGAGCTTGATTAAGCCCTCCATAGATGAGGTTGGTGCGAAGGTGAGGGGGACCATAAGGTATGATCATCCCTATCTGATGGTCGTAGCTGGGGCTGTGATGAAGGCGTCCATACTCTTGTGGAGTTTGGAACATATCTAAAGCCAGCAAGTGATACTCTCCCAATGAAAGTCTTTGGAAGACGTCTTCCATGGCGTCTGTGGTTGTCGCTTGAAGGGGAGGTGTAAGGGCGACCGCCTGTTGTGAACTGGTCAAAGCTTCTGTGGATGGAGGCAGTGCCGGGGTTGATGGCTTGATAGGAATGAGGACATCATTTGGATGATAGGTGGTGTTGCATGTTTTGAAGGGTGAAGGGTCAGCGGGAATGGTGTGGACTTGTTCATCATGCTCAAACTTCACACAACAGTGTAGGGTGGAAGGGATACAGGCCATGGTGTGGATCCAGGGTTGGCCTAGCAAGATCTTGTATTGGAACTCTCCTTCGATGATGTAGAAGAGCTCTGGGACTGTGCATGGACCAACGCGAATATGAAGGATGACTGTGCCAATGGTCGTGGCAGTAGTGTCATTGAAAGAGCGTAAGATTGCATCAGTTTTGGAGACGCAATTCTTGGGAAGAGCCAACTGATCAAAGGCATGGGTGGAGATGATGTTGATGCTAGTGCCTCCATCAATCATAATGCATTTAATGCGTGTCTAATTGATATAGGCAGTGATGAAGAGGGCGGTGTCCTGATCTTCCATATTGGATGTGGGAATTTTAGAATCGTTGAATGTGATGGAGGTGATAGGGGCTAAGGAGTGGACAAGGGCAGCAAGTGGCTGGGGATCCTCGGGTTGGACCTCCACTACTTGCAGGGCTTGGATGAGAGCCTGACGATGTTGGGGTGAGGTTTGGATGAGATTGTAGAGGGACATCTTCACAGGCATCTAGTGAAGTTGTTTCAACATGGAGTCATGGATGGGTCTGAAAGAAGAAGAAGAAGAGGAGGGTTGAGGTGCGCTAAGGATAGAAATCTTAGGCTTAGGCGGTTGAGGTGGATTGATAAAAGGGTAGGTCCAAGGAATGATGGCTTTTTCTTTTGCCTTGTACTTTTGTGACCTAGTAGTGATGTGAATGGCATTGATTTCAAGGATGGGAGGTGAAGATGATGAAGGGGTTGTAACCGGTTGATGAGATGTGGATGGGTTTGAAGAGGTTGAAGGGTTATGAGAAGGAGTCGGGGGGTGATCGAAAGTGTCCTCAAAGAGAAGAGTGTCTTTCTCTAGATAACGATGAATGACAGCCTTGAGGGCACAGCAAGTCTCGGTGTCATGTCCTGGTGTACGATGATATAAACAAATCTTCGTGTCATCGAACTAGGAGGGTTTAGACCCGAGAGGTTGGAAAGGCTTGATGGGTGGAAGAGTTATGCTAGAAGTTTGCAAAAGTCGTTCCAAGATTAAAGAGTATGAACCCACTAAAGGATCTGTGCTCATTGATGTATGCGATGTCAGTGACTTTTGCTTGGGAAAAGTTTGAGGGGGTTTTCGTACCACCTTCTGGGTAGATGGTGCAATGACAGGCGGAGACGGTACACTCTTCATGAGAGGTATCGCCTTTTTGGGAGAGGGTAGGCTAGTGGTCGGTAAAGGAAGCAAAGGAGGCAACCGGTTTTGGTTAAAGGTTGGAGCAGGAAGGACTCTGGTTAGGGTTGAAGGATGCGGGCCCAAAATGGAGGGCAATGGTGAGGGAAGAGGAGGCGTTCGCCTATGTGGTTTGGCAGTCTTTTGTGATTTAGGTTGAAGACTACTATTAGTTGAAGTCTGGTTTAAGTCCACCTTCACTTGTGGATGAGTGAGGTTGGAGATGGGGTGAACGCTAAGCGATTTGATAGGTTTAGGCGGAGTAGATGAGGGTTTTAGTTTTGATGAAGGTGATGAAGATGTAGATGATTTGGAAGTGGAGATCAAATTTTTGTTGATAGTCTTAAGAGGTTCTGCCATGGGAGGATTAGCAGCATGAGATGAGAGGGCCCGGGCTTGTTGAAGAGCTGTGAGACAGTCCCACAATCCCTGATGTTCCACTTTCCTAGAAGGGAGAAGTTCGAGTCTCTCCACTAGTCGGGAAAATGGCTGAGAAGATGCGGGATGAAGTTTGGTCTCTTGAGAAGATGTCGACAGTTGTGGGACTGAAGGTGAGATGGGTGTAGTAGTCTCGGGCCCAAAGCATGGTGAAGTTTTGATAGGTTCATGTTTGGTTGGAGACGAAGGAGAGATAGGTTCTTCCCTGGGTGGAGAAGAAACTGGAGAATGAAGCTCCTCAAGCGGGTAAAGGGCAGGGATGATAGTGCCCTCCACTTGTGGTCGAGGAGTAGGAAAGGTTGGGTCCTTCGTGGGCAGTAAGAAGGAAGATGGTGAAACTGGTGGTGCTGGTAAGGTCGAGGCATCCTCCAAAATGAGAGAAGTTGAGGGAGAACTAGCCGGTGAAAGAGGTTCATCCACATGTGATGGACTGATGGATGAACTCACCTCTTGGGGTTGGTTAGAAATGAGGGGCAAGATCGTATTAACTGTTCGAATATTATGTTCATGGGTATTGTCAGTCAAGGTCTGGACGTTGTTTTGGGTTGGTGGATGATTAGGGAACGGTTGTTTGAAGATATCGATACCCTAATTAGGAGGGGCATTGGGATTGTCAAGGATGAGGTCACCCTTTTCCAACATGTCTTGGACTATGTTTTTAAGGGTTTTACAGTTGCCCGTGTCATGACCTTTAACACGGTGGTAGTGGTAGAAGTCATTTTTCCTATACCACGCAGGGATGGCGCGTGAGGGATCAAATTGTGGTGGAGTTCGGATCTGAGGGAGATTGATGGCCCCTTGTTTGACGAGTTTTTCCAGCACAGACGCGTATGATTCTCCAAGTGGAGTAAATTGTCGCTGTATGTATCTCTGCTGAAATTGACGAGTGGCGCTCATAGACATGGATGGTTCAGATTGATTAGTTGAAGGTGAAGAGGAAGAAGATCTAACAACCACAGCATTTGCTGAAGCTTTAGATTTAGAATTAGACGAGGAAGTCTTAGAAGAGGGGTCATTGGTTTTGGAGTTGGGATTCTTACTCTGCAACTTGACTTTATTCTCCTCAATGGGACGTAACTCAAGTTTACGAGCCATCGTGAAGGCTTCGTCAAAAGTGCGGAAGGTTTGAACCCTCAAGGTAGAAGAAATATGTTTAGGGCAGGCTTGAGAGAAAAGTTCATTAAGCTCAGGCTGGGGTAAAGAAAATGAAAGTTGATTGATAAGGCCCCTCCACCGAGTGACGAAATCAACAATAGATTCATCCTCGAACTGGCAGATAGAATAGAGGTCTGTGATGGAGACCTTTTTGGTGATATTGATGGATAAATGATCGAGGAAGAGCTGGGCCAGCTGAGTGAACGTGAAGATGGAATGGCTAGGAAGAGAGCTGTACCAATCAAGTGTAGCACCCGAGAGAGACATGGAAAACATGCGTAAGAGTAACACATCATCGTGGGCGATAAGGTAACAAGCGTGTCTGAATGCCCGTAAATGTTGTTGTGGGTCTTCCTTGCTCTGGAAACAAGAAAACTTAGGAAGTTCCCACTGGCTAGGATATGGTCTGATGGGGATAGAAGGATGGATGGGCTTGTTGCAGATTTGTTTGTATGAGAGAGTGTTGCGCGAGCTAGTAACGGAGGTCTCTAGGTTGGACATTTTATCCATCAGCATCTTGATAATATCTACTGATGGATTGGCGGGTGGATCACCTCCTAGATTGTAAGGCACTTGAAAGAGGATGGAAGAGGTATACGACGTAGTCGGTTGTACCAATAAGGGCGCAACGTATGGATGACTAGTCGTAGGGACAGAAGAAGTGACTAAGGATGGTTGGATGGAAGACATGGCTAGGTTTGATGTTATCATGGGAGGTTGGCTAGAGGTAACATGGGCTAATGGATAGGTAGCCACCCTAGTGTTGATAGGAGTAAGGGTGGGCAGAATAGAGATGACCAGGTTTTGAAAGGGGGTAGAAAGTGGTTGAGTGGACTGAGATTGATAGGGGGCTGAAACCCCGGTGAAAGTGGGCCCAATGATGTAAGGAGAGGCTACGCTTGGATGGTTGGTAAAAGGTTGGTCATTGGTTGAGGGAACGGCCTGGGTGTGTAAGGGTTAGACTACGGACGCTGTTGATACGGCCACAGTTTCGAGGAGAGAAGTTGGCATTCCATAGATTAGATTGCCCGAGGAGTCTCGCGTTCGGCTATTCGCGAGATAGTATTGCAAGGCTGCGGTATTGAGGTCCAAGAATCGTGCAAAATCTTGGTCCCCTTCTGGGATAATAAGCGTTTGGGTCAGAGATGGTCTGGTAGGAGTTCTTTCAGTTTCTGAGTTGAACTCCATTATAGGGTTGGTTGTAGGCGGGGTAGATGGAAGAGGATGATGCCTCGCGTGATCGACTAGAGCCTTGGCTTGGCTACGAGTCAGAACCATTCAAGGCAAGGAAGAACGTCCTCATAAGCTCAAACAAGCAGATAAGAACCAAAAAGATGAAGACACAAGCAGATCCTAAAAACCCTAGAAGTAAATTATTAGGATTATAGTGGCTTATGCCTTAGAATGTGTGTAGAGGAAGATTGGCTTTGTGAGTCGGGTCCTAGAAGAAGCAGTCTATGGAAGGTTTTGGGTTTTGTTATGGTGCTCAAGAAATCTGTGTTAGCTTCCATACAGGCCTGGTGCTAAGGAGCAAGCTCCCCTCACTTCACGATTCCAGTGGTTAGCTGGTTTCGCTTAGCCAAAATATACTTCCACTAGAGTTTATCCTCGGCCAGAGAACGGAGTGGGCTTTCTCCTTGGTGATGAAATCCAAGTGAGATTGCTAGGACGGGTAAGGTATCCGCTGGGGGATGAAATCCCAGTCGGGCCTTGTCTCAGGTAAGTTAAAATGTTTATTTTGTGCAGGTGGTTTGGTCGTGTAACATCAAGTGATCTAGATTAATTCAATATGCGGTTTAATTACTATGTGTGGTCTAAGAGATGCAGGCAAACAGAAATGAATGCAAAGTGTTTTAATGCCCAAGTCAAAATGTTTGTTTGTATGAAGACGAATGGAGAAAGAGTCGAAGAATATGAGTTTTAGCTAGTTTAAAAGTGCAAGAAAGAAAGAAATGTTCATTTTAGTCCTGCTTATGATGTCATTTAAGAAGAGACGAAAAGAGGCGAAAAGGAAGAAACCTAATGCACCTAAATGAACGAAAGAAAGAAAGAACCCAAGGAGGACCTAGGGTCCCACCGGGCGTGCCAGAATGTTTCTATGCAAAATTGCTTTCTATATTCAAAGACGAAATAAGAAACTAAAAGAAAATGGTTAAGGCTAGAAGTACCTGATAAAGTTATGCGCACCGAAATCAGACGTTGGAAGATTCTCCTCTTTGGCTGTGGAGGAATGACACCTGCGAAGAAAAGGCTAAAACACGGAAAAATGTTAGTCAAAGGATATGGTGGGCTGTCAGGCGAACGCCCGATCCCAGAAGTACGAAGACTTCCTAGAAGGATATCAACCCATTGATAAAAAGTGGAATATTGGACAAAAGTAGATAATGAAAGAGAAAATGACAAAAATAAATGACAAAAAATAAAAATGCATACCTGGTAAGTAGCACTGTTCTGCACAGTCACCGGCGTCGGTCTCTGTGGTGCCAGCATCAATCTAGGAAGGTGCCGACATCGGTTGAAGTACCGTCGTCGGTCAGGGCAGTGACCGACATTGGTCGAGACAGGTTCTGGATGAGTTGCAGAAAGTCTGGGAGAGTCGGGACAGGGTCTTGACAAGTTCGGGATAGGGTCGGATGGAATCGGGACAAGGTCAGGATAGGGTCTGGGCAAAGTAAGGTCCAGTTTGGACAGAGTCTGGGGGTTTTAGTGGGTAGGGATGTAAAGGAGAGATTCAAAACTTGGGTCTGTGGTTTGAAGATTCGAGATGACAGAAATAGTGAACGAAGAATAATCAAGAAGAAATAAAAATAAACAAAGAAAATACTTACCTATCAGAAGCCATGATGAAAGCCATAGTTGAAGTTGTCTGTGCAGTGCCGGATTGAAACGAATGCTAGAGTTGGTGGATGCTGGAGTCAGTTGATCGCGAGATTGCAAGAGTCTGTGGATGTCAAAATTTAGAGATCGATTGAATGATTCTGTTTTTCATGTGTGGGATTGATCAGCGGACGCTGATGAAGGCCAGGGGACGGTTCGAGAGACGGTTCGATAACCATTTCGGGAAACCGATCGAGAATTGAATGATAACTAATAATGAATAATGGCAAGGTGACCGACATCAGTAGGATTGCCGACGTTGGCCGATAAGTGACCGACGTCGGCGACATCGGCCGGGTAAAGACCGTCGTCGGTAGATGCACAATGGGGATAGAGTCTAGCTTTAGCTCTGTGCTCATTTTTACATGCTGCCAGGGTCAAGGTTGGTGGAACAAGTGATTGACAAGGGTTAAATAGGCGAAGAAGAATAAGATGGGGAATGACCAGGGGAGTCGACATGATTTCGGTGTCTATAATGAGAGTGCTCTAGATATGAATTTTTAGGTCTTGAAGTTGTGTCTACAGAAAGTTGTGGGCTCTGCAAGTTCTAGGTAGGGTTACAAGGAGAATGACAGGCCTAGTGTGAAGAAGAGTGTATTTTAATCAATTTATACAAAAAATTAAGGTATGTATGTTTTAAGGTGAGTTATTAGGTTATTTTAGAACATTTTTTCTATTTGGTACATGGCATGAAGTTTTATTAATGATTCTTGGGGTGGTTTAAGAGAGAAGGCTAGTAAGCCTATGTGGTGGTTCTTCATGGTGTGTAGAGATTTGAAGATGATTAGAAGGTGAAATTTCTTATAAATATTATGGGGAGTCCATCTTAGATATTTCTTGATGAGTTCCATCATATTTTATTACTTTTGTGGGTTCTTTTTTCATTGGTTATAGTGCTTGGTTGAAGAGAGTATTGGCATGCAACAAGATGAAGTTATCAAGGGAATAAGAGGTAGGATCAAGGTAAGAGGGAGTTTTTAATATATTTATAAGATGGTATTATCCTAATAGTAGTATTTTTAGGTCTTGAAGATTAGTTGGTGCCCACTTTGTAATTGTGTCAAATGGGGAGAAAGTTTTTATTGTGAGTGTGCTTAAAGAGAGAGAAAGAAGGTGAGTTGTATGATGTGTGTTGACATCAATGAAAAAGGGGGATATTTTTGGAAAGTTTTAAGTGATGTCATAAAATTTTAAAATTGAGTGGATGAAGTTCCTTTATATTCTAAGTGATAATTTCAAAGTGTGCAATGTGCTTCTCCTAGTATGCTTGAATTATGCTTGGTTGATCTTCAATTTTGGCATGGTTTGAGATGATTAAGGATGAGTATAAAGTATTTATATTGTGTAAGAGGTCCTATAAGATGTCAAGGATGAATTTTTTTATTGTATACATAAGTTTTATTCATTTTTTAGTCCATTTTTTTAATCTAGACATTTTGGGTCCAATAGAAGAAAATCTGAGTAGGTAGTTTTATGACATCATAATTACCACGTGTGGATGAGTCAGGGTGAGTTTTTCATATGGTTATGATAAAATTAGTCCCATGATATGTTTCAAGTCTCAATTTATGTTATTAAGTGAAAAAAAATATGTCTGTGCAAATTTGGGCTTTGAAGCATTTTGACAATGTTTTCTATGTTCAAACAAAGCTGAGTAAGAAGTTTGGTGATGTCATATCTTGCACATATGAAAGTTTCTAGAGAATATTTATATATGGATGAATTAAAATATGAGATAATATATTATTTTATAAATATAATTTAATTCAAATAATCACAATAAATTATATTTAAGTGCAAAGTTGGGCTCCTAAGTAGTTTGACAGTGTTTTCCCATACTTATCCAAATTTGCATGTGGCAAGAAAAGATGAGTAGTCATTTTGATGTAGTAATATTTAACATGTGTGGAAGTTTAAAAAATATTTTATCATATGGTTTTTTTTATTTTGTTCCTATGTTCCATTTTTGAAGTTTTAGGTCATGTGATGAATGGCATCAAAAGATATGCATGTGCAAAGTTGGCCTTCTAGGTAGTTTTAGGCATAGTTGGCTCAGTGGCAGAAAAATATGAGTGAGAACATTATTGGAGGTATATATTCCACACATATAAGTTCAAGGATTGTATTTATATATTTTTATATTATAATATGTGATTATATCATATGGTCTAAATTTTAGATCATGCATCTAAGTGCAACAAAAGTTATTGAAGCCCAAAGTTGGCCTTCTAAGTAGATTTAAATAGTTACCATACTTTATCGATTTTGAAAGAGATAAAGATCAGGACCAAATAAATATAAAATAGTCATAAATTTTTCATACACATACATATCAATGGTGCATATTGAGTGAGATTATTTCAAGGTGTTTAATGTTTAACACAGATAAAGACTGAGCTACATATATGAGATCGACAGAGTGTATTAAGTCAAATAGTCAAGATGAAGATCCAATGATGAGAGATGAAAGGTCAAGGTTGAGATAATTAAATGAAGATAAAAAATTCATGATTTATCTAATATATGAGGGCATAAGATGCTTTTTAAGTGACTAAAGTTTAAATGTGACTGTTTGAATTCAAATATTTGAATTTAACAAAAGAAAAACCAGTGTCTAGTATTTGGGACATATCTATTGATGAAGGTAGAATTTTCTCATGGTGTAAAAATAAAATATGTATATAAATTCAATATTAATAAATAAAAAAATATTTTAAGGTCTGAAAGTGTGTATATTCAAAGTCATGAAGGTTAAAAGTTGACTATGCTTTCATGTTTCCTTTTTAAGTAACCCATGAAGGGTAATTGAGTTGTGCTTGTTGGTATCTCAAACTTTAAAGGTTAGATAGTTATTGTAAATTGTTTTATATTCCTTTGAGATTATATACATGGTATTTATAAGCTTTACCAATTTATATTTAGTATTAAAAAATTGCAAGAAGTTGACTATGTATTTGTGCATGGTATCCTTATGAACAAGGCCAATGTTTGATTTATTTGAGCTTACACAAAAGAGTGCAATGATGAATGTAATAATATAATAATGTCAAAGGTATAATGTGGAGTCGAATTATGAGTTTTTAAGTGGTTATATGTTCTTGTTTTTTTCTTGATGAAGAACTATACTGCTGAATAGGTCTCCATGAGACTTATAAGGGCTACAAGGCCCTAATTGAAAGGTGTAGCTACTTAATGGTGACCCATAGATGTTGTGGCCTACTTATTTAGATGGTATTAATCTATGTATAAATGTGATAAATAACTTAAGGTTTAATTAATACATATTGTGTGACAAAGATGGTTATGATCATGAATGTTGTATAAATAGTGAAATCAAATGTGATGGTTTCCAGACTTGTAAGAGGCATCTGTATGTGAGAGTTGTGGAGTGAAGGAGAGGGAGATTGCCTAGTTGATGATTTTATTAATATATAATATTTATGAATATGTTTATGACCTATGGTTCATGTTTTGATATAAAAATAGTGCTCATTCAACTTAAAGATGAGTGAAGAGGTCTAGGGTGATCCAAAAGGTTGTTTTAGATGCTTTGACTGTGAAAAGTTGAAGAGAGTTGATATACTTTGTATCTCCATAATATTGGTAGGAAATCAATGTTATGAGATGTTTTGTTCATATTTTTTGTTGTTTTAGGGGTTTTTAGCCTCTTTTCAAGGTGAAGCTTGTTAGAAGTCTAGTTGTTGTGGTTACTTAGCTAGACATCTGTGGTAGCACCTTGTGGGATTATAGTCTCACTAAATAAGGGATGGTAATTAATTTATCAGTTAATGATAGTCTAAATTGGGTCTTACTCATATTGGTTAGTATTCTAATTTTAGGTTCTAGTGGTTTTTCTTCCCCAAGAGGGTTTCCCACATATGTCATGTTTTATGCATTTGATCGTGCATTGTCTCTCTTGTTCATTTTTATGAATGATGTGTATGCTTCATGAATGCTTGTGGTAACTAATTAAGAGTTGTTGAAAGGTTTGAATTTGAATTTGAATTATCTAATCTCATTAATTCACACCCTTCAATGATTGTACCTCAAAAAACAAGCATTATAAGGAGGGCACCCATAAATACCACAACCTATGAATGAATTGGTCTCTTCAAATTATTAATTAAATATAAAACAACCTTAATCCTATTCCACACATCACTAGATCTACGTTTTAATATAAACTATTATTATTTCCACTATTAGGAACATTTAGGTAGCCTAAAATCAATAGAGGGAGATAAGGAACACCAAAATTTTTAGCCTAAATAACCATAACATCCTAACCATAATCTCACTAGACTGATGGCTTGAATATCTAGATATGTCATTAGTGTAATTATAGATGTGCATGAACTACCAATAAACTTAGAGATATATTTCATTTGATTCACACCTAATGGGGGATGTATAGTTGAAAAAATTATTACTTATAAAATAACCTTAATAATCACAAATGTTAAACATGAGGATGTAACATGTAATTTTTCCCCATTTACCATACAATAAATAACATATTACTAGTTATTTAACCTACCTAAAGATTCAATCACTAGTTGGGATCCATTTTGAAACAAAGTATTAACATAGTTTAGATAAGTTATAGACCATAATGTGATTTATCAACAATTTGATAGTATCAATAGGGAATTAAATGAACCCATATATATATATCAATGTTAGGTTCTAAAATATGTATAGCTAAATCATAATGCTATACAAACTAGATGCCCAATTAGCTTTTAAAATGTACAAAAATACTTTAGATCCCTAGATAGCTAGGTTCATACAAAGAGATCCCCTCCTAGTGGAATTACCACTAGCATACATTGAGGCTATTAAGTTAGATATACACTTCAATCCTAAGGGTCAAATGATCCTGAACCATTATTTATGATGTCCCTAATTTACTAGCCTTAAATATAATCCCTAACACAAGTTATAATGTCCCAATGCCCAATCCAATGCCAATAATGAATCAAATTAACTTAAGGAAATACATGTTAAACCAAAATTTAGTATTTATTAGACCTAAACAATGGTGAATATGAAACCCAAGATCATAACCAAACACTATTCCACATAGTAAATAGTGTTTAGGATTCCCCCAAGATTTCACCAAGAGATATTATGATGAAATTCAAGATATGGTATAGAAATTTAACATTAAATTATTTATAATTCAAAGGAAATTTGGGAGAAATAGAAAGGAAGGATGAAATATAAATTATATATTCATAAATAAAAACACCAATCTATGAACTTAACTTCCCAAGGTTAGGCTAAGACAACTAACATAATGGATAGATGGATGGTTGAATATATGGATTGGGATGGTTAAATTGAGGAATGATGTTTTGGATGATGAGAGATAATTTATTTCCATGATGATAACAAAATATTTATACCATGTCATTTTGTTATTAAGGGAATCTAGCTAAGAAGAAATAAAACTCTAAGGTCCCTCTGTATCAGTGATGAGAAGGTAATGAAGTTATTCATCAATGCTAAGAAAAATAAATTGAGTATGATTAGGATGAATGACTTGGAGGATTTAATAAATCATGTAACATTGGTTATGACTATTCAATTCATAAAGAAATTAATCAAAATCTAATGAGGCTAGTCCTAAGGAGGAAATAAAATGGAATGGTGAATGGATAAGGTTGGACGGAATTATATTGGTGAATTTGTAGATGAGGAGGGATGACTATGGAAGGCTCATGAAATAGATATTACTCATAAATAAAATTAATAGAATAAAAAATAATTTGTGTAATGGGGGGTCGAATGGAATATTTATAATCTAAGAAATACATTAATGTCATTATGTAAATTACTAGTAGGGAAAGGATATTTGACCCTAGGGAAAAGATCCATGCTAATAAGGTAAGGGTACTCTAAGAGTGTCAATAAAAAGAAAATAAAATATGTTTGTGAGTTTAATAATTTTATGATCTTATTTGGATGATGTTTCTAAAATTACATACTTGTTTTTATGAAAGTTTTATCAAGGTTCTAGAGCTTTGCTCATTTTGACAAGGATTTTTCTAAATGTTTTGAGTTATTTGGACAATGTTTGGAGAATAAAGTTAATTAATATAATTGATAAAAATATAATTATGAAATAAATATATAAATTAATAAAAAAAATTAAATTAAATTAAATTACTTTTTTTTTCAAAGTTTCGGGGGCATGCAAACTTAAAACTAGAATTCTAAAAGAAATATGTAAGTGCTGATTTTTCCTAGCTTTTCCTAATTTATAGTATGATTTATCTAACACAATATAAATTAGCTAAATTTGTTTTTTCATTTAACTATTTAATTTATATTATAAAATGCTTGCAAATGGTTTTTACTAACATGAAAAAATGATACCAAATTATAAAACCCTAGAAATAACACTAACTAAGAATTCATAAAATTAACATCACCTACTTAAGTTATAAATTGATTTTGGAATGTTTGAATACCTATGTATGAAATGAAGTGATTTATGAATGAAAAAAATGAAATTTTAGCGATCTAATTTTTATAGTTTAATATTTAAAAATAATGATCTTTCACCAATTAAATTAATGGATCTTGACTCCAATATGAAAGGTTTGAATATCTAGGTTATCCAAGCACATGTGCACATGCATCTCTCTCTCTCTCTCTCTCTATATATATATATATATATATATATATATATATATATATATATATATATATGTATATATACATATATACATATATGTATATATATATATATGTATATATATATATATACATATATACATACATATATATATATATATGTATATATATATATATATATATATATGTATATATACATATATATATGTATATATATATATGTATATATATGTATATATATATATGTATATATATGTATATATATATATGTATATATATATATATATGTATGTATATATATATATATACATATATATATATATATATATATACATATATATATATATATATATGGTATAAAACACCATGTTATTTCAAATAATCTAACATGTAATTGCAAAAAAAGAAATATAAACTATATTTTTGTGAAAGAAAGGAAACAGAGAAGGATTTATTTTATTTTTATTTTTTTTAATTTTTAGATACATGAATAATATAATTAATAAATAAAATTAAAATATTCTAATATAATACATCATGTTATTTCAAATAATCTAACATGTAATTGCAAAAAAAGAAATATAAACTTTATTTTTGTGAAAGAAAGGAAACAGAGAAGGATTTATTTTATTTTTATTTTTTGTTATTTTTAGATACATGAATAATATAATTAATAAATAAAATTAAAATATTCTAATATAATACATGAAATCAATATTAAAAAAATCTTCCAACTTGATCAATGGTTATGACCAAGCAAAGGCAATATAATGTTGTTATGTGAATTTCCCTCAAGAAGATATCTCCTCTACATAACATGATTGTATGAATTCATATAAAAATTATGGTAAAAATATAATTATATTAATAATGACACAATCCTATAAAAGAGTGAAATTTTATAGTGGTTGGCTGGTTCACTAATAATAATGACTATGTTGTAGGTTTAGTGAATTATCTCTAACAAAACTATGTAAATTTGACTTGAAGATAACCAAAGGTGGAGAAAAATAATTTTCAAAATTAAAATTAGGTAGGATAGGTTTTTATATATATTTAAAATAATATTATTCTATGCATATTTTTAATCTAAAATTCATCTAAAATAGAGATACTTGTAGAAGAAGAATGTGAGGTTGCATGTGTGAGTTTAGTTATTGGTTGAATGAAATAAAAAACTAGGATGGATAAAGATTGATTAAAAAATAGTGGGGATGAGTTTTTATATAATGACAGCATGCATAAATTCATTCAAGTGATAAAAGTTAAGAAAATCATGTAAAATGTGTGATAACTCAAGTCTCAGATGTTAAAATTGAAAGACATAACGTTGTAAAATTACCATTATTTATAGGTGATAGATATGAAACAAATATATAAGGTGATGATACAAACCTATTTGGTACTAATAATACCCTATAAAATTATGAAACCAACATAAAGATAACACTTATATCATGATATTGTATGTAACTTTGATGGCATAACACATTTGAGAGGGGAAACTTTGTGTGAGAAATTGGTGGTTTCATCCTAAATAAGGTATTTTAGATATTAATGCCAAAATTGAAAAGAAAAAAAATTAATTTTGATAATGGGATAAGGATAATTATTCCATATAGAATCAAGTTTGAGCATATTTTTGGAGATCTTTGCATCATTATTAGATTTATTGTAGAAATGGTTCACCGTGTAATTTTTGGGTGTGCACAAGAAATTCACTTAATATCTATGTAACCATCCCTTTAAACATTCAAAAAAATATCCATAACCTTCACCTAAAAAGTTTCTTGAGATCAACATATATGATTTAACCTTGCCAAATTGGTGCAGGGTGTGAAACACTTCCCAACATGGAGAATTAAATTGCATCAATTCATGTAATTCATTTGACATATTTCAAAATAAGAAGTAAGTTATGAGGTTGTCCCAAATCACCCAAATTAATCTAACTCACAAAATGTCCCAAGAACATAGATATTCCTAAGTACTTTCATGCTTTTTTAAACTCTCTAATTTAAAAATCAATAAGAAAATGAACCCAAGGAGCCATTAATTAGGTTCATGTTTTCAAGAGTACAAGAGGAATAACTAGACATCGAGGAATATAAAAAAAAGCCACCTCACACAACATCCACTCCCCCAAACAAATATGTTATGCCCTATTATCTTAAGGATAAGAATTACCCATACCTACAAGGAGTAATTATAAAAGCACTCATGTAGAATCACAACCTACCCTTAGCAAAATTGGTTATAACATAGTATAAGACATGAAATAATTAAAAGTGAATATCATGTTACATGATCTAACTAAGATCACTAAGAAAATTGATCTTCTCTTGAAATCTTTGACTAATAAACTAATCCAAAATAATCAAAATGACACACACCAACATGTTTATACATAAGAACAAGATTTAGGTCCCCCTTTCCTACTTATATTTTAAATATTTAAAAACAATTTACAAAATTGTATATTTGATTCAAGATCCTCATCTAATGTCATGCCCATTAGAATTTTTAATAAACTAGGGATAACTCTTATCAAGTCTAACAAAATAGTCATCCAACTAGATATGTCTAAATTAAAGGTGGTCTAAATACTTGAATCGTATGGGATGTTAAAAAGTAGATATTGGTATAAAACCCTAAATAGGTACATGGCCACAAACATTTCTCACATGTGGCTTCTTTGGAGAGGAATCAATAATAAAATCTAGGTTCATATAGAATCTATGATAAAATACATGATCATTGATTATAATACCAAAAATGAAAAAGTGAATGTAGTATCACATAACATTAGTATTTACACAATCTTCATGGAACCTTTTGAGGAGAAAATGACAATTTTTTAATCATCAAGCTAATGGACCCTCTAATTTGAAGTGTAGGATATAAAAAGGTTTTAAACCTAGTATTTTATTGATCAATCCATAAGGAAAGTGACACTTAGTTGCTTATGGGCTATAGGTCCCTTGTTAAAAAAAATCTCATCAAATACAACACACTAATTTTGGGCCTATAATTATCATAAAACAAAATTCAAAGAGTTGTGATGATTTTGGGATTATAAACTAGTAACCAACTAGGTTAGGAGTAAATTCCACTATAAGTTATCCTATCTAAATAAATGTAAAAATTGATCATGGGACCTAATTGAAATGTTTAATGATTTAAATGTTATACCCATTCCTAGGGAGGATATCTAGGTCACAAAATATTTAATAGCCTCTGATAGGATTCTATCTCCCCTAGATGATTCAAAATTATAACACATATCCATATAACTAGAACCTTACCCATTAGTATGAAATAAATTTGAAAAATTTCAAGGTTTTGAAGATGATCACCATATCCTAGAAATTGTCAGTAGCACTAGGCTATTTAGTACCCATATATTAGATGAGAAAGAGAGAGACAATCTTTCATATTATTACTATGATAATGATGGTATCATGAATTTAAAATAAAATCACATCCCAAATGGCATGATTTACATTGACATGATATTTAAATTGGATGGGTCAAATTCTAATCTCAAAAGACAAGCATATGTTGGTCAATGATCTAATACCATCATCCTTGGGTCAGTAAATGAACCCAATAATGTCAACATTGGTCCTCATTGTACTATAATATAAATATAATAACTCAATTGACTACATTTTTAATAAAAATAAGTGATTGCTTTGACATATGGATACCTTAAGGTCTTTGACCCAAGTGTGATAATGCACCCTATACAACTTAAGTAAGGGAAAAACCCCTTCAAGAAGAGGTAATGACCTATGAAACCTATTTTAGAGCCTCTCATCCAAAATAAGGTCCATAACCTACTCTCATCTAGGATTATTTTCCTAGTTCTATATTATACATGGGTATCTAATCTACTGCCTTTATGCAAGAAGAATGGTTAAATTATATTCTATGTCAATTTCATAAACCTAAAATGATCTTAAAATAAAATCAACTACCCATTTACATAATTAAATTAGGTAATACATATGTTTAGTGGCTCTTATATGATGTCTTTATTGGATGGATTATCAGGTTATAACCAAGTTTTATTAAATCAAGAAGATAGATTCAAGACTAATTTCATCACTAATTCGGGCATGCTCACATACAAAAAAATTCCCTTTGGACTCATAAATTAGGATATTTGTTCTATAGGGCCAAGGATTTTTAATTTCAAGGTTTGATTGATAAATACATAATAATATATATGGATGGCCTAAATATAATATTAAAATGCAAGTTTTATCATATTCCTCATCTGCATAAAAAATTTCAAAGGTATATAAGGTATGTTATCTCCATAAATACAAATAAAAGCATATTTAGGGTCACATAAGGTAATATTACTGGTCATATTTTCACAATAAAGTTATCTATATTGTCCTTGAACAAGCTAGTGTAATTTTTAAAATACCTCTTCCCAATATAAAAAAAGAGTTCAAATATTTCTTTGGAAATATTTATTATTGTGCACAAGTTTATTTATAGTTTTTCTAATATTTTTAAACCTTATAATGTATGTTGAAATAGTATTTTAAATTTTAATTAAATATTTAATTGATGGTATACTTATAGGAAATCAAGAATGTCATCATGCAAGTGCTAGTCTTAATTATCATGGACTACATGAAGGACTTCCACCTATGCTTCTTCACTTTTGAGCATACAATTTCTATTTTGATCACACAAAAATTTGTTGAATAAGAACATTTTATAGCATTTATGGAAAAAATTAATGATGTACAATTTAATTATTACACCCTAGATAAACATGCCTATGCTATGATAAAAAGTTATGAAAAATTTAAGGCACTACATCCTATGAAACAAAATTAATCCCATAGTATCTGATCCATCCATAAAGCTTAGGCTTGGGAAAAATGAGTTGGGTGAACATATACGATGATGAATGAGTAAGATACAAGAACGTAACATGGAGATTAAAGCTACCAAGATAATGAGATTCCAAGGCATCATGTAGATAATGACATAAGTAAATCCCATAATCATCATGGTAAAAATGTATAAAGAAAAAATTTCAAACCAAGACTAGTATGACCCAATGTTTCACTATCTTCTATATGGAAGGTCCCCTATAAAGTAAAATAGAGAATAAAAGAGATATCTTAGGCTAAAAACTACTCATTACATGTTGAATAAAGGATTAATCTATTTAAATAAATATGAAGGGTTATTTATGTGATGCCTATCAAGATAAGAAGTTTGAGAAGTAATGACTACCCTTCATGGAAGGTTAGGCAATGGCCATCTTTCTATGACTACTAAAAATCATAAGAAATTATGAGATAGATATTATTGGCCCACCATTTTTAAGGATTAAAATAATCACATTTAAACTTTCCATGAATTCCATATTTTTTCTAAGAGATAAGTTATGTTTCAATGCCACTCCAATCTATGAGTCAAGGATGCCTCTTTGTTCAATTGGGATTATATTTTGTTGGATTCATCAATCCTAATTCTTTGGATGGCCATAATTTAATTTTGAATTATATTTACTATTGTAAAAGGTGGATATAAGCCAATACTAAAAAATAGTACAACTAAGGAAGTGCTCAAATTTATGGAGGAAAATATTGTCACTTGGTTTGGTACACTAGTCTCATTAGTTAATGATTATGGGCCTAATTTCCAATGAGAATGACTCATATAATAGGCCTATGAAATTAATATAATATTAAATTTTCCATATAAATATTATCCATATGGAAATGGGCTAGCTAATTCCATGAATAAAAATATGGTGAATGCAATTAATAAATATGTTAAGACTAGGCCCAGAGATTTGCACTCACTATTTAAATATGGGGTTTTTATTAATCAAACTAGATATAAAGAATACCTAAAGAGTTTAGATTTACTCTTGATATATGGATAGGGACCAATATTTTATGTGATACTCTAAATGCCTACATACAAATTCATTCAATCATATATGGATAATAATGAGAAAGTAAACTCAAGGTGATTATAATTGTTTAGATGGAATATACACATGAATAATCCCTCTAAAATTTTAGAAAATTTTAGAAAATTTTAAAGATATGGATTGATAATAAAGAGAAGGTGAAAGATTTTAGAATATCTGATTTAGTGTTATTGTTAGACAAGTCCCATGAAAATAAAGGAAAACATTGAAAAATGTATCTTGTATGATTTGTCCTTAACAGGTCATTAAAATAATGGGACATAATTCCTTCAAGTTGAAGGATTTAAAAGATAAAAACCTCTCTCTTTTGGTGAATGGTAAATTATTGAAGAACTAGTTATCATTTATGCCATACACAAGTGTCTCACACTGATTGTAAGTTTTAACCGAGGATAAGTATAGGTTTAGCATAGTCTTAGAGTAGTTCATTTTCCATTTATTTTCTTGTTTGTTATCTATTTGTCACTTATTTATTTGATTTGTTTTATGGTGGTTATGTTCTTTAATTTATTATTTGAATAACCTATTTTAGTCCCATTAAAATCTAGTATGTCATGTTGATCTCTTCAAAATGTGTGAATGATTGAGTTTGTGTTTTCTTGCCACTATATCTTCTTATCTAGTCTTTGCAAACCTATGACAAAATGTTGAACGTGCCATACAAAATTTGAAAACTATTAAATTATATATATATTATTTAGTTTTCACACCAAAATCACATGGAAAATAATTTCATAATATTAATTAGGAATGGGATCATTATTTCAAAATTTGGTAGGTGAATTAAGAATTTTTTTCTTATTTATGGGAAGTCAACACTAAATTTAAACACATTAAGAAACCACCTTGAGATATATGGAAATAGTATACTATTAGCCTTTGATTACAATAATTTTTTTACCACTCATTTATCCTAGATACATTGGTTCCCAACACTCATGAAGAAAATAAGAATAAGATATGAAATTAAAAATGGGAAATCTGAATGTCTAAATAAATTTACAAGGTCTTTCCTAAGAAAGGGTGATTCAGGAAACCTCCATCACATGATTTCCTACCTATATAGAAATTAAGCCAGGCTGAAGTGGATTCAAAGGGATCTCCTTCAGGGATATAAATGTCTATCTAAAAACATAATGATTTCCAAGCCTCCCCCTAGATAACATGAATAAAATGTATCACCCATCAAAATTTTGAATTACCAGAGTTACTACAAATTTCTACCAGAATGTGAAGGGTAATATGTATTCCACACAACTTGGCTTCTCAAAAGGATTCAAACATAGTATGTTATTTGATAAATTAGACTCAACTAATTTATTTCTATTTAGTATTATGTAACTATTTTCCATGATCTCTCTGATTCACCTAAAATAAAACTAGAAATTCTAAGTTTCGAACACTTTGATAGTGTTTTTGATGTGTAGTCACCATTTTTTGTGACCAAAATTTCCTTTTAATTATAAATAAAAGTGGACCCTTATCCCCAAGTTATTTATGGGAAACCTAATATTGGGCCTTGAAATTTATGAAATAATTCTTTAAAATTTGGGCCCATTCATAATAGTTGGTAATTAATAGATTTTAGTCCTTGTGTTTTCATGAAATATTTCATGAATGGTCCCTTTATATTAATACATTGATTTAATATTTTCATGTGATTATCTTTGGTTAATCCATTTTGAGCTCTTTCATGTTTCATACTTTATTTTTCAAGTACTAAATTTTATATGATAAAATTCAATGTTGGCATGGAAATTCACATTCTCTTTAATTCCCAAAAGTAATCTCCCATGACTCATCCATGACAGGTAAGTGTGTTTTTATTTATAAATCATTATTAATTGAATTAATATTTTTATGCATCTTATAAGTCCCAAAGTCCTATTATGTGTTAGAGGATAGTGTTATTTTGGCCCTACTATCCAATCATAGCCTACCACCTATCAATCCAAACTCATAGAGATTTATAATACATAAGCATCTTGGGAGGACATTGAATAAGTATAATTCATGATGCATTATCTGATAGATTTTTGCCATATGTATAATCCTTACTCCTAGAGTATCACATTTATCAAAAGTATGTATGATTTTGGGGACATTAAACTTATAAAATAGTGCCATGTGGAATTTATATGTCTCTCAAGGTGTCATAAAATGGTATGGAGTATGAATTATTTTCAATTCTATCCATACCACATGACCCTACCTTAAACATGAAGGATCATATACTAGGTACCATACATTTAACACAAGACTATCTTAGGAATTCTTGGGGTCCACCTTAATGTACAAATTACATTTATTAAACCATAAGAACACTCTCAAAGGCCACAAAGGAAACTAAAAGGTGCATGATCAATAAACTTATGGAAATGAATAGACCAACTAGATGTTATCCTCAAGACATTAGGGTGGGTTAGTTATTGACATGTAGACAAGTCACATCTCAACAATAAGTTTTAAATCCAAATTGGAGATTTTTAAATAAAACTAAAAGTTTGAAATCTATTTGATTTGAATAGCATCACTAAGTTAGAATTAATACACACAGTAGTGAAATCTAATTATTATTACTACAAGCTCAATTCATAAAGCCTTAAGGTACCATCTAAGTGGAATCCATACCCATTATTATCATAACTTAGACTATAAGATCTCATAATATCTAGTGATGAAATAAATCCTATATATATTTATCTAAAGATCCTATCTTCTTTCAAAACTTATTTTTAATTCTCTTTGAGTTTATGTCTAACAGTGTATCATCTTCATTGATTCCGAATCACGTATAATATTTTAGAGATAACACATTCATATAGGGAATGGTTAGGTATTAAAAATATAATGAAGATTATAATACCATTGATGAAATGAAAAAGATGAAGGATGCTGATGCCACCTAGGAAGAGACCCAACTCTCATATGACCTATTGGTAATTTATAAATTGAGACATCACAAGTTTTTGACCAAGTTAGATATTGTTGATGCCTCTATGTGGACCAAAGATGTCCTTAGTGTTCAATAACACTTCTCATTTTAGATTTCTAGTAATTTAAAGCATGAGTAGAATATTGTGTCAACTTAATGTTACCTATGGTGAAATAGTGGTAAAGCAATGTTTAATTGTTCCCACAAATTTATGTTAATTGAAGGCTGAGACACATCATGGTCCAATTATTTATAAATTATAAGTATATATGTTAATTATATTTAAATTATTATCAAATCTTAAGCTACAGAATAATCTAAATAGATATTTATAATGAAGCTTAAATTGAAGTGATTTAGTTTTTTTTAAAAAAAGCAAATGAGAAGAGTAGGGCAAAAAGAAAACAAGTGATTGCTTATTTTAGCCTCAAACATTATGATAAAGATTCAATTATAAATGAGTTTTCATTAAAACCAATATATAGTGAGAAATATCCTAAGCTAAGATTTCACTATACACCAAGAAAACTTCGAAGGATGACATAAAGAATCACAAGAATTGGGTTTACTTTAAAGATTTACTACTATAATCAAATAATATTTGAACATCTAAATATAGAGAAAAATGAAGTGAAGTAAATCCAATATCCTTAAATTAATCTATCATATGTAAAAATTAGAAACCTTTTGATTAAAGATGCAATCCACAATTCAAAGAAACTATTCAAATTTAAGGCATAAAACTAGCAATTGAGAGAAAAGCTATATTAATAATTGACACATCAAATTTGGATAATCTTTGTGGAATTAATTGATAGTATAAATTACTTAAAAGTATATAAATTTCCTCAAAAATCTCTCCCTTTACAAGATGGTAATACATGCCTTTTATAAAAATACAAGGCAACACACCGGTTAGTTACAAGATCTAACTGTAAAAAAGATAAGGACAATTAACCTTTAGAAGGCTATAAAATACTCTTGTTTCTCAAAATTTGACTAACCTAGAGGCAATATTATAATTAACTAGCATATGATTTACAAATAATATTCTTTACTTAAAATATTATAATGTTTTTACAAAGAAGGAATATCAATTAACTTGGTGGGCCCATTGTCGATGGACTCCTCTATTGCTCTTGCAAAAGTTTCATGAACCTCTGATGTTGTATTGTAATAAGATCTAGGTCCATAATTGGCTTTACGAGGTAGACCTCTTCCTGATCATCTAGGTCATCAAGGCCCATATCATCTCTAGCCATAGTTTCTTTTATGCTCTTAGTTTCTACAATCTTTTCCTCTACCATGACTATCATGCCTAAAATCCTACCATTGTCACCACTTGAATTGCCCTAGATTTTTCCCTTTAATTCATTCATCACTAAATTGACTATATTTTTGTACTCTAAATCATAAATTATCCCCAAGGTTGTATTCTTGGTAAGATTGGCTAGCATAGTGCCCGGGAGCTGCTTAATCCTAGTGATCAATTCTTTTTCATCAACTAAGAGTTTATCCAAATTCTTTGTCCACATACTTAGAATCTAGATTTTGTAAACCATTTTCCCTAATATGGCATTTAGTTGAGCTAGGCTAATATATTTAAATTTAAGAATCTTATTCCTAATCAAAATGCTAATGAGATCCCTTATTCTGGTCTCTACCTTATGCCACTCTATGATTAGTCCTTTGGCCACTTCACCTTGTTATCTTAATGCATCATGCCTCAGCCTTATTTATTTTAAATAATCAAACATATAAAATAATGATGCTTCAAACATGTTTATTATTACATAAAGCACTAATAAAATTTCCCTTATCTCTAAGTTCTCCTTTTCCTTTTCCAAATTTTGAATCCTCTGTTAGTCACACTTTGAATGTGTGTTTTCCAGGCATCAATCCCACAAGCTATCAGCAATATATTAAAAATTCATTGGTGCCATCATGCCATTGCATCATTATCCCATGATGAAGCATGAACCATAGGATCTGCAAAGATGCACGAACCTTAAGTTAGCACATAGACATAAAAGAACTCAGGATAAAATGTTTTTACCTATGTTTATTTCATATTAATAAATACAAATAGACTTAGGTTAAATAAATTTTGTGCTAAGTTTTATGTCACAAACATCCTTTTAAATAAGACTTAGTATACGTCTCTAGCCTAATCTTCATGACATTTAAACAAAATTCAATGGGGACCTTAAGAAAAAGACTTAAGCCAAGTTCATTTTGAATATATTTAGACCATTAGACCATTTCAATATTTGTAGTTCAAATATTTAAATTGTTTCAACATCCTCCAAGGGCTCTCATTAATCTACAAGGCAATTTTTGAGCCTTTTTAGAAACATTTTTAGAGTATATGTTAGTCCTGAACAAATTAATTCATTATCTTAAATTTGACTATCTCATAGACATCAAATTCATCCTCATAGACATCAAATTATGGTAATGTGAATGTCAAATTTAGGCTCTTGAAGTTATTAGTTTTGATGGGCTTAAAGTTGATAGCTGCATGGACGTCAAATACATCCTCATAGGCATTAAATGATAGTTGTGTGAACATCAAATTTAAACTCATAAAACCTCCTATGCTCCAATATGAGATTTCCACTTGACACATTCACAACACCTCTTTGGATCTTGGACTCAATTCACTCTATTGGATTGAGAATCATGATAAGGTGAGAGTTGTTCGATCAAGATCTAGGAGCTTACTCATGATTGGTCACTATTAGCCATTTTTCACTCCTAAGTTTTACATCTTTTGTATTGTCTATGTGTACCATTCCATTTATTTATTTATCTTGGAAAAAAATGTCAAGTATTATTCCCTTTGGAAGCCTTTTTTGGTATTTTTAAAAATGTATTATTTCCTTCAGCGAGTTTCTTTTCTTCAATTTTTTGGTCCAAGTCTGAAGGAATTATTTTGGGTTTTTTGTATTAAACAAAAAGTTTGAAAGAATTATCCTTTACAAATTTTATGAAAGAATTCTCCTTTGTAAATTTTTGAGGGAATTATTTTAGAATTTTTGTTCCCAATTTTTTTTTTAAAGAATTGATCTTTACCACTTCTCTAAAGGAAATGTCTCTTATAACTTTTCTGAAAGAATTGTTTCAGACTTTTTGTCCAAAACAATCTTTTAGAAGGGTACATTACAACTCACCAAAGGTTCTTTTTCCTTTAAAGTGTGATAAAAAAAAGGTCAAAGGGATACTTCAAAAAATCTTAAAGGGCCTTCTCCTTAAAGAAAGGTCCACTTTTTTTCTTTCAAAGGGAATCTTCCAAGGAAGGGTACAGTTTAAAGGTTCTAAAGGTCTCTCTTTCAATAAAGTGGTCATGTGCACAAGTCCAAAAGGGAAATTCCATCTTCTGAAGGGCACTTCAAGTTTTTGAAAGGATATTTTCACCTATAAAGTTCCATAAAAAAATTGTTGAAGGGTCTTTTGTTGCAAAAGTGTCATTCATAAAAGGTTCGAAGGGACACCGAAAGAAAGTCTATAGAAAAAGGGTTTTAAATAGAAAAGAAAAGAAGCCCATAGAAAAGTTGTTTTGGAATTTTTATTTGAAACAAAAATACTTAAGGATATTTCTCAATAAAGATGAACCAATCCAAGGGGCCCAAAAGGTGTAGTCTTTTAGATAAAATGGATGAGGATTATTTTGGGAAAATAACCAAAGAATATAGTCTGAAGAGACATTTGGGAAAAGTCTGAAGGGCCTTTTCAAAAGCTCTAAAGGGCACCTTTCAGACAATTTACCCTAAACCCAAGGTCTTTAAGGCTATTTTCATGCCAAAGTGTCCTATGAAAAAATTCCAAAGGGTATAGACACTTATGTAGAGTCCATAGAAGGAGTGTCGAAGGGCATGTTTGAGCAGTCTAAAGGGAAGATGATAGGAAGGTGCCTGATAATAAAAAGTTGGAAGGAAAATTACTTCAAAGGAGTTTTTCAAGTGGAAATATGGTTTAATTAATGTAAACTTCAATATAATAATCTAACCTTTGGTTTTAAAATAAAAGGATTCACAATCAGATCCAAAGGTTCACATCCTTCATTCATTAAAGTAGTGAGAGGGCCAATATAACCATTGATCAACTAGGATCTATGTCATTTTGTAACAACTAATCAAAGGAAGAAGACAAGACTAATGTAATTAAAATGAAAAATCTATAATAAATGGATAACCACTTTGATGCCATGACTCAACCCAAGAATATCTTATTTCTATTAGCATAACAATTAGAGAAGCATCTTTGAGAGAGTAGGTTAAACCATGTAACCATAGGATATGGCATAGATAAATAAAATGGATGGAATGAGAATCCCTTGGAAAGATGGTTGTAGTTGAAGATGGAGACTTCCAACCAATTTATTCCTCTCTTTAACACCAAAGGTCTCCCCTTCTCGCTTCCTCTCTACTATATATATGGACCTTTGGCTAGTGAAAAGACACCTCCATAGAGTATGGTGAAGCCTTGTTGGAATGTTATACTACCTTTAAGCATTAGTAAAATCCTTTCTTTCAATTTTTTAGCAATTTTTTGAGTGTATAAGTGATATAAGTGACAACATATGATGATCTTCCATCCTTCTATCCTTTATCCTTCACACCTAAGTAATAGTTCTTAGTCTAATAGGTTGTTTAGAGTGAATTCATGTGTGTTGAATTGATATAAGTGTTTAAATATTCCTAGAATGTGTATTTAACCTTTCAGTTCATTTCCCTTCTATTATTTCATATGTCTTACCTCGATACTAAAATATTTGGGTTAGAATCTTTAAATCTTGAAAATTGTCTGTGCATTTGGTTATATTGTGTAATAGGATATGATATTCATGAGGAAGATAACCTTGGTACATCAACATTATCAAAATAAGTTTCCCTTATTCAATTTCTAACCCTTTTCCTTTTAATTAAGCTAGTTCAGATAGAGACTATTTTTTAGAGGTAAATTCAAGGAGCTAGCCCCTTTAAATCTAGAGGATTATTTCCTACATAGATCTACCCAGATGCATATAAATGTCCCAACATTGCCCAAATATATAAGATTCCTAAATATCCTCTTCTAGGGTGAAAGATTTCGAGACAAGAGTTCTGGCACACTCAATGGGATGAGTTATTTACATGTCAAGGTGAATGTTGGTCTTGAAAAGCTTAGAGTTGTAGAAATATCCTTAATATAGAATTTGCCAAATCCAAAAGGTGAGAATATTTGGTTGTAGATCAAGGTTCCCACATTATACTTCATGTTCTTCACTAGGTCATCTAGTAGTCCTGATCAAGCCAGTATAGCTAAATCTTTTCTTAAAGAATAATGCCCTGAACCATTCCTAGTGCTTAGAGATCCTTAGCAAGGTCATTTTGGAGAATAAGAAGTTGAGGAAGTTGGAGAAACATGAGATCAAGAGGAAAGAAGATAAATTGAGAGGCAACAACCTTTCTCAACCTTTAATACTAAAAATCCAATTGAACTTCTTATATATGACCCTATTCTTCCTATTGATACCAAGAGTCTACTAGGTTTTAATGGAGAGGGTCATATTACCCCATCTGAGCATATTAGGGACATTCTAAATTTTTGTAACTTCTATAATGTTACCTAAGCTAGCATATCCATTAGATTGAATGATATGTCTCTAAAAGGAAAGACACTTGACTGGTATAGGACTTTGGAAGGTGGTTGCATTCAAATTTGGGATGGCTTTAAGGATTAGTTGGTAACTAGATTTGATAATAAGAGTGATAATACCTATTGATCCATTAGCTAAACATGATAAAGAGAGGTCCTAATGAATCTATGTGACATTTTAATGAAAGATTTCAAAGGATTTAGCATAGGTTATCACCTATCATGGGACCTCCTCCTAGCTTTGTGTTCCCCTCTTATATCAAGGGTATTGGTATAGATGTGGCAGTGATGTTATAGGCAATGAGAGAATTCAATCTACCAGACACATATGAAATAGCTATTAAAGCTAAGGATAGCTTAATACAGGATAGAAAACTACCTCTAAGAGTTTGAATGCCTTTTTTGTCTCATAGTTTGGTTGAAGCTCCAAGCATAGCACAAGTTCCTAATGCTAATGTAAAGCTAAGAACCTTTCCAAAGAAGGTGGATAATGATATGGATAAAGATGAAGAGGTCCACTCATTGTGAGCTCAGCTCAAGCAAGCTTAGTTCCAAATAAGTGCTCTACCTAATCCTCAATACTATCCTCAATAAAGATATAGAGCTCCACCCAAATAGAACTACCAAGGAAGAGGTGAAGGTCAAAAAAGTTTTAATAGGTAGCTCAGTGCTTATAATCCAAATTCCACTCCTTCCATGAAGGCTATTGTTCTAGTACATGCTAACCTAGTCTAAAGGGAGGATCATTTGGACCAATGGAGACAACCTAAAAGTTAGTTTGTGCATGATGGTGGAGAATACAACCAATATTTGGTGGTACAAGAAGAAACTACTCCTTACATGACATTAGAAGAAGTCAATCCTAGTCAAAAGAATATCCATGGAGAAGGTAGTAGCTAAAGTGTAGGTATGATGAAATTTTAAGCAAAGGATAATTATGTGTTGAATCAAAGCACGTCAATTACAGCCAACTCAAGAGCCAAGAAGAGGGCTCTAGGAGATGTTCTAGGAGTACATGTAACTCTAAGTGATACCTCTCTAAGGCCACAAGGTGTGACTCCTAATGCAGTTCTTGCTACAAGTAATGTTCCTCAGTAAAATTAGAATGCAAGAAGGATTGTCAAACCTACAAAACATTAGGTTTATACTCCCCCACTACCTTCAATAATGAAATAAAATGTAAATACTTCAACTCTATACATTTTTTATTCTTTAAATAATTCTAAGACATGCGTGTCTCTTTGAGAAGTCTTACATATTCCTGGTTAAAAGGAGTTGTTATAATAATAGCTAGTAAACATTCATGTAGCCCCTCAAATGTCAAAACACAATAATGTGGACCTTACCAATTCTCTAAGTCATGTCTTAGATCCCTCCACCAAATCTTAAAATCCTCCACCCTTCTAACTCACACTCATTATGGGAAATAGGTTGGTTCATAAGTGTATTGTAGATAGTGGAGCTAGTACCACTATCATGCCAAAGTGGTGGTTGATAAATTTGGATTGAAGTAAGAATAACATAGTAAAGGTGTGTTATATATTTATGGTAATATGACCGAGATAGTTGGATTGGTCAGATCTCTAAAAGTCTTCTTACATGATTTCCCAAGCTTCCCAATTTTACAAGACATTATGGTGGTAGACCTTCAAGCTCATTTTGCTATCTGCTTGTTAATAGACTTCATAGCTAATATAGGAGAGTACCTTTCTAATAACTGGTCCTTTGCAACTTTTAAAACAATATATGGAACTAAGGTGACTATGAGGACTTAGTCCTTAGTAATGTTTCATATTGAGCCATACATGGAGACAAGTTCAAATCAGAATTGTCTAATCAATAAAGAAGAAGAAGGTGGCATGGATGGTGAAGCCTCCTTCCCCCTTAAAGGTATTTATAATATTTTCCTTGATAATAAAATCACTAAAATTCATGGAATTGATCCATATACTTTTAAAAAAGAGACTAATTTGGGATCTTATTGTATGCATGAAAAAGATGCTTCTATTCTTTCACTCACCAATGAAGATCATGAACTTGAGAAGATATGGGAATGTTTTTTAAATAGATCAAGAAGAAAATTAGGTGTAGGAGCTATCATTATGTTAGTTTCTCCATCAAAGAATAAATAATACTCCTCATATAGATTCCACTTCAGTTGCACCTATAATGTGGTAGAATATGAAGGCCTAGTTCATGGCCTCTAATGGGTAAAGAAGAGAGGGATCAAGAATCTAAAATTTTATGGAGATAGTGAATTGGTCATCCATCAAGTGCGAAGTCAAGCTTCATCTAGGAATCCATTGGTTAAATCCTACAATCATAGGGTATGAGACCTAGTTGGAGACTTTGATGCCTTTAACATACAACCCATACCAAGGGGTTCAAATAAATAGGTTGATAAATTGGTAACTATAGGAACACAGTTTGACATAGCTACTGATGTATGGAATGAGAAGGACCAGTCTCATATCAAGATCATTATGAAACCTTATATTATAGATAATTAGGTGTCATGGTAGGTGTTTTAAAGTGATGAACACATTGCACACTTCTTTAAAAATGAGGTAGGATTTTCCTCAAGGAATCAAAAGAGATTGGATGATCAATATGAAGAACAAGCTATTCAACTAAAGATAAAGAAGATACATAAGGGACTGATTAATTTAGAGGTTGTTTACAAAAAAGATGATCAAAATAAGAAATAAAGAGTGATAATGTCCATGAAATAAGAGAACTATGAGAGAGTTATGATTTACAAGGATAAGCTCCTAAAAATTGGTAAAGTACGTTCTCTATCTAAAAGGCATGCCTTTATTGAAATTGTGCAAAGAATTCCATCACATTTTTGATTGGGAGTATAAATATTTAAAAGGGTTTGATCCAAGTCTATCTCATCACACCATTGAGTTAGAACCTACAGCTAAAGTAGTCAAGCAAAAAAAAAGGCCTATCAATCCCAAGATAGAGGAACTCATAGAGAAAGAGTTGACCAAGTTGATTGAGTCTATGATTATGTTTCCTCTCAAACACTTAACTTGGGTGGCTAATATTGTACATATCTAAAATAAGAATGGAGAGATAAGATGTTGTGTGGATTTTTGAGACCTTAATATAGTGTCTCTTAAATATCATTACCCACCACCTTCTATGGAACAAATTTTGCAAGTGGTTTTAGGTTATCGATGTTTCTTAGTTCTTGATGGTTATTTAGGTTACAATAAGATATTGGTGAATGAAGAGGATCAAGTCAAGATATAGCTTTCACCACAAAATTGGGAACCTTTTCCTACAATAATATGTCATTTGGTGTATCTAATGATGGAACTACATTTCAAAGGGTAATGGACATGGCTTTTAATGGTTTAATCAATAAGTTTTTGCTTATGTACCTTGATGATATAACTCTTTTTTCAAAATATGATGTTGATCATATGGAACATCTAAGTTAGGTATTTGAAAAATGTATGGAGTTTGGAATATCCCTTAGTATATAAAAGTGCATCTTTGCTATCCATGAGAGCAAGTTGTTGGGTCATATTATTTCCAAGGAAGGCTTGTCCATTGACTCTGAGAGGATTGATGCTATTCTAGGATTGTATTTTCCTCAATAGAATAAATGAATTCAAAGCTTCTTTGGTAAAATAAACTTTGTAAGACAATTAATCCCAAGTTTTGTAGCTATGGTAAAGCCTATCACAACCATACTCAAGAAGAACCAAGATTTTTCTTGGACAAAGGAAGGTAAGAGTAGTTTTGAGGAAATAAAGTAAGCAATTATGAAATCTCCTAGTCTCTTGAACCCAAAATTCACTAAGGATTTCATACTCTATACCTTTTCTAACATTGATACAATCTTAGCTATGTTCACACAAAATAATTATGAAGAAGTAGAGCAACCAATTGCATTCTTCAATCAAAGATTCAAATATTATGAGGGTAAGTTTTCATTTTTTGAGAAATAAGCTTTAGCTATTATAAGAGATTTGAAAAAAATTAGACACATGGTTTCAAACAATAAGATACATATCATGGTTTCTCATCCTAGCACCAAGGAGTTTATTCTAAGCAAATATCTCATTGAAAAGAGAGTTGGGTGGATTACCAAGGTGATTGATTATGATGTAAACATCAAGGTGACAAACATAGTGAGAGGTAAAGGGTTATGTGAGCATTTAGATTTAGATGTTCAAGATCATCAAGAGGAAGTCTTGATCAAACAAGTTCAACCCCAACAAAATAATCACATACAATTTCAAATTTGGACATAGGACATCATTAGTTTTCCTCAAAATGGTGAGTGCCCTAATGGCCTAAACAAGTCTAAAAGAAGGTCTTTTATATTGTAGACCATTCCTTATTGTCTTGTAGATGGTGTCATTTTAAGAAAGATGTGAATGGTGTGCTATTGAGGTGTGTTGATAGTGATCAATTTTATATGTTACTAGAAAAGTTTCATAATAGTACAGGTGGAGGTCATTTGTCTCCTAAGATGATAGTTACAAAGATAATGAGGGCTAGTTACTATTGGCCTAGTCTTTTTAAGGACTATTACCACTAGGCTAAAAAGTGTCCTCAGTGTTCCTTCTTTGTAGGCAAATAGAAACTTGTAGCCCTTCAATTGATTCCTATCCAAGAAGAGTAGCCTTTCAAGTAATGGGTCCTTGATTTCATTGATATGATCAACCCTCCATCAAGTGTTGGGGACAAATAGATATTGACTGCTACTAACTACTTCACAAGGTGGGTAGATGTTATTTATTTGAAGGAAGCAAGTGAAAATACAATCTTGGAGTTCTATGAAAGTATTGTAATAAGGTTTTGAGTTCCCCATGTTATCATTTATAATAATGCACTTACTTTCATAAGTGCTAAAAATTTTGATTGGGAAAAAAGGAAAAGAGTTTACTTGAGTACCTCATCTAATTATTACCCTCAAAATAATGGATTGGCTAAGTCTACTAATAAGAACCTCATCAAGATCATCAAGAGGACATTGGAGAACAATCAAAGAGCACGACACCACAAGCTGAAGACAACCTTATGGGTTGATATGATTACTCCTAAGAATTCAATTAATAATTCTCCATTTGTGTTTGTTTATAAGAGAGAGGCTAGGTTTTACATATCTCAAGAACTCCGTACTCTAGAAATTGCATAATAGCTAGAACTACTTGAACATACTCCAATGGAGTACATATTGATAGAACTAATGTAGCTACAAGAAGTAAGATACAATGCACATGTGACCATGGAACACCACCAAGTACTCATGAATAAGTCTTTTGAAAAAAGATCAAGTGCAAGAGTTTTCAAGGAGGGTGGCTTGGTTCTGAAATGGGATGACGATAGAGCAAAACTAGGAAGACATACAAAGTTTGAAACTTTGTGGAGTGGACCTTACATCATTACCAAGTAAAAGTAGAGAAACTCTTTCTAGTTGACCAAGATGAATGGATAAAAATTGCCTATCCCTATGAATGGGATATATCTAAATTCCTATTTTTAGTCCTTGTAAGATTGTTGTGTTTCCTTTGGTTTTCTATTATGTTCCCTAAGTGATTTTTGGCATAGTGTGTTTCCTTCCATTTATTTGGTGTGCATCTCTACCTTTATGTGTATCAATAAATATAGCATGTGTTCTTGAGCCAAAAGTCTATTCATGTAATTTTTTGAATGTCTATATGCGTGACTCCATTCCTAATGGAAGGATTTAGGCAACTGGTCTTAGGCATAGTAGGCATGCCTTCCCTTGGAATCACCAAGATGTTAGCCATTATTCACTCCCAAGTTTTACATCTTTTATATTATCTATGTGTAGAATTTCATTTATTTATTTCTCTTGATATAAAATGTCAAGCATTATTCCCTCTGGAATCCTTTTTTGATCTTTTTCCAAAGGTGTTATTTATTTTACCGAGTTTCTTTTCTTCAAGTTTTTTATCCAAGTCTAAAGGAATTATTTTGGATTTTTTGTTTTAGATAAAGATTCCAAAATAATTCTCCTTTGAAACTTTTTAAAAAGAATTCTCCTTTTCAACTTTTTGAAGTAATTCTTTTGGACATTTTGTTTTGGACAAAAATTTTGATAGAATTGATCTTTGCCACTTCTCTAGAGGAAATGTCTCTTACAACTTTTCTAAAAGAATTGTTTTAGACTTTTTGTATGAAATAATATTTCTGGAGAGTCTTTTTCTTCAAAGTGTCCTAAAAAAAAAGTTTGAAGAGACACTTTCAAAAATCCTAAAGGGCCTTTTCTCAAAGAAAGGTCTACTTTCATTCTTTTGAAGGGAATCTTCCAAGGAAGGGTACAGTTTAAAGGTTATGAAGGGTCTCTCTATCAAGAAAGTGGTCACTTTCACAAGTCTAAAAGGGTAATTCCATTCTTTCAAAGTGCACTTCAAGTTTCAAGAGGATATTTTCACCTATAAAATGCCCTACACAAATTTCCAAAGGCTATTTTGTTGTAAAAGTTTCCTTCAAAAAAGGTCTGAAGGGACATCGAAAGAAAGTCCATAGAAAGAGGGTTTCGAAGAGAAAAGAAAAGGAGCCCATGGGAAAGTTATTTCAGACTTTTTGTCTAAAAAAAATCCTGAAGGAGAATTCTCAGTAAAGGTGAACCAATCCAAAGGGGACCAAAAGGTGGATTATTTTAGAGAAAATGCATGAGGATTCTTTTGGGAAAAATTCTTGAGGAGAATGATCAAAGAAAATAGTCCAAAGGGACACTTGGGAAACTTCAGAAGGGCCTTTTCAAAAGCTCTAAAGGGCACCTTTTAAACAAAGTACCCTAAACCCAGCGTCCAAAAGGGTATTTCCATGACAAAGTGTCGTTCAAAAAATTTACAAAGGGTATAGACACTTTTTTAGAGTCCACTAAAGGAATTCCAAAGGGCATGTTTGAGTAGTCCAAAGGGAGGATGATAGGAAGGTGACCTATAAAAAAAATCCCAAAGGAAAATGCCTTCAAAGGAGTTGTCTAAGTGTAATGATAGTTGAATGAATGTCAACTTTAAGATAGTGATCTACCATTAGTGTTTAAACAAAAGGATTCATAAGCAGATCTAAAGTCTCACATCCTAAATCTATTAAAGTAGTGAGAGGGCCCATATCACCATTGATCAACTAGGAACCATGTCATTTTGTAATGACTAATCAAAGGAGGAAGACAAGGCCAATGGAATGAAAATAAAAAATTTTAAATAGGTGGATAAAAAATTTTATGCCACGACTCATGCATTGGAGAAGCATCTTTGAGAGAGCAAGGTAAACTGTGTAACCATAGGATATGACATAGATCAATCAAATGGCTAAAATAAGCATCTCTTGAAAAGATGGTTGTAATTGAAGATGGATACTTCTAACCAATTGATTCATCTCTTTGGTGTTAAAGGCCTCCCCCTTTTACTTCCTCTCTACTATATATATGGCCCTTTGGATAGTGAAAAGATACCCCCACAGAGTATAGTGAAGCCCTGCTAGAATAATATCCTACCTTTAAGGATTAGTACTATCCTTCTTTCAATTTATAAGCAATTTTCTAAGTTTAAAAGTGATGTATAGTGACACCATATGATGATATTCAATCCTTCTATCCTTTATATTTCATACATGAGCAAGATTTCCTATTCTAATAGGTCATTTAGAGTGAATTCAAGTGTGTTAAATTACTGTAAGTGTTTAACTATTCTTAGAATGTGCATTTTGCCTTTCAATTCATTTTTATTCTATTATTTCATACATCTTGCCTCTATACTAAAATATTTGTGTTAGAACCTCTAAATCTTGAAAAGTGTTCATGCATTTTACTATAAATGTAATAGGATAAGATATTCATGTGGAGGATAACCTTGGGGCATCACCATTCTTAAAATAGGTTTCCCTTATGCAATTTCTAACCATTTTCCTTTTAATTAAGCTGGTTTAGACAAAGATTATTTTATAGAGGTAAATTTAGAGAGCTATCCCCTTTAAATCTAGAGGTTCATTTCCTACATAGGTATACCCACATGCCTATAAATGTCCCAACATTGCCTAAATCTAGATGATGCCTGAACATCCTCTTCTAAGGTAAAATATTTGGAGACAATAGTTTTGGCACACCTAATGGGATGAATTATTTACATGTCAAGGTGAATGTTGGTCTTCAAAAGCTTAGGGTTGTAGACATATCCTTAATATAGCATTTGGTGAATCTAAAAGGTGAGAATCTTTAGTTTTAGATCAAGTTTCCCACATTATACTTCATGGTCCTCACTAGGTCATCTAGGACTTCTGATCAAGCCCCTCTAGCTAAAGCTCTTCTTGAAAAACAATGCCTTGAACCATTACCAGTGCTTATAGATCCTTGGCAAGGAGGATTTGGAGAAGAAGTTAAAGAAGTTAGAGAAATAGGAGATCAAGAGGAAAGAAGATAAATGGAGAGGTAGTAACCTTTCCCAGCTTAAAAGACCCAAAATCTATTTGACCTTCCTGCATAGGACCCTATTCCTCCTAATGCTACCAAGAGTCTCCTTGGTTTCAATGGAGAGGGTCTTATTACCCCATCTGAGCATATTAGGGACATTTTAAATTTATGTAACTTATTTAATGTTATCTGAGCCAACATAGCCATTTGATTGCTTGTTATGTCTCTAAAAGGCAAGGCACTTGACTAATATAGGACTTTGGAAGGTGGTTGCATTACAAATTGGGATGGATTTAGGGACTTATTGGTAACTATATTTGAGAATAAGAGTGACCATACCTCATTCATCCATCAATTGAATGTGATAAAGAGAGTTCCTAATGAATCCATGGGAGATTTTAATGAAATATTTCAAATGACATGGCATAGTTTGCTGCCTATCATGAGACCTCATCCTAGCTTTGTGTTCCCCACTTATCTCAAGGGAATTCATATAGATTGGTGGTGATTTTATAGTCAATGGTAGGATTCACTCTGCTAGATGCATATGATATATCTATTAAATCTAAGAATAACCTAATACATGCTAGAAAGCTACCTCCAAGAGTTTTTATGCCTTTTTTGTCTCATAGTTTAGTTGAAGCTCCAAGCATAACATAAGTTCATAATGCCAATGTCATGATGAGAACATTTCCCAAGAAGGTGGATAATGTTGTGGACAACTATGAAGATATCCAATCATTACAACCTCAGCTTAAGCAAGCTCAGTTCTAGGCAAGTGTTGTGCCTAATCCTCAATGCTATCCTAAACAAGGCTATAGAGATCCACCCCAATATAACTACTAAGTAAGAGGACAAGGTCAAAAAGGTTTCAATAGGTATCCCAATGCCTATAATCTTGATTCCACTCCTTCGATGAAGGTTATTGTTCTAGTACATGTTAACTTGGTCCAAGGGGAGGATCATTTGGACCAATGGGGACAACTTCAAGGTTAGTTTGTGCATGATGGTGGAGAAGAAAACCAATATTTGGTGGCACAAAAAAAAATTCCTTAAATGACATCAAAAGAAGTGAATCCTAGTCAGGAATATCCATGGAGAAGGTAGCAACCAAAGTGTAGGGATGATGAACTTTCAAGAAAAGGATGACTACATGTTAAATCAAAGCATGTCAATTATAGATAGCATAAGAGCCAATAATAAGGCTCTATGATATGTTTAAAGAGTACATGTAACTCTAAGTGATGCCTCTCTAAGTCCATAAGGTGTGACTCCTAATGCAGTTCCTGCTACAAGTCATACTCCTCAGCAAAATCAGAATACAAGTATGATTGTCAAACCTATAACACAATAGGTTAAGACTCCCCCAATACCTTCAAGAAATAAATAAAATGTGAATAATTCCCCTCTAAAAATTATTTATTCTTTGAATAATTCTAAGACAAGCATATCTCGTTTGGAAGTCTTGCATATGCCTAGTCAAAAGGAGTTATTACAATAACAACTAGAAAACATTTATGTAACCCCTCAAACATCAAAGGACAATAGTGTCTTCCTTAAAAATTATACAAATCATGTCTTAGATCCCTCAAAAAAATCTAAAAATCCTCCACTCTTCTACCTCACACTCATTATGGGAGACAAGTTGGTTCATAATTGTATTGTAGATAGTGTAGCTAGTACCACTGTCATTCCTAAGGTGGTGGTTGATAAATTGGGATTGAAGTATGAACCACATAGTAAAGTATGAACCACATATTACAGTGTGTTTCAGCTTGATGGGACTCCAAAAAATATAGCGGGATTGGTCATAGATCTAAAAGTCTTCCTGTATGATTTCCAAATCTTCCTAATTTTATGAGATGTTGTGGTGGTAGTCCTTCTAGCTCATTTTTCTATCTACTCGTTAAGAGACTTCATGGCTAAGATACAAGGGTACCTTTCTACTGACTAGTCTTTTCTATATTTTAAAACAAGATATGTAACTAAGGTGACTATAAGGACTCAACCCTTATCAAGGTTTCATATTGAGCCATACATGGAGACAAGTTCAAATAAGAATTATCTAATCAATAAAGAAGGTGTCATGGATGGTGAATCCTCCTTCCCCCTTGAAGGTATTTATAATATTTTCCTTGATAATTAAAACATTTAAATGTTTGGACTTGATCCACATATTTTCATAGAAGAGAATTATTTGGGAGTTTACTGTATGCATGAAAAAGATGCTTCCATTCCTTCACTCACCAATGAAGATCATGAACTTGACAAGATATGGGAAATGTTTTTTGATGTCTCAAAAAGTAAAGTATGTATAGGAGATGGCATTATGTTAATTTATCCATCAAAGAATCAATACAAATCCTAATATATATTCTAGTTTAGTTGCACCTGAAATGTGGTAGAATATGAAGCCCTAGTTCATGGCCTTCAATGGGCAAAGAATAGAGGGATCAAGAATCTAAAAGTTTATGGAGATAGTGAATTGGTCATCCATCAAGTGAGAAATCAAGCTGTAACCAAGAATCCTTTGTTTATATCATATAATAATAGGGTATTGGACCTAATTTAATACTTTGATGCCTTCATCATACAACCCATACCAGGGGTTCAAATAAACATGTTGATAAATTAGTTGCTATAGGAGCATAGTTTGACACAACTACTTATGTAGAGAATGAGAGGGATCAGTATCATATATAGATCACTATGAGGGATTATATTCTAGATAATGAAGTATCATGGAAGTTTTTTTAAAGTGATGAAAAAATTGCACACTTCTGGCAAAATGAGGTAGGATTCTCCTTAAGGAATCAAAAGAAACTACATGATCAATATGAAGAACAAGTTATTTAGCTGAAGACAAACAAGATACTTAAGGGGATGATTTATTTGGAGATTTTTTTCAATGAAGATGATCAAAATAAAAAATAAAGAGTAAGCATGTCTAGAAAAGAAGAGAACTATGAGAGAGTCATGATTTACATGGACAAGCTCCTAAAAATTGGTAAAGTATGTTCTCTATCTAAGAGGCAGACCTTTATTGAATTATGTAAAAAATTCCATGACATATTTTCTTGGGAATATAAATATTTGAAAGGGTTTTATCCAAGGATAGCTCATCACACCATTAAGTTATAACGTAGATCTAAACCAATTAGGTAGAAACAAAGGCCTATTAATCCCAAGATATGAAGAAAGAGTTGACCAAGTTGATTGAGTCTAAAATTATCTTTCCTATCAAACACTCAACTTAGGTATCTAATCTTGTACCTATATAAAATAATAATGGAGAGATCAAACTTTGTGTGGATTTTTTAGACCTTAATAGAGTGTCTCTTAGGGATCATTACCCACTACCTTCCATGGAACAATTTCTACAAGTGGTTTTAGGTTCTTAACGTTTCTCACTTCTTAATGGTTATTCAAGTTACAATCATATATTGATGAATGAATAAGATCAGTTCAAGATGGATTTCAGCAAAAAATGGGGGACCTTTACGTATAGGAAGATGCCATTTGGTTTATCTAATACTAGAGCTACATTTCAAAAAGCAATGGACATGGCTTTTAAGGGTTCGATCAATAAGTTTCTACTTGTGTGCCTTGATGATATAAATTTTTTTTCAAAAGATTTTATTGATTATATGGAACATCTAAGGTAGGTATTTGAGAAATGTAGAGAGTTTGGAATATCCATTAAGCTAAAAAATTGCAACTTTGTTGTCTATGAGGGTAAGTTTTTGGGTCATATTGTTTCCAAAGAAGGCTTGTCAATTGACCTCAAGAGGATTGAGGCTATTATAGGCTTATCTTTGCCTTAACACAAGAAAGGAGTTAAAATCTTCTTAGGGAAAATATTTTTTTTAAGAAGTTTTATCCCAAGTTTTGTAGTTGTGGTAAAGCCTATCATAGCCATACTCAAGAAGAACCTAGCTTTTACTTGGACAAAAGAAGCTAAGAGTAGTTTTGAGGAAATAAAATAAGTAATTTTAAAATTTCATTCTCTCTTGAACCCAAAATTTTCTAAGGATTTCATACTCTATACCTTTTCTAACCTTGATACAATCTCAACTATGCTTATGCAAAAGAATGATGAAGAGGTAGAACAACCAATTGCATTCTTCAGCCAAGGATTAGAAGATTATGAGGGTAGGTATTCAATTGTTAAGAAACAAGATTTATCTATAATAAGAGGATTAAAAAAATTTAGACACATGGTTTCAAACAATAAGATACATATCATGGTTTGTCATCCTAACACCAAGGAGTTTCTTCTAAACAAAGACCTCAATGAAAAGAGATATGGGTGGATTACCAAGTTGATGGAATATGATGTAAACATCAAGGTGAAAAACTTGGTGAGAGATTAAGGGTTATGTTAGCATTTAGATTCAAATGTTCAAGATCATCAAGAGGAAGTCTTGATCAACCATGTTCAACCCTAACCAGTTGATCACATATAAGTTCAAAGTTGGACACAAGACATCATTAGTTTTCTTTAAAATGGTGAGTACCCCAATGGATTGAACAAGTCTCAAAAAAGGTAATTTAGATTGTAAACCGTTCCTTATTATCTTGTAAATGGTGTTATTTTTAAGAAAGACATGAATGGTGTGGTGTTGAGGTGTGTTGATAGTGATCAGTTTGATATGCTGCTATAAAAGTTTCACAATAGTGTAGATGGAGGTCATTTCTCTCCTAGGATGATAGATGCAAAGATAATGAGATTTGGCTACTATTGGGATATTATTATTAAGTAATGTTACCACTTGGATAAAAAGTGTCTTCAATGTGCCTTATTTGTAGGGAAATAGAAACTTGTAGCCCTTCCCTTAAATCCTATCCAAGTAGACCACCCTTTCATGTAATATCAAGTATTGGGCAATAATGGATATTGAATACTATTGACTAATTCACAAGTTGGGTAGAGGTTATTTCTTTGAAGGAGGCAAATGAAAATGCAATATTAGATTATTATGAGAGCACTATAACTAGGTTTGATATTCCCCATGTTATCATTTATGATAATACACTTGCTTTCATAAGTGCTAAAACTTTTGATTAGGAAAATAGGAATGGAGTTTACTTGAGTACCTCATCCAATTATTACCCTCAAAGTAATGGATTGGATTAGTCTACTAATAATAAACTCATCAAGATTATCAAGAGGACATTGAAGAATAATCAAAGAGCATGGCACAACAAGTTGAAGACAACCTTATAGGCTGATAGGATTATTCCTATGAAGTAAATTGGTAATTTTCCCTTTGTTCTTATTTATGGGAGAGAGCCTAGGTTGTCCATATATAAATAACTCCCTACTATAGAACTTTCATAGTAGCTAAAACTACCTGAAAATACTCTAATGGAGGTCAGATTGATAGAACTGATGCAGTTGTAAGAAGTAAGATACAATGTGCATAAGACCATGGAACACCACCAATAACTCATGAATAAGTATTTTGAAAAAAAGAGAAAGAGTGTTCAAAGAGGGTGACTTAGTTCTGAAATATGATGAGGATAGAGTAAAATTAGGTAGACATACAAAGTTTGACACTTTGTGGAGTGGCCCTTACATCATTAGCAAGTTCAAGTGGAACAACTCTTTCTAACTGACCAAGATCAATAGAGAAGAATTACCTATCCTTATGAATGGCATATATCTGAAGTCCTACATTTATTTCTTGAAATCCTATTGTAAATATTGGTTTAGGTTTGTTTACTTTGGTTTTTTGTTATGTTCCCTAAGTGATTTATAGCATAGTGTGTTTTCTTCCTTTTATTTGGTGTGCATCTTTGCCTTTATGCATATGAATCAATCCAACATGTGTTCTTTAGCCAATAGTCTATTCAATTCATTTTTTAAATGACTATATGAGTGACTCCATGCCCAATGGAAGGATTTAGGCAACTGGTCTTAGGCATAGTAGGCATGCCTCCCCTTAGAATCACCAAGATGTTAGCCTTTTTTCACTTCTAGGTTTTACATCTTTTTTATTGTCTAAGTGTAGCATTCCATTTGATTACTTCTCTCAGAGAAAAATGTCAATTATTATTCCCTTCAGAATACTTTTTTGATCTTTTTATAAAGGTGTTATTTATTTTAGAAAGTTTCTTTTATTTTAATTTTTTCTCCAAGTCCAAAGGAATTGTTTCAGACATTTTATTTTGAACAAAAAGTTAGTAAGAAATCTCCTCTAAAACTTTTTTGAAAGAATTCTCCTTTGCAAATTTCATAAGGAATTCTTTTATACTTTTTGTTTCAAACAAAAAGTCTAAAATAATTGATCTTTGCCACTTCTCCAAAGGAAATGTCTCTTACAACTTTTTTAAAAGAATTATTTCAGACTTTTTGTTTAAAATAATCTTTCTTAAGGGTACATTAAAAATTGATGAACAGTCTTTTTTCTTCAAAGTGTCCTCCAAAAAAATTTGGAAGGGACACTTTAAAAAAGCTCAAAGGGTATTTTTCTTAATGAAAGGTCCACTTTCATTCTTTCAAATGGTATCTTGCAAGGAAGGGTACAGCTCAAAGGTTTTGAAGGGTCTCTCTTTCAAGAAAGTGGTCACTTGCACAAGTCCAAAAGGGCAATTCCATTCTTCCAAAGGGCACTTCAGGTTTTGAGAGGATCTTTTCACCTAAAAAGTGCCTAAAATTTTTATAAAGGTTCTTTTTTGGAAAAATTGTCCTTCAAAAAAGGCTTGAAGGGACACCAGAAGAAAGTCCATAGAAAGAGGGTTCCAAAGAGAAAACAAAAGGAGCCTATAGAAAAAAAAATCATACTTTTTATCTAAAATAAAAATCCCAAAGGAGCATTCATGGAAAATGTGAACCAATCCAAAGGGGCCTAAAAGGTTGATTATTTTTGAGAAAATGGATGAGGATTCTTTCAGGGAAAATGCCTGAGGAGAATTCCCAAAGAAAATAGTCGAAGGGACACTTGGGAAAAGTCTAAAGAGACTTTTCAAAAGATATATAGGGCACCTTTCATACAAAGTACCCTAAACCTAAGATCCTAAAGAGTATTTTTGTGCCAAAGTTCCCTTAAAAAAATTCCCAAAGGGTATAGACACTTGTGTAGAGTCCATAGAAGGAGTATCGAAGGGCATGCTTGAGTAGTCTAAAGGGAAGACAATAGGAAGGTGCCTGATAACAAAAAGGCTGAAGGAAAATACCTTTGAAGGAGTTGTCCAAGTGGAATTATGGTTTAATTAATGTCAACTTCAAAATAGTGAGCTAGCCATTGGTGTTCAAACAAAATGATTCATAAGTAGATCCAAAGCCTCATGTCCTTCATCTATTGAAGCAGTGAGAGGGTCCATATCACCATTGATCAATCAAGATCCATGTCATTTTGTAATGACCAATAAAAGGAGGAAGATAAGGCCAATGGAATGAAAATTAATTTTTTTAAATACGTGGATAACCATTTTTATTCCATGACTCAGCCCAAGAATATCCTATTTCTATTAGCACAAGCATTGGAGAAACAACTTTGAGAGAGCAGGCTAAACTATGTAACCATAGGAGATGACAAAGATCAATAAAATGGATAGAATGAACATACCTTGAAAATATGGTTGAAGCTAAATATGGAGGCTTATAACTAATTGATTCCTCTCTTTGGCACCAAAGGTCTCCCCCTCTCACTTTCTCTATGTTATATATATGACTCTTTGGCTACTGAAAATACACCCCCACAAAGTACAACAAAGCCCTACTTGAATGATATCCTACCATTAAGCATTAGTATAGTCCTTTATGTCAATTTTTGAGTAATTATCTAAGTGTATAATTAATATATAATGATAGCATGTGATGATCTTCCATCCTTCTATCCTTTATCCTTCACACCTGATTAAGAGTTCTTACTCTGATAGGTCATTTAGAGTGAATTCAAGTGTGTTGAATTTCTATAAGTATTTAAATATTCTTGGAATGTGTAGTTCACCTTTTATTTTGTTTCCATTATATTATTTCATACATCTTGCCTTTATACTAAAATATTTTTGTTAGAATCTCTAAATCTTGAAAAGGGTCTAAACATTTTGCTATATTATGAAATAGGATAAGATATTCATGTGGAAGATAACCTTGGTGCATCACCATTCTTAAGATAGGTCTCCCTTATGTAATTTATAAATAGTTTCCTTTTAATTAATCTAGTTTAGACATATATTATTTTGTAGATGTTAATTTAGGGAACTAGCCCCTTTAAATCTAGAGGTTCATTTCCTACATAGGTATACCCACATGCCTAGAAATGTCCCAACATTGCCCAAATATGGAAGAGGTGTGAGCATCTTCTTCTAGGTTGAAATATTTGGAGACAATAGTCACTTTTATCATGAAGGCTTCTTTACTTTTAATCTTTGAATGTTGGAGTGTCACATGGTGACTTTGAAGTGCCCCTAGGCTTTTAAATTTTCAATAATGTCTTCACGTTATTTGATCTGTAGTTTTTGATAAAGAAAGAACCATTGATTATGATCTAAGAGCTTGAATGTGATAGGTCTGAAAGACTAAGTGCTCCATTTAGTTAAGATTTCTTCATGTCATTTAATTTAGCGGATGCAAGGAAGCACATATCAATAGATCTTCAAAGTTGAATGTTTTTTAAGTTAAGTCCCAGGCCTTCCTCACTCTATTGGATCAAGCCGCATGATAAAGTACAGACCATTAGATCTAAAAAAAATAAGGACATTAAGTTAAAACCAAAAATAAAGTAAAGGCTTAGGCTAAATTATTAAAGATAAAGTCTCATTCATATTAATAAATACATTGGGGCCTTAGGATTGAAAATTTAGGTTAAAAGTCTAACAAATGGATCCTTTATAAAATAAAAGGGACCCTAAAAAATAAAATATTAGACTCGATTAGAAATAATAAGGAACTAATGGGGAAGATAATAAAGGGGACCAAACATATTTTAGGATAAAGTTTTAGTTGTGTTAAAAAACACAAATGAGCTTTAAACATGAAACTTGTGCTCAAGTCCAAAATAAATTTAAAATGCTTCCATCAATTAATTCCGACCAATTTTGAATTTAAATGTGAACTGAGGGTTTATGATAGGGTTTTATAACATGAACCATTAGTAAGGGATCCATGAAACTTGTAACTTAAAGACATAAAGACCAATCATTAGCAATGTTAGGTAAGATTAAAATAAACCATAAATCAATAACTAATTTTGATAGAGAGAAAAATCTTCAATTATAAATAATATTCAAAAAAGGCCATGCTTGCAGGGTTAGGATTTAAAATATTGCAAGGGTCCCAATTTTAAAAAAATGGGGTGAACTCAATAAATGGAAACTTTTAGGGGAAACATAGCAATATGTTAGATATTAGAGAGTCTAGTTTTGACAAATAACTAAGTCATCTAATTTATTTTATCTATGCTATTTTATAGATCAGTTTATGGTTGAAACAAACCTTACACTTTTAGAATTGAGATCAAACATTTAGATAGCCATATTGTGTGTGTTTTTAGATTACACTTACTATTTACCATTGGATTTAAGAGATAATTTCCAAGTTTCATATCTTTAATCATTAACACTAACTTAGAACATGCTTAGGTATTCATTAAGATCCATGCTTTTGGTTGAAGGAAGGCCTAGGCATTGCTCCATTACTAACCAGGCATCCATATCCCTAATATAGATAGCTTTGGATCTTCTTAAGGCCTTGTTTCACTTCCAACTAGGCATTCATAGCCCTGATGGAGGTTACTAGAATCACCTATGCTTGCAAGTTTTTGATTTTACATTAGATCCTTATTTTTTATTTTTTAGAATTTATATGTTTTTAGCAAGGATGGGAGACAAAATAGTTAGGTTTAAGTATTTGGTGAAATTTTTTATCCTTAAAAAATCACCTATGATAACAACCATTATCCCAAGTAAGGATGTTTGTTAAGTTCAAGCATGAATGTGCTTCAACAAATTAAGTTTTCATCCTACAAGTGTAAATCTTCTTAAAACCAAATTTAAGTTGATAATATTTAAGTTCTCATAAAATATTTAACCCATTCATCTATCTTTACCAATTTCTTTAAATCACAAAATTAGGATTATATTTAATATCCATGATTAACACATATATTAGGTTGACACCCACAGTCCTAAACTTTGGGGTTTCAATTAAAATTAAAACTTTGAGCTCATGGTTGTCCTAAAGGACTTATTAGAATCAAGGAACAAGGAAACAAAATCAAACACATAATATAAAGAAACAAAGCAAGACACAAAGTGAAACAAACAAATATACACATGCTTATATACAAATAAGGGATATGAAGGAAAAAAATGAAGGAAACTAACTAGCCTACCTACATTAAGCCTAACCATCATACAATTTTACTCCATAAAGACTTCAGGTGGAGAAGTAGAGAAGTAATGCTTGAGGTACTACCTAGTGGTGGGTAGTGTGAACTCTACTCCTTGAAAGTATTTGAGATTAAATGTGTTATCTCCTAGTGTGTTTGGAATTTGATAGGGGCTAATCCATAGAGGTGTGAACTTACCATACTTACCATAAAGCTCACATGTTTTTTCTCCAAAGGAGAACTAGGTCTCCTTCTCTGAACACCTTGATCTTTGATATTTTGTCAAAACATCTCATTACTATGGTTTGATGTCTACTAAATTTAGTAAAAGATTTATCTCTTGCATCCTTCATCTGAATGATTTCTAATAATATTAACTTTGGAAGTTCCTAGCTTTCCTTCATGTATTCTTGCATGAATTTGTATGAAGGCAACTTGAGGGTGATAGGAAAGATTGGTTCTTAGCCATACACAAATATAATTGGTGATGCATTCAAGGTTTCTTGATTTTCATCTTATCTACTCATAAGGTATATTTGGGTAGCTTGTGACAAGTCCTTGGCTTGTATTCATCATAAATTTTGATTGCTTTCATTAGGTTCTTGTTGGTAGACTAAAACACTCCATTTCTTTAGGGATAATGGTTAGATGAGAACTTGAGGTAAATTCTATTATCATAAGCCCATTCTATCATATTAATGGATATAAATTTAGATCCATTATTAGACACCAAAAATACTAGAGTTCCAAATCTACTACAGATGTTTTCCTCCATGAAATTGATTGCTTCCTTAGTCTTGCAATATTTGGTGGCTATAACTTCTATCCGCCTTATGTAATAATCTATGGTATTTAAGAGATAATTATGACATTTATATGAATTAGGGTTGATCACCCCAACAAAATATAATCCCCATTGAGAAAAGGGTTTGTCAACCATAACTATTTGTAAAGGCATTGATGCCTTTGGTTCTTTCATGCTAAAAATATGACATGAGTGACATTCCTTTACATGCTTGTGTGTATCTTTAAAAATAGTTGGCCAATAATAGCTAGCTTTGGGGATCTTATGGGTTTTATTTATCCTAGATGGATGTCCACTTCCTAGATTCTCATAGAAGGTGTTCATGATCTAGGTGGCCTCTTCTTGTGAGACACATCTCATGTAGATTTCCTTAAATTTTATTCTATTCGAGATCCCATCTTTGATCAGATAATGGGCTACTTTAAAATTTAATGCCATATTTTACTCCATAGTTAGTCCTATAGGACAAGTACCATTAATTAGTAAATATATAATAGAATCATATCACTCATTAGTTTTAAAACTTTATTGATCAAATTACATAATACTTGGGTTGGGGCTAGCATTATAAATCATTTAGATCAAGCCTTGGCACCTTACCAATTTTTTTTGTTCATTTATATGTCATACTCTTGTAAAACTAACATACACTTATCTCTACATTCTCCAAGCTCATTTTGGCTCAACATAAGCTTTGTGGTAGGGTTAGGTAGAATAACATGCACTTTATTTCTAAGGATATAGTGGCTAATTTATTTTACTACTTTAACTAATGCATATGCCTATTTATCAATTAATGAATAGTTTAACTCAACATTATTAAAGTTAGTACTCATAAAAGCAATTAGGTGATCACGCCCATCAATATTTTGAGTTAAAACTACAGTTATAGTATGGTCAGATGTAAAAGACTAGAGATAGATGTCCCTTGAAAAGTTAGGACTTATTAGGACTAGAGCTTGGCTGATGGGTTTCTTGATATCATTGAATGCCTTCCTAGACTTTTCATTCCAAGTGACTTTGGCATTCAGTGGCTTGACAATCTCTACAAAGCCAAAAATGAACTTTCTTACAAATTTTATCTTACCAAAAAATGACTTTAGCTCTTTTTTATTATTTGGAGGCTCTATTCTCGATATAGCTTCCACTCTTTCAATATCTATAGATATCCCATATTTAGTTATGCATGGCCCAATAGTTTACCTTCAATAACATAAAAGATACTTTTATTGGGGTTTAAGGAGATTTTATACCTTCTACATCTCTCAAAAACTTGTAAGTGCATAAATTGATCTTCCCTATTTTTATAAAACCCTATTGGATCATTTGTATATATAATAATACACTTACCAATTAGGCCTTGGAAGGAATTGTCCATAGCCCTTTGAAAAGTAACTCTTGTATTGATTAATACAAAAGGAATTATTTTGCAAGAAAAGGTCCCCCACTTAGTTGTTAACATTTTTTTCATCCTATCTTCCCTATTAATCAACACATGGTTTTATCCTAAAAATCCATCAAGAAAAGACATCATAGCTGAACCTGAAACAACTTGAATCACTTGGTCAAGACAAGGAAGAGGATAGTTATCTTTATAAGATGATTTATTTAGTTTTTTAATCCAATTCATAGTCTAATATCACCATTATTCTTCTTGACTAGCACCACATTAGCCATCTAGGTAGAATTCTTGATGGGAAACATAATTCAGGCATCTAGTAGTCTCTTGACCTCCTTAAAGATCATTGGTTCTAGGATAGGGTTCACTAGTCTTTACTTCTTTCTGAAGGGTTTACAACTTTCTTTTAGAGGGATGGTGTGGGTGATGATCCATTAAATAAAAGATATTTAGGTCATAATAGGACCAAGCTATGACATCCCTATATTGGGTAAGGATCTCTTTGGCCTTCTTGTTCTCAATATTGGTGCAAGCTTTTCCCATGTTCACTAGCTGGGATTGATCTTGGGGACCAAGATCCATTGAATTTTAGTCCTTCCCACTTACTTTGGGAATCTTGGGAACCTCAAATAGTTTATCCTGATCAAATAGTCGCTCTAAAGTAATCATCCCCTTAAGAATCTTATTGTCATTGAACTGAATGACTTTATCATCAAATTTGTCTTCCTTAGATGCATTTTCATCAATCTCATAAATAATATGAGCATAAAATGATCAATAATTGGTCATAAAATATGATATCTGTTGATCATCACTGAAGACTTAAACATGATTAACATTATCAAGCACTAAAAGATAAGGGATCGGCTCAATGTTGAAGTTGGGGGAATATTGGTTGGGGATAAGGTTGACTGTATCAGATGCTAACTCATTAGTAGCTTGGTTCTCTTCTCTAGGGATGAATATAATTATAAAAGCATCAAATCATTCAATCACATCCTAGAACCTAAACTTATACCTCTTAAGGTATGAGAACTTGCATTTGTATTTTATTCTTACTTGGTTGACCACTAGTTATGAATCCTCATAGACTAGTAAATCTTTAACTTTATTTTTTACAGCGAACTACAAACCTAGGATAAGGGCCTCATATTCAACATGATTTTTGGTGAAGTGGAATTAGAGCCTATAGTATGCATGCTATTTTTTACCACTAAGATAATTTAGGATAAAAATAACTCGAAATATATCCTTACACTTCACACCATCAAAATGCAGCTTCCATAGTCTAGAAACAACATGAGTACTTTTATGATTACATACCTTGATACCCTGTAGGGTGAAAACCCTTAAGTCTAAGTCAATTATGTTAACTCTTTCATTAATGACATTATACTTGGTGATCATGTGGTTCATCCTTGGATCTCTCTCAACAATAATTTGGTTTAGGACTCCTTTCTAAGGTATCCATAAGTGTGAGAAATGTATGGAGATGTAGCCATTCAAAGCTTTGGTCCATTCCCTGCTTAACAAGATTCCATACACATCAAGAATGTTAACAACCTAGATATAAATAAATTATTTCACCCTAGGCTCAGAAGCTAATTACATATGAACATTTAAAATTTCCCTAATTACCTTGAATCTAGATTTGTCTAATTGAGTTACAACTCTATCAGACTTAATAGGAGTTAAGCCATGCTGTTTGTAAATACCTACTAGAATAATATTAGTATATGATCTAGAATCCAACAAACAATTAACAAAACATATTGATAGTGAGTAGGAAAGGAGGATATTACGCCTTAACTTTGTGCATAGTCATATTAGCATTGTCAGCCTTGGGTGGCTTGTTGAATTTTTTTGATAATGATTCTAGAAAGAGGTCCATTTACTCTATAATCTACATTAGTTCATTCAAAGTGATTTTATCCTTTATCTTATTCATATCCTCAAAAAATTTATATCCAATTTTATTAGAAGAACTAAGAATATCAATGTTGGACTTAGAGGTACTCCCTTTAGGTGGCTCTAGATTATTACTTGAAGAAGTGTTTGGATGAGTTCCATAGTTATTTGGAGGCATTAAGGTAGTCAATGGCTGCTTATGCTCTCTATTCCTCAAGGGATAGGTCTTCTTCAAGAATTGTTCAAAGGCATGGATCTCCTTAGGGATCACGTTAGGTTCATTATCCTATTGAAAGGGGAAATCAAAGGTTTCAACCGTGAAGGCTTGATCAAATAATTTGGATCTTGAGGTACCTACACTACTATCCTTTTAGGGACAATCCAAATGTATCTAACTCCTCTTGGAAAGATTCAAAAGATTTTAAAAATTCTATAAAATCAATCTTGCCATGTTTGATTGTACAATGCACTTTTTAATATTTAGGTAATGTTATATTAGTAAGATTAATGTCCATAGTCTTATTGCTAGAACATGGTTCATTAGCCTTATTATTATGGAAACTATCATTTTAAAATCTATTATTTGGCGTATTAAACCTTTGAAATGAGAAGTTACTACCAACATTTTCTCTAGTATTACCTACTTATTTATGCAACTAAAGGAAATCAATGCTTAATTTTTGGACCATTTTCAAGATAGACTCATTCTCATTCTTAGGAGTTTTAGAATTGTGTATAGAGTTATTGTTAGCACTAGTAGTTGGTACTATATCTCATTAATCATTTTAATTAAATCTAATAGTAAGATGATTCAAGAATCCTATGTTTTGATTGGGAGTAGAATGACATAAGTGCATTTGATTTAGATTTGGAAGTTAGTTCAAAGCTAGAATATTTTGGTTGTTATTGGGGAATATATTCAAAATGGGCATATTTGGGTTGATGTTTGGAATAGAGTATGCCATTTATCCCTATTATTTCATTTGATCATTAATGATCACTAATTTAGAATAAGCCTTAGATAATGAAGTTATAGTTGGAATAGATATTTTCAAAAATACAAAGGTCATGGGATCTACTACATCCTTGTATATTTCTAGAGCTAAGACATCATTATGTTTAAAAGATTCTATGGTCCTCCTATATATTTTCTAAAATATAGTATTAAATGACCTTATGGGCTCACATACATCCCTCTTGATGGTGGAGAACTGATGGTAGATGACACATGGACTAATAATTTTACCAAATTGATCTATGAAAACATTAGTAAAACCATCCCAACTAGTTATACAATTATTAGGTAAGTTTGAAAACTATTCATAAGTAACATATTTCATTGGGAATAACCCAAAAGATACATCCTCATGCACAACATTTATTAACCTTAAAGTAGCCATGAAAGACATAATGTGCTCTTCAGTCATTACTATATCAGTTGGACTAAATGTAGGCAAATAATTTTTAGGGTTATGTGGGATATCATGTACCACACTTAGTACATTGATTGAAGAGTCTCCTAACCAAGCCATACCTAGATGAAGGTTGAAGGCAAAGGTACCTTAAAGAGGTGAAGTTGGAAAAGATTTAGTTCTCTTATGTCTACCTCTATCACACTTGGATCTTCTATGTAACTCAAGTTCAAGCAAAGGTTCCCTTGTCTCTGAGTGTGATCTAGTTCAAATCATTAACAATTCCAGCTTGAATATTTAATATCCTATTTTAAATATGATGTATCAGGCTAATATTTATAAAGAACAAGGATTAGACCTATAAATTAATCTCTTTTTGCAAAGATTGTGTAAAAAATAGTAAAGGGCATTGATCTTTTCTTAACATAGATCAAAGACATGCCCAATTATGCTAATATGATCTATCTTTATAATTATAATCTCAAATAAACTTTGATCTATGAAATATATGCCAATATATGATCAAAGCAAGCCATCCTAACCTCAAATACTATGGATTTTGAAATCTTAAGCTAAATTTTACAAAACCAAGCATTAAATTTCAAAGAATTTTGATCTCTATCTAAATAAAGCACAAAGATAGGTTATATACCACAAAGATCAATGATATTTACACTTATAAGCAAAGTTTTACTTAGAAGTTCAAAGATAACATCAATCTTAGATCAAAATAGACTACGATAAGAAAATATCCAAGGAATTCACAAATATGGCCTTCTAGCACTAGTAGGACTTGTTGATGCCTCTATGTGTACCATAGATGTCCTTAGTGTTCAATAACACTTCTCATTTTATAATTCTATGAATTTAGAGTAAGAGTAGTAGATTGTGGCAACTTAATGTTACCTATGGTGAAATAGTGGTAAAGAAATGTTTAAATTTTCCTACAAATTTATGTTAATTGGTGGTTGGGAACAATCATGGTCCAATTATCTATATATTATACATATCTATGTTAATGCTTAATAAATTATGATCAAAGCTTAAGCTACAGAGTAATTTAAATGTGTTATTCCCAAAATTCATCACTTGTTTTTGGGGACAACATATCAAATATTTTGGTCTTGAAGGCCAAAATGATCTCTTCCCTTTTGAAAAATGTTCTGAGTACTCAAATTCTTTAATTATTCAAGTCTTCTCAGCTAAATAACTCACAGGTTTAATAGGCAGGCTTTCTCAGAAAGAAGTTCCAACACTTAGGCAATTTCAAGGCTGGTTTAATGCCAAGGTTCAATCAAAGGTCCATCGATAGGCCTCAAACAAGTGGAATGAACCATTGAACCTTGAACTTTCACAAGTTCAAAGTTCAAAGTGGTTCAAAGGTTCACAAGGAGTTAAGTGCTTCAAAGGATCTAGAAAGTTTGAAGACTTTGGCAAGTTCAAAGGTTTAATGACTTCAGTAGACTTAAAGAAAAGAAGGATTCAAAGAGTGAAGATTGAACCATTAAAACTTTGAACCAAAATGGTTCAAAGTGGTTCAATGGTTCAATGTGGTTCAAATGGTTCAAAGAGTTCAACCAGTTCAAGAAGTTCAAAATTCACAAGGAAGCTTTGAGCAAAGGAAGAAAGCAGAAGATTCCAGAAAGAAGTTTAAAGGTTCAAGGTTCAAAGTGGTTCAAGTGTCTAAGTGATCAGTGACATCCCCGAGGACATCAAATATATGGTAGTGAAATATTTTTTGATTTTCAAAGATGCACACCTGAGAACAAACTTAGCGATTAGCTAAAGGAGTTGAAAAAGCCAACTAAAAGTGAGAAGATAGCCTTGAGAGCTCAGATCACCAAGGAAGGACAAAATGTGGCAAGGAAAGAGAGAATAACTATAGGAAATCCAAAAATATATGTAGGAGAGTAAATTCTAGTAGGTGAAATAGTCCACCAGGTGGACATCAGAGAGCGTAAGCATTCAAAGACATGGCCTTTTTTTTACATTAAGTAAAGACAAATGGATAGCCGTGTAAGCAACATAAAAAAGACCAGACAACCCATGATTAGGAGGACACATTTGAGATGATTCGGAATGCCAAAGTCAAGATAGATGACTTGTTTTAGCATGTCCATTTCACAAATATTTAAGGCATTCATTTCAGCATGGGTTATTTTCATGAAAACAAGCACCCAAGTCTTTCTTGGAATGTTATATATTGTAATCTCCCATTTTATAAGGGAGATCTCTTTGTTATAGAAGAAAAAATCTACCTAAATTGAAACGCATTTCCTGAGACTTTGAGCTTAGATTGTTAATCATATTTCTTGATTTGAATGAGAAAATAAGTGACCTTTTAGACTTTATGATGGAATAGCTTGTGTTATTTAGGAAATTGTTCTTATGTCTGTTTCCTAGAAGCATTCTTGTCCATTTAATTTAACAACCAAAACTAGTGGAAGTAATCAGGAAGGTGTCCTAAAGCTGACTGTGGAGATACTTTATGCTGCCATAATGGTCTTTAATGTGTTGTTTTCTATATCTATGTAAAGGATCTTGGGATGACTTTGTGCCCCCATTGTCCTTCATATATTTCACTCTTTGGTAGTTGAGGTGGAGACTTTGTGCTACACTTCATCCTGTTGTGTTACTATGTCTACTTACTTGTACTACCTAGGAAGGAATCTAGATGTTGACTGAGTATTACTTCTGAAAGAAGAGAAGTACCTCTACCAATCACCTAGGAATTATCCTATGTCTGTGAACATCAGCTCTAAAAAAAGAGAGATGGATGGTTTTATCCTACACTAAATGTTTTTTTTAGCTTATATTTATAGTATATAGTACCTTATATTTATAGGGAACCTCCCCTTGATGAGAGGAGAGATTTGTCCCATTTTGATGTGGTAAACCTACACATTTTGGCTGATCAATCTCCCTATCATGTGGTTGAAACACCTATTTTTTCCTCAGTTAGCTGATGACAAAATATTCACCCAACATTTTTTTGTGATTCTACTGGGAATCAAATGAGCTATTCCAGTTCTTTTCCATCTCCATATCCTTATCCATTTCCATTATATACTCTGATTTATGAAACTAGAGATTATGGGGATCGAGCGTTTCATTTCTATTATCTACTCTGCCAGCTCTATGCCAATAATTTTTTGGCAACTCCACTGGGAAGGAATGAGAAGTTTGGAGCCTCAATTTTTAAGCTAAAGTAGGGCTAATTCTTTTCCATTTTTATTCTATAATCTGGCAGTTCCATGTTATATAAGAAGCCAGAAAGCTCAAGGTGTTGTTGACCCTATTTTTGAGTTGGTGTAGTAGAGCAATTTTGATTTGTTTCCTCCATAACATCACCTTAAACAAACTGGGAGTCTTCCTCCTACCAACACCAGGTCACCAATACAAGGTAGAGATTCTTTTTCCTCTGCTAGTAGAGCTTTGCCCGTACATACCCCACCAAGATTTGTTATCCCCCCTTTCCATAGTCATATAATGGCAGCTCAAGGCCCCTGGGGTAACTCTTTTGGCCCACTCAATTTAACTCCACCTCTACATGAGCTACCACACAGTTCAAGGAAGAATTTCCCCAAATTCTTTGGTGATGGGAGAGTTCATCCTGATGAACATATTGTAGCATTCAGCATAGCCTGTGGCATGATAGGTGTGGAGTATGAAGACATAAAAGTTAGGCTATTTGTAGAGACATTACAAGGTGTTACTATAGACTAGTTTTACCATCTATAGGCTTGGTCAGTGACTAATTGGAACACTCTCAAAGCTAAATTTGAAGCTAGGTTCAAGCTTGAAGAAGATGCACATGCCCTGCTAGCTCAGCTCACACAAATGAAGAAGGAGCCTCATGAACCAATGAGAGATTTCATATCCAAGTTTAACAAGCTGAGGAACATGATTCCTATGATTGCTTAACTAATAGATGAGAATCTCAAATGCTTCATCATCAACTCTTAGCTACTTGAAGTGAGTTTTCTACTGAGATGTGTTAGCCACATAGACCTTGTTACATCATAGGATTTGGCTACTGAGGTGGAAGATGATCTCATCTTGGTGGGGAAGATAAGGAGAGATATTAATAGAGGTAAATCTTCTTCATCCTCTAAATATATATCTATAGGCCCCACTGATCCAATGGTGCAAAATTTGGTAAATGAGTTGCTAGCTCTTAGAAAGCAAATGGTGCAAGGGATGTCTATTCTTCCTTCATACTGAGATATACCAAGGAGGACATTCCCCAATTAGTCATACTAAGGCAATGCTGCTAAGAATCAAGGGAAACTAAATCATCTTCCTCCCCCTCAGGGGAAACTTGCTATTGAAGTAGCTCCATCTAACTCAGTAGTTGGATACCTTGAAACAAAATCAAATTTTTCTTTCTAATATGTGTTGAACTAGGAAGATGGTGTTGATCTCTTTGTGGAAGACCAAGATCAATCAACTAGTGACACCAACATTGGTTTCCTAAAATACTTCGATGAACTTAGAAGTAAAGGTGAAGTGTTTGATGGATCATACACTATATTCACCCAGTCCTAGAACTAGTTAGCTCAGCAAGCTAATAAGGAAAAAATAGAGGAGTGATCTCAACCATAAATTTCAATTGCTAAGTAGGGAACCACTCTACCTTTTTAATCAAAGGACTCGGTGATCACTAAAAAGGTAAGTACATCATGTTTTCCTTCATCTTCTACTTCAAATTCATAGACCAGTACCACCCCTCCTAAAAACTAGAAGGATGAATTGCCTTCCCCTATTCCTAATTCATTTTAGACATTTGATATAATTGACCATGTCAAGAAGACCAAAATTCAAATGTCTGAATTTGAATTCCTACAATCCAACCCTAAGCAGTTGGATAAGTTGGTTCAATGTTTAAAGAATAAAACCATCCCTACAGGACCAACTATTCCAAAGGTGACTCCCACATCCACCCAAAATAACATTGACATTACTCCTCCTATTACTCCTAAGAAGATAGAACCATTTTATGTCTCTCTATTGATAAATGGTCACCAGCTGAATAATTGCATCATTAACTCAGGTGCATCTGACAATGTCATACCTACCAAAGTGGTAGAATATCTTGGTTTCACACTGACCAAGACATTTGGGAGATGCTTCTCCATTGAAAACAAATAAGTCCCTTTGTTGGGACAAATCAAAGATGCCCAGTTTTCATTTGTGGCCTTTCCAAAAAAAAGAATTAAGATGTCAGTCCTGGTGGCCAACTTCCTAGCCTCCTACAACATTATTCTTGGTCAAAATTTTTGCAAGGAAGTTGTTGGAGAAAAAAGTATGGACCTGTCTAGGGTAAGGGTCCCTATCAAAGGCATCATGCAGAGGCTACTCCCTAAAAAGGAGTTGAAGTACATTATCACCCAAATCATAGCCCCCAAAACTCAAATTTCGTTTGAGTCTTTAGGGGTTGGTAATTACTTCTTGACCACAGAGGATGTTCATGTTTCAGCAAATAAAATTCCTATAGGTGGCAATCTAGGAATTAATTCAGATGAAGCATCAAAAGAATTAATAAAGCACAACATAGGTATAGAAGGACCCTCCCCTCCAAATGAAAGAAAATTTGAGAAAGGAGCAGTTTTTTGTGGCATATGGATTCTAGAATTTGATGGAAGCTACTCTTCTACCAGTTTTGGAGCTAGGATTATTTTAATATCTCTGTAAGGAGATATTTTTTCTTATGCTTACAAGTTGTAGTTCAACAACACCAACAACACTGCTAAATATGAATCTCTGTTACTTGGTATAAAGGTTACTCAAGATAAAGGTGTTAAGCTCCTTCATGCCAAAGGAGATGTTGATCTAGTGGTTTGTTAGGTGAGGAACCTATATCAAACCAAGAACGAAAGATTGTGATGGACTACCTTGAAAGTTTTGATGCTTTCAATATTTTTGTAGTGCCTAAAGAGCTTCATAATCATGCAAATTCATTGGCTATCTCTGTAACCCTCATGGTTCCTCACAAAGACTTTGACGATCATAATTACACTATCGAATTGGTCTTTTGACTAATTATACCTGATAATTCCAATCATTGGTAGGAGTTTGATGATAACAATTAAATCATGTGCTTCACTAGACCAAAAGATCAATGAACTATGATAATGGACCATACTGATGTGTGTCAAAGTTAGGTAAAGAAACTCTCTAGCAAGAGAACAAGGATTCATCATTTTCAGATTAGAGATCCAGTCTTGCTATGGGGCAAGAAGAGAACCAAAAGGAATGCACAAAAAATCTGATTTGTGGTGGAGAGGTCCATTTGCCAGTCATTGATTTTAGGGAGAAAATGGTTTCTTGCTACTATATCAAGATAGAATACCATTTTCACTACCTCACTGTGGGTAGCATCTGAAGCACTTCAATCTTTGAAGTATCAGATGACATCCGTTGTATATATTTGTATAGTCTTTAGTTTAGTTTTGTTTGGTTCATTTTGTTTTATTTTTACACCTTTATTTTTAGGTAGCATGACTGCATAGCCCAATGGCATACATGAAGGCATTGAGATTCTGGATTCTACTCCCTTTAATTGTTTTTGCAATTAGTGGAAGTTTCCCAACTAGAGCCAGCTGTTGTTCCTAGAATATGTCACTTATTTTTGGGGACAACATATTGAATATTTTGGTCCTAAAGGCCAAAATTATCTCTTCCCTTCTCAAAAATGTTTAGAGTATTCAAATTCTTCAATTATTCAAGTCTTCTCAGCTAAAGAACTCACAGGTTCAACAGGCAGTCTTTCTTAGGAAGAGGTTCCAACACTTAGGAAATTTCAAGGCTGGTTCAACATCGAGGTTCAATCAAAGGTCCATCGGCAAGCCTCAAAGAAGTGGAATGAACCATTGAACCAATGAACCATTGAACCTTGAACTTTCACAAGTTCAAAGTTTAAAGTGGTTCAGAGGTTTAAAAGGAGTTAAGCACTTCAAAGGATCTAGAAAGTTTAAAGACTTTGGCAAGTTCAAAGGTTTAATGACTTCAACAAACTTAAAGAAAAGAAGGATTTAAAGAGTGAAGATTGAACTGTTAAACCATTGAACCTTGAATCAAAATAGTTCAAAGTGGTTCAATGGTTTAACATGGTTTAAATGGTTTAAAGAGTTCAACCAGTTTAAGAAGTTCAAACTTCATAAGGAAGCTTCGAGTGAAGGAAGGAAGCGAAATATTCCAGAAAGAAGTCCAAAGGTTCAAGGTTAAAAGTGGTTTAAGTGACTAAGTGATCAGTAACATCCACACAAATGTCAAATATAGGGTAATGAAATATTTGTTGATTTTCAAAGATGCACACCTAAGAACAAACTCAGTGACTGGCCAAAGAAGGAGCTAAAAAATATAGCTAAAAGTGAGAAGATAGCCCTGAGAGCTCAGATCACCAAGGAAGGACAAAACATGGCAAGGAAAGAGAGAAAAACTATAAGAAATCCAAAAATATTTGTAGGAGAGTTATTTCTAGTAGGTGAAATAGTCCACTAGGTGGACAAGAAAGAGTTCAAGCATTCAAAGATGTGGCCTATTTTTTTACATTAAGTAAAGATGAATGGACAACCGTGTAAGCATCATAAAGAAGACTAGACAAATCATGCTTAGGAGGAGACATTTGAGATGATTCAGAATGCCAAAGTCAAGACTAATGACCTGTTCTAGCATGGTCCTTTTGCAAATATTTAAGGCATTCAATTTAGCATGGGCCATTTGCATGAAAAAAAGCACCCAAGTCTTTCTTGGAATGCTATATATTGTAATCTCCCATTTTATAAAGGAGATCTCTCTATTATAGAAGCAAAACTCTACCCAAATTGAAAGGTATTTCTTAAGACTTTGAACTCAAATTGCTAATCATATTTCTTTATTTGAATGAGAAAATAAGTGACCTTTTAGACTTTATTCTAGAATAGCTTATGTTATTTAGGAAATCATTCTTATGTCTATTTCCTATAAGAATTCTTGTCCATTTAATTTATCAAGTAGAACTAGTGGAATTAATCAGGAAGGTGTCCTGAAGCTAACTATGGAGAGACTTTGTGCTGCCACAATGGTCTTTATTGTGTTGTTTTATATATCTATGTAAAGGATCTTGGGATGAATTTTACCCCCAGTTTCATTCATATATTTCACTCTTTGGTAGTTGAGGTGGAGACTTTGTGCTACACTTCATCTTGTTGTGTTATTGCATCTAGTTACTTTTACTACCCAGGAAGGAATCTGGTTGTTAACTGAGTATTACTTCTGAAAGAAGAGAAGTACCTCTAGAAATCACCCAAGAATTCTCCTATGTCTGTGAATATCATCTCTAAAAAAAGAGAGATGGATCGTGTTATCATACTCTGAGTGTTATTTTCAGCTTATATTTATAGTATATAGTGCCTTATAGTTATAGGGAACCTCCCCTTGATGAGAGGAGAGATTTGTCCCATTTTGATGTGGTAAACCTGCACGTTTTGGTGATCAATCTCCCTATGCTATGGTTGAAACACCTATTTTTCCCTCAGTTAGTTGGTGATAAAATATTCACCCAATAAAATGGATATTTATAGTGAATCTTAAACTAAAGTGATTTGGTTTTAAAAAAAGCAAATGAGAAGATTAGGGCAAAAATAAAACAAGTGATTACTTATTTTAGCATAAAAAATTATGACAAATATTTAGTTACAATTGAGAATACATTCTAACCAATATATAGTGAAAAATAGCTTAAGCTCATATTTCAATATACATAAGGAAAACTTTGAAGGATGATGTAAAGAATCACAAGTAAGAACTAGCTTTACTTTAAAGAAATACTAATTGTTGACCAAATTTGACTTTTGGTCAAATTTGGGCACCCTTAGGCCAAATTTTCAATTTTAAATATTTGAAAGGGTCCTAATTTTTTTCATAAGAATTTTTACTTGTTATATTATGTCATTAGAGCTCACATTAGCCAATTGGTCCATTGGTGGTCATTTTAGGTCATTTTTAGAGTCATTAATGCATTTAGAATGTTTCCCAAGGTGCCTAGGTTTCTCAATTTTGTGTAAAGTGTCCAAAATATTAGTTTAAATTTATGACATGCTAGTTACATCATATAATTGTATGCTCCCTAACTGAAATTGTAGAAATCAACTAAAAAAGAGGATAAATGGCACTTGTATGGATTTGTGGGAAGGTTTCCACATGGGTAAGATTTTGGGGAGTCCATAAAACCTTATAAAAGTCATCTACATGATATTTTTCTCTATAATTTCCATTTTTAATCCAAAAAAATTCTACACATTTTTTTCTATTCTTGGTAGATTGAACTGACCTTTAGGTTTTTGCTTAGTATGAGAAGCACAAGCAGTTTCAAAAAAAATGATTTTGGGAGTTTATTTTAAAACAAAATACATTAATTTTCATATATTTATTTTGAATATTGGTTAACTATATTGTATGAACAATCACTAACAAGTTGACTATGCAGATTTGATTGTTGTTTAGTGAACCCTAACAATTTTACTCCATTTTTAGAAAATACATACAGAAAAGTTGTTGGTGTTGGCTCTATATGATTTTTTATTCCTTATCATATGGTATCCATTATTTTTTTCATGATTCATGAAGTTTGGATGTGCAAAATTGGTCTATCATGCAAGGGGGTATCACCATGTGTAGTTTTAGTTAGAGTGTTTGGATTTTTTGACTCTTCTATAGGTGAATTTTTCATTTGGTAAAGAGTTTCCCATAATTCCATAGGTCATATAACTAATTATTTCATGTTTTAATCTCACCATAGTACTCGTTGAGTAGCTTACAAGCTTGTTCTACTTAATTTGTCGATTTCATGCTTAGTTTTAGTTGATTTTCTTATACAAGCTTGTTCACTATGTAAATGATGTGGTAATGGAGGTGTTTTGGGATTTTCAAGACTTTGGAGGTTGAGTGAGGTTAATTTTACACTCTCAAGGAGGAATAGACTTGACCATATTCCCATGTCCCAAGCTATCTCTGTTATGAAATGCCTTTGTCCATTGAACTCCATGAACATACAAGTGTTTTCCATGTAGAGGGTAATGTTTTGAAGTTGTTTTCAAGGTGTTATTGATGGAGATTATATTTTTGAAGGCTAGCAATTGAATTTGAAGTGTAAGGAAGCCTCTAAGCAAGCATATCAATGCTCAATTTCACTCTCACTACCTTTTAACTCAAAATGTGCATCTACAATACCCTTACTTGTGTCATGCTAATGTTTTAATGGATTAATATGCTTTAAAACCTCTTAGTTTTTCTATTAATGCATCAGGTTGTTAGTGGAAAACATCAAAATTTAGGTTTATGAGAGACCTCCATATTGGCTATGTTATCATTCATTGTGGTGCAACCAGACCTCCACCTTTAGGTAGCCTAAATAGGGGTGTGAGGTGGTTATTTGAGTGTGAGAATGAGGTAGGGCCTTACTTAAAACTATTGAATCATGAACTGGTATCAAATATCCCATCCAAGGTGTGATAGAACTATTTATAATTTGAGAATACGTCGAAGAGCATTGACTATGTTTTTAGGCTTGTCTACCTAAAAAACATTAAACAGAGGTCCCATGGGTTTATGTTGGTGCTCCATAATAGGCTTACAAGTAGTCTTAAAGGATTTGATCAGTTAAAATTATTTGCCTATAGTGTGGACTAAGCTCATGCCAATGGTGAAGATCAGAAGGTAGAGGGCGACATGTTTTTTATGAACTCAAAAGTGCTCTAAAACACACTGATTTGTTTCAATAACATCTATAGGCCTAAGGGAAATAATGACCATTTGTTGCTTTGAGGAATGATATGGAGCATCCACACTTGTCTCGGTGGCTAGGTGAGTTGAGTAACATGTAAATAACGTAGAGGACTATTTATGAAGTTGACAAAAGGTTCCATGAGATCTTTCATGCATTCATAGTCCATATAAATGCCTGAATATTGTATCTATAGTTGTTATAGGAGGACTTTGGATAGATAGTGAACAAGGTTTATCACCTCTTGAAGTTGGCAATAGACTAGAGTTATTTCAAATGATTTCAATAATTCCTCAAGTAACTCTAAGGAATTTTGAAGATATATTTGAAATTTGTTTCAATTTTGAAGGATTGAAAATAAGCTATAAGTAGGGGTTAAAGGGGATAAATTATGCAATGTGTTTGTCCTAGTGTGTTTGAAGTTGGCTTTGTTGATCTTTAGTTTTGATATAGATAAAGATGTTTAAGGATAAATAAGGTAATCGTAGGTTGTGAAATATTTCCCTATTATTTTTTTATATGCTTTGAGTACTTGTTTGCATGATTGGAATTCATCTAGTACTCCATTGTTTTCATCTAGATAGTTTGGGTCTATTGGCAAAAAATTTGATTAGGTAGTTTACTGATGTCACCATTACCACATGTGGATGAGTCAAGAGGAGTTGGTCATATGGTTATTATCAAATTAGTCCCTATTTTATATTCATAATGTCTTAGGTCATGTGACTAAGCATGACAAAAGATATGCAAGTGCAAATTTGGGCTCTTAGACATTTTGATAGTGTTTTCCCATAGTCAAATTTGTAATGTGGCAAGAAAAGCTGAGTAGGCATTTTGATGGTGGCATATATCACATGTGTGGATGTTTAAAGAGACATTGATCATATGGGTTTGTTCAATATTTTTCCTAGTTAATTTTTTCTAGCTTTTAGGTGAAGCACTTAAGCATGACAATAGATATGCATGTTCAAAGTCAAGTTTTTGACATAGTTGGCTCTGTGGTTGAAAATTTTGAGTGAGAATTTTAATGTTATTAAATATCACATGTTTTAGGTTTCCATGATCATATTGATACATTTTTATATTCTCTTATTTTAGGAGATCATATGTTCTTAATTTTATAACATGCGCTTGAGTGAAGCAAAATATATGGAAGTACAAATTTGGCCTTCTAGGCAGATAAGCAAATTTTCCCATACATAGTCAAATTTGCATAAGGTAAAGTTAGAGAAACATTGAAAAAAAATTGTTTAATACAAGATGGTATGATGATATGAGATGGTGCTAATTTTTGATGCTTAATGTTGTGTAGAGATACAGATGAAGCTTCCTCCAAGGATCAATAGTTTATGGGAGTTCATACATCTAGATCTATGGTGCACACTAAGTCAAATAGGTCAAAGTGTTTGATGATTAAACTAAGTAAATATAAAGTTTCTTATAAATGGATAAATGGAGCATGTTCATTCCAATATTTATATAAGTAACAATATGAGGTTAAGTGTTCAACGTTTAAGGTCAAGCAGAGATAAATATCAAGCTACATACAGGAGATCGACAAAGTGCATTAAGTCAAATAGTCAAAATGAAGATCCAAAAATGAGCATTGAAAGGTAAAGGTCATGTTATTTAAAATTATAGTGATGGTTTATGATTGATATAAATATTGAGGAAATGAGATGTGAACAAAGTGACAAAGGTTTAACTGTGACTGTTTGCATTTGAATATTTGAATTTAATAAAGGAAAAAACTAGTGCTCTATATTTTGTCCATATCTTTCAATCTGTGTAAAATTTGCTCATTATGTAAAAAAAATTGTAGATGACTCTAAGGATAAAATTGAAATATAAATTTTATTGTTTGAATGTATGTAAAGACAAAAATATTAAGCTCTAAATTTGACTTTGTGTTTGAATATGTTCTGTAAGTAACCCAAGAAGGGTAATTGAGCTCATTTTAATGTTATTTTGATGTCTAATGATGAATTAGCTATTGTAGAATGTTTTAGACTCCATAAGTATGATTTTTTTGTATTATTAAGGTTTGACCAATCATATTCATAATGAATAAAGGTTTAGAAGTTGACTATGTGTTTGTTTATGGTGACTATGTGCACATAATGTTGTTTGAGCAAATTTTGCTTAACTATAAGGGTATTGTGATGGTTGTCAAAAATTAAGGAGGACTTATAGATAATTTTTGATGGGTCCATGAAATTTTAATTAATCATACATTATTATTTTTCTCAAATAAGTTTCAAATAGGTGAATGGGTCTTCATAGGACCTAAAAGGTGACTTGGGATTATTTGGAAGTATGTTGTGCTTAAGTGTGACCCATGTTAGATTACTTAAGGGTGAAGGAATGTGTTGTGTCTAATAGGATATATTGTGATATTATTAATTCATTATTTATCTATAAATTATGAAACTAAATGTGTTGGTTTCTAGACTTTAAGACTAGTGCAAAGTGTATGTGAGAGTTGTGGAGTGAAGGAGAGGTTGAGTGCCCAGTTGATGAACTGATGAGTGGAGTAGATTGATGAATATGTGTATGACATGTAGGCAATATTTATGATGTCAAAAAAGTGCTCTTATAGTTTGAGGATATATGAATAGGTTTGAGTGTTCATATCATAATATTTTGAGTGAAGAAGGAGAGATATTAGGCCATGCCTATGTGAAAGGCATGTCTGATATAGAGAGGAAGTTTGTGTAGGGGTTATATAAATAGAGATCTATAATCAAGTGTTGAATAAATTAGTTTCAAGTTGGAGGTGTTCACATCAATGGAGGGTCTAACAGAATTTATCTTCCTTAGGGGTAGCTTCTCTTTATGAAATAAGTGTTTCACTAAAGGCTTTTGGTCAGGAGGATATGATCAAGGCCTACTAGTCTAAAGGATTTGATCAATCTCTTTTTTGGAATTTCTTATAGGACAAGTAGTCCATGTGTTGCAGGCTTGAGATTGGGTTTTGTTTTCCATGAGGGTTTCCCAAAAGAACTATGTGTTTGATCTTGTATATGAATTTAATGAATGGGATCTCTTATTAATGTTGCTTGATCAAGTTGACATATGCTAATTATTTAAATAATTTTAAAGGATTGGAATTGAGATTGAAATATTTGGGCTCACTGATTCAATCCCCCCTCAATTATTGTACCTCTAAAATCATAAAATAGTGAGATCATGGGAAAAACCAAGGGTAAATTAATGCATCAGTTTCAAATACATAATACACACAAAAGTGATTTGTAAAATGATGATAGTGTTTACTTTAGTTACTCAAAAAATGGTGAGAGCATGGCTTAGGGTGTTTAATAATATATCTATTTAAAATTTATAATGCACATATTGGAAAATCATAAAATGGTGATAGAATTTATTGAAATTGATCATAAAATGGTGAGATCATTAGAAAAGGGTTGACTGAGTTAACCTCAACATGAATCAAGTGCTACCTATATAGTCCAAATAGACCTCAATTCAATGTAGTTTAAAGGTATGACAAGGTATGAAAGGATGGTAAGGTGAGGCAAAGGGAAAGTCAAGGAACATGAAAAGGTATGAAATAATGGAAAGGAAAATAGAAAATGGAAAATGCAAGGTAAATGGAATCATAAGAAAAATGGTAATGTTTGTCTTTCTAATATGGATATACATGTCCTGATCAACATATGACACAACTAGAATATTCAATTATGTAAATTTATAGCCCACACCCCTTCTAGATAGTTGTATTATCAAGAGGTTGATATTGTATTGGAATTGAATTATGTTATTGTGATCTTCAAAGGTCTTTGATTTTATTTCCTCAAAACTTCTGGACAAGATGTTTCTATAGCCTCTATAAAGAAACGTGTAGCTAAGGATGGTAAATATAGATAAATAATGGATAAGAGGTCTTTTTCAATAAAAGAGAGATGGATCATAATGAAATATAGAATGGTTAGGCAAAAAATAAATATTGGGATTTTTAGGCACACATAATGTTGTTGATTATATATTCAACATAATTTTAGTTGTGGTAAGGCCACAAAATTTTTAATATGCTCTCGATAGGACCACTAAATTTTTCTATTATTTGGGACTAAGAGATGATACCATATGATTATGATGTAGGTTGGAATATGTATTGATGTTATCTTAAATAATGTCTTCATCAAGCAATGAATAATTATTTATCTCAACTATTGGCACCTCAAAGAGATTTTCGCCAATAAAGTTATCTTGATTATCCCATAGTGCCTCTAAGAAGGTTTCACTAAGGAATGTTGGCATTTGACTATTATTATCTTCTAGAGCCTCAAAAAAGGTTTCACTAAAATATGTTGATTTTGGAATTTGATTTCCCCCTAAGACCTCTAAAAAGGTTTCACTATGAGATTATTCTTCTTCTACATGAATGTGGTTTTGGTCCCTCTGATATTCTACAATTGATATGTTTCCATGGATGCAGTCTAACAAAGTGTGATTATATTAGTCCTAACCAAAACTTGTGGGAGGTGGAATGTCAATATAATGGCTATGTTGGTAGGTGTTAATGGAAAATGGAATGGTTAGAGGAAAAACAATACTTGAAGAATACACTATTAGAACCTATTTTGATGTTAAAGTAATCATCCTTAGAAACCATGGAATTATCATAAATGTATTCAAATTAATCTATAAGGCATGTGTAACCAATGTCATAACATCCTCTAATGTATTTTGGTTTTGAAGCTAAGTCTAACTCAAGGGACTCTAAATCTGTTGTTGATTCTAATTCTGATGCTAAATTTAATATTGGTTCAAAAATAAAACCTAACTTTAGTGTTGATTCTTCATTTGGTGTTATGATAAATATGTTATGTTAAATTACTGGTATTTGATGAGTAATGGCCTGAGGTTTAACAATGGGATATTCATAAATAGGCTCAACTAAGAAGGAATATATAGAGATTGGATTGTTAGAGTGAGGCATTTCAATAAAAGTAAAATGGTCAATAGGCAACTCCACATAGACTTGCTCATCAAATGAAGCTCCTTAAAAATAAGGAAATGATCAAAATAATGTTTTGCCCAAAGATGGTTATAATCAATAGGATGTGACTCAATAAATATTAGTTTATTAAAGTGAGACTCTTCAACTGAAAGGAAAGGGTCAAAGGGTTATTCATCATAGATTGACTAATGAAAAATAGGTGTTTCAATAAAAACATAACATATTGGTTGGTTCTTTTGGCCTTAGCTTATAATTGGTTGCAAAATCTCATCTCTAGACATGTGTTAGTATTTAAAACATGACTCTTGGGGAGTAATGATTATCTCTATTATGGCTCAAAGACTATCTTATATTTTTTAAAGTGGGAGAAGTTCTACAATAGATGAATAATGATTTATGGTTCAATAATGAGCTCTTTGTACATAGTCTCATCAAATATTGGTTCAACAAAGACTAGTTATGGGTATAAGATGGTAACTATGATCTATCTAATCATAATTGTGAAAAAAAATTGTGATAATGAGATACCAAATTTGGAAGGGCCTGGAATGGTAATGAATGGGTATTGTAGAGCTTTGATGTTGATACGAGATGAAGTATGAGGTCCTAAAATGATAATGAATGGGCATTACAGAGATTGATTTATAATGTGGGGTAAAGGATGAGGGACTAAAATGGTAATGAATGGGTGTTGTGGAGCTTGGTAACTAACATAGGCCAAAGGATAAGGGATGGAAATGGTTATCCTTCGACACTATGGAGCTTGGTTGTTAATATAAGCCAAAGGATGAAGGATGGGAATGGTAATCCTTCAGTGCTATGGAATCTAGTTGCTAATGCACAATGAAGGATGAGGGCTTAGAATGGTAATCCTTAGGCATTATGGAGATTTATTACTAATGAAATCCAAATGATGATGACTGGCTTAGGTAGTGGATCAAGTATTTTTATCATTGAAAGGGTGAAATTGGTACTTTCATTGGCCTCAATAAAGGTGATTTCAATATTTCAAAATCTACATGGATGGATTTGAATAAAGGTGATTTCAATATTTCTTAAAAAAAGATGATCTAGGCATTTGAAAATAAAATAAATCAAGGTATGTCTACATCTATGACTAGGTGTCATGAAAAAAAAGGTCTAAAATTCACACAACACTTGAAATATGGTCGCAAAAGATTGGTCAATGCTTGGCACATCTTGAATCTTGGTCTAGATAGAAAACTCAATATATTATTACAAATAGTTTAAACTTGTCCTAGAATGGATCCCCTCTCTAAAATTGTCAATATTAAGCTTGGTCTTAAATATCTCCAAGGTCTAAGGTCTTGCACACAAATGGTAAAATGAAAGGCACATTTGAATCCTAGTTTTGGAAAAGTGTTTCAAACAAATATAATCTAGGTCTAAAAAGAAATGGTGCTAGGTATTTGGAAAAATAGCATAAATCTAAACTCAAAAGGTAAAAATTAAATATAAAAACTAAGGAAAATGCTAGGTCTTTAATAAGAAGCCACAAATCTAGACTTTTAAAAACATGCTAGGTTGGAAAACTAAAATGCAAATGCTAGACCTTTGATAATATGGCATAAAGGTAGACTTAAAAAAAATAGTTCGAGGTAAAAATTTGCAATTAATATAAACTCTAAGGAAAAATGTTTGAAATTGTTTGACTAAATCTAGGCAAATGGATTCTAAAATAAAAGTGACCATGGTATAAGGCATTCACTCTAGGCACACACCTAAAACCAATTGGGAAATTCAATCTCAAGTAAGAAAAATAAGAGCAATGAGTAAATAATTCAAGCCCAAGTGATAATCAAGGCTCCAATGTGAACTAACTATACTTTAATATTATAATTGAAAATAGATTTTATAACTTAGTTCAAGGCAAAAATTTGAATTGAGGCACATGAAAATAGACCACATCTTAGATCTAGCAAAAAAGAGTCTTCAAAGCAATCAAGGATTTAGTCCAAGTTACATGATTTAAAGGTAAGAGGTAAACACCCAAGCCAAAATTGATCAAGACATAGGTGTAGACAAATAAATTTTAAATTTGAATTTCACAAGACAAATTTTGAACTTAGTTAAAAATACTTAGATTTTTCAAATGGATAACATCTTATACCTAAATGGACAACATGACAACACCAAATTTAGACCAAAGGTACACATGATTTTGAAATTAGTTTGAAATAAATAATGGTTTTTAAAATAACTTGAGAAATGTAAAAATGATACTTTAATAAAAAGGTATGACAATAGTTTTGGATTCAAAACACTAAGGCAAATAATTAGTATGAAATGAGAAGCATAACAATGCCTTGTTTAAATAAGTGACACACACCACAAATGTTTTGGAGTGAAAAGGCTAAGGCAAAAGCATGGCACCAAATGGACATAAGAACACCTCTTAGGCTAAAGTGGTGAAAAAATGTGATATGTATGACTCATTTTGACAACCAAACAAAATAGTTTATAGTCTTAAAACACACATGTAAATCAAAGAAAATATAATTAATAAAAATGGCTTGTCCTATCCCCATTAATGAACTAGGTGTGAGTTGATTCAACCAAAATTTCCACTAATCTACAAATGATTATGACAATAGTTTTGGATTCAAAACTCTAAGGCAAATAATTAGTATGAAATGAGAAACATAACAATGCCTTGTTTAAATAAGTGACACACACCACAAATGTTTTGGAGTGAAAAGTCTAAAGCAAAAGCATTGCACCAAATGGACATAAGAACACCTCTTAGGCTAAAGTGGTGAAAACATGTGATATTTATGACTCATTTTGACAACCAAACAAAATAGTTTATAGTCTTAAAACACACATGTAAATCAAATAAAATATAATTAATACAAATGGCTTTTCCTATCCCCATTACTGAACTGGGTGTGAGTAGATTCAACCAAAATTTCCATTAATCTACAAATGATTTTGAGGAATTAAGTTTTAATCCAAAAATTAGAGTAAAAATGTAGGTAGAGTTTATATGCCCCCTCTATCTCTCAAGAATTAGTACATGAAATGAATTTAGAGTGAGGAACACTCTACATTTTGTATGAATTATTGTAGCAAGTGGGTTTTGACTAAAAATATATAAGTTTCACATGTATTAGATGGTCCCAAGAATGCCTAACGCAAGTTAATAATAATGTTAATTTAACCCAAACCACCTATCTTGTTATGCAATGGTCTTGTCTTTTTCATAACAAATTCATCTATGTACTTAATGAATTTTGATGTTTGGAAACCATATGGCTCAAGTGCCCATTAAGATGGTCAAGATAACCACTCACCACTATCCCATATAATATTTTTTCTAGTTTATATACCTCATTATGTATTATGGATGGTATGATGTTGTGAGATGAAGCCCTAGGTCAATGCATCCCTAAATAAATCATAGGGATGAAATGAACTCCTACCCACAATAAAAATGCATAAATAGAAAAAATGAAAATGTAAATACTTTATAGGTTATTTTTAAATCACCCAATTCACTTGGAGATTGGGGAGAGCATACACGACATTCTTTCTGACACAAATTTACAAACAACAATACACAAAGAACTTTTACTCACCTATGTTACCTAAAAGGGATGAGGGGAGAGTATACACACTAAATTTTATATTTTCCAAACCCAAAGAATCTAGTATAAGTAATTTAAAATTATTGTAAAGACAAAAAATAACAAAGAAATCCCTTAAGATCTCTAATGAAAGATGTAGGTTATTTTTAGTAACACCAAATTAAAATATGTTTGAATTTTTTGTCCCCTTGGCCATGTTTACAATTGTAAAATTTTTAAAAATGAGAAAATACAAAATTTTAAGTGAATTTTAAACACCTTAACCAAATTTTAATGAGTTTTAACCTTTATTGTAAAATTTAACTTTGTAAAATGGAAAACATTATTAAAAAGTACCAAAATTTCTTCTTAATTAGGTTAATTATCTATAAACATGGTTAGTGGGTTAATTTCTGATTTAATAAAAGTTTAAATTCTTGGAAGTTATCTCAATAAAACACAAATTTAATCTCTCTAGAATTATTTCAAAATTACATAGTATTCTATGAACTATGAAATTATTTAAACATATACAAATATAAAAAACTAGTAAAGTAAAAACCTATAGTGGATGATTTTTTTGTTTTAGAATAATTTCACAACTCATGTCCATAATTTCATATCTCTATGATTTTGTAACTTTGGAAAAAAAAATTCAACTCAAGAAAATAAATTATGTAACCTAGGTAAAAGATTTCACAAATATGTGATTTTGTAAGTCAAGTCTACAATTTCACAAATTAGATCTGCAATTTTGCAAATATCTCAAACCTTAAAGAGAAACACCAAAATATACAAATGATTTAATGATTTGAGTGTGAGATTTAACTATTTATTGTCCTGAATTCACAAATAGTCAAGAGAATCATGAGAAAACATATAATAAAAAACAATTTCACAATTTGAATGGATGATTTCACAATTAAACTCTACAATTTATCAATCCAAATGATAATTTCATAATTAAACTCTATGAATTCATGATTTTGCATAAAACCAAGAAAAACCCTTAAAATTGTAGAATGAATTCATAAATTTTCTCAATTATTTTGATATTTTTGGGCTTAATTTCATAGTTTCATAGAGCCAAGGTCAAACTAGGATGATGTCATGATTTTTCATGATGATTTCATAGATTTAATTGATAATTTCATTGTTTACCTTTCAAAATTCACAGTTCCATAGTCATGAATTTATGAATTAGTAGTCACAATCTAAACATGGAAAATTTAGCCAAAAATCAAGAATTAAGCTCTCAAATGAAATCTTGTTGGTTCCAAAAGGCTCCCAAGATACTCCATTTATGCATGTGAGGTGTATGGTCCCACTAGGTGTGCTATTATGTTATCAATAGGAATCTAAGAGGGGAGATTAGTATTGTGTTAATATGATTAAAAATAAACAAAAACACACTAATAAACAGTACAACTCAATCCTAGACACTCAAGGAACAAGAGAATAATAAAACTAATTATCAATAGAAGACACAACAAGCATTATTTACCTTCCTTGAGAGTAATAGTTATATTTTGGCCATGGAGGAATAGCTTAGTCATGTGATAATAGAATCTTTGGCAATGGTGTTCATTACATCATCTATCCTTGTCACCTTGGTAATGTTGTACTTGGATTTGGATTTGGCTTGGCTCTTTCAACAAATGAGCATTATAACACTATTAAATAAGGGTCTTTGAAGGTATTTATACATTATAACATTACACCAAAAGATATTCTTTGAAGGAATTCCTACATAAGAACATTACAATAGAAAATCTTATTGAATAATGGATGAAGCCTTGTATTTATAGTCTTGCAAAAAAACTTTAACCCAAGTGTGGTTAGGCTTAATTTAACCATGGTTAGGTTTGGGAGGGGACAAGCTATTTATATTTTTAATTAATAACTATGTCTAACAGATACAGATATTTGTTTGATATTTTATGAGTGCTTGAGAATTCATAAAAGATGATGTCATGATGGTGATATCATTTTAGATATTTGTGTGATGTCATGATGTTGTCGTCAATCTAGATTTGTGAATTTCTAAAAATTAAAATTCAAAAGTTAAGTAGCCATAAGATTTTTACCTATGTATTTAATTGGGTTTAACCAATTAAGTAATCCTTCTCAAGTTAATTATAATTTATGAATTTTGATAAATTATCCCTCACACATGGTCAAAAATATCAATTTTCTATTTTACAACTTTATCACATATTAATTAGAGGAAGATGATGATTGCATAAAGTGAATTTCCCTAGTTAGGGATACATTAACATGGTTTAGAATATGTATATGATATGCACTAATGAATTAGATCATTCTAGTGATTTTTGGGATTAACTTGCATTATTTATGAGAATTTTCTCTAATGTTCATATTATTTAGATAATTATAGTAACACTAAACTAAATTCTTACAAACAATGCAAGTTAAACCTAGAAATAACTAGAATGCTTTGATTCATCAGCACACATCACATGCATCATCTAAACCATGTTAATGTATACCTAACTAGGGAAATGCACTATACACAATGATCATCTTCCTTTAATTCATCTTGGATCAAGTTAAAACCTAGAAAATTGACATTTTTGACCATGTGTGAGGGATAACTTGTCAAAATTTAGAAATAGTAATTAACTTGAGTAGAATTCCTTAATTGGTTAAACCTAATTAAATGCATAAGTAAAAATCCCATGGATAATTAATTGTTGAATTTATATTTTTATAAATTCATAAATATGGATTAATGACATCATCATGACATCACACAAACATCTTAAATTATGTCACCATTATGACATCATATTTTTTGAGTTGTCAAACACTCACAAAATATCAAACAAATATATAGATTTGTGAGACATGTTTATTAATTGAAAATTTTAATGGCTTGTCCCCTCCCAAACCTAACCATGGTTAAATAAAACCTAAACACACTTAGGCTATAGATAGTTTTTAAGGTTATAAATACAAGGCTTCACCCATTGTTCAATAATCTTGTTAGTTTTAATGTTACTATACAATAATTCCTTCAAGGAAGTTCTTTTGGTGTAATGTTATGATTGAAAAATACCTTCAAATACCCTTGTTATGTAGTGTTATAATTCTAATTTAATGAGAGATCCAAGACAAATCTGAATCCAAGTCCAACATTATCAAGGTGACAAGGAGAGATGATGCAAGGAGCACCATTACTAAAGATTCTTTGATCACATGACCAAACACATTCTTCCATGGTCAACATACAACTTTTAGTCTGACGGAAGTTAAATTATTGTTGTTTTGTCTTCTATTTAAATTTACTTTTATTTTTCTCTTGCTCCTTGAGTTTTTAGGCTTGAGATGTTAGATTTATTAGTGTGTTTTTGTTTATTTTTAATCATATTAACATAATACTAATCTGTCCACTTAGATTCCTCTTGATCACATGATGGAAAAACCTATGGGACCATGAACCCCACATGCATAAATGGAGTATCTTGGGAGATTTTTAGATCCAACAAATTTAAATTTATATATTATTTTATTGATTTTTTACTAAATTTTCCATGTTTGGTTTGTGATCATGGATTTGTGAATTTGTGACTATAGAACTGTCAATTTTTCAAGGTAAACTATGAAATTGTCATCTAAATATATGAAATAATCATGTAAAATCATGAAAATGTCTTGGTTTTACCTCAACTCTATGAAACTATGAAATCAAGCCTGAAAATAGTGAAATCATTGAGTAAAATTATAAATATTATTTTTTATAGTTTTAAGGTTTTTCTTTGTTTTATAAAATTTTAATTTAATATAAAACTTTGAATCATTATCCATATGATCTTTTAAACCTATATCCTCATATATAGTTTAATAATATGTATCATCCTATATATGTACCTATGGTGAATATCTCTAAAAATCATGTTATACCTTGGAAGATGGAGGTCTCTTTGTATGTGCCCATTTATTATTAGTAGTATTTAACATGGTCTATGAAATAAAATAAAAATGACCATGTTTAACCATGAAATTATTATAATTATATGGAGAAAATATTTTTTAATATGTTCATACTCATTATAAATTGAAATGTGCTTTGGAAGATGCAAATCATGCTCTTGAATAGTTATGTAAACTATTTCATTACCATCTCATTCACTAATTATACTAAGTAATTGTTCTATAGAATAAGTAAACATCATTTATTCCAAAGGATATTTATATTTGATTACTTAAATTTTAACCATTTGATTATCATTAATGTATTTGAGACATTTATGTACTATATAGGGTAATGCTCTAATATTTTGTATCTAAGGACATACTAGTAGCACATCAAAGACCCATGTGCTTTGTAGAACTAGATATAGAGTAGTTACTATGAGAGGGCCCACTTATAAAGAAAACACTATATTCTAATATTGTCTTATTTATTCCCATAAAATTCATTTAAAACTCTAAGATTATCCTAATTTTTTTTGTATAACCAAGAGAATGGAGTATTATGGTACACATACTTTCACTTGATCCATTGTTTATGATGAAATTATGGATGGATTTCTTGTTAACATGTGATCAAATAAAAAGTGCATGTTCATATTTATCATCATCAACAGCTTCACTATCATCAAATGCGATCATATGATGTGATGCTTGTTTCCTTGTAGTTACAATAATAATGTTATCGAGTGGATGTCCATATGTAGAGGGAGGAGTATGAACATTATATGCATAATTCAATATCATCCTTATCATTTTCATCATTGTTTTCAAAAGGACCCTTATATATTTAAACATTTTCATTATAATTTGAGTTTGGCTTAGCATCTTTAATATATGTGACAATATATATGATATTTTCATCAATGAGATCTTTAATCTTATTCCTAATCTTGAGACATCAATTTTTAGAATGATCAATTAATATATGGTAGTCACAATATGTGTTGGAATTAAAATTTACTGATTGAGGTATAGACATGTCTATCTCAATTGGTGGAGTAGGAGTTATTATATTTCAATCTAGGAGATGTTTCAATAAAACATGAAGAGGTGATGGCAAGTTTGAAAATTACCTCATTGGTGGAGCTTGTAATTGAAAATTTTGATGTGCTTGTGATATATCATTAATCGTAACTTTTATTCATTATTTATTTCATTTGCTTTTATCTTATAATTTTTATTTCTCGTATCTTGAATTTTGAAGATAAGGAACAATTTAAACATACTTGATCTTGTCAAAGCAGTAAACTTGACTTCACCCTCTTTTAATATATAGCATAGTTCATCAAGGATTTGAATTTATCAAACATAATGGACTATTGAAGATGAGAGAGTAATATTTTTTTTTAAATATCTTGAATCTCATTATCATCTATTAAATTTGTCATTTTGGAAATCATAGTATTTTACCTTACAACATATTCATTTATTGTTTCATTAAACCTTTTTTGACCTTTGAAATTTGAGAATATTATAATTTCCCCCTAATGTTGATATAAAAGTGTGTCAAAAAGTGATTTTAAAAATGATATAAAGCCTTTAATGATTGCAGATGAATATCATAGAACCATTAAAAAACATATTATTTTAGACCTCTTGGAAAAAGTATTGTCAATAATTTATCATTTGCTATAATATAGACTAGTTGCATGGAAGGGACACAGATGTTGTTTAACATCACCTTTACATTCATAAATAGGAATATTAGGAGCCACAAAGCTAATTTATAATGGATAATACACAATTTAAAGTGCCAGAGGGCTATTTAAAAAGTAAAATGAGTTCATGAAATGGCCAGCATGATAAATTGATTGCTTAATATTGATAAGCTTAGATTATAAATCAAGAATAATATGCTCTAGATAAGAATTGGAATATATGCAAAATTATAAGTAATAAAATTATAAGTTTTATCTTGGTTTCCATGTTTACATTTATCTCTAGCCATATATAATAATGAATAAACCATTTTTGGATGCTCAAAAAAATGGTTTAGGAATTTTGTTTCATGATTTGGATTTTTCATACTCCTTTTGGGTGTTGTATTTTGAAACAATAGACATGATTCATCCATCAATAGGGTGTGAATTAAGAAAGTGGAAATATTTTTAATTTTTCCATTTGATGTAATTATAAATATATGACTCCTCACATTCCAAAGTCCATTGAGACTAGATAGTGTGATAATGAGTAGTAGAACAAATTATCTTGGAAGATGGATTGATATTAATTAGTCCATGAGGGGTTGAAATAACATTATACCTAAGACTTGTTCACTTCATGTGAGAAGAAGGAGAAAATTGATAAATAATTCCTTGATCATGCTTACCCAACCCTCAACCAATAATATACTTATACTTTTGTAATTATATAAATCCAAAACCATATTGGTTGACATCTATTAAAGAATGAACTAAATGTGATATATCATTTGGTACAACATTTTAACTATTTGAAAGAGGAACATAATGAATTTGTAAATTAGTGAAATTTAACCATGTAGATATGTAATGAACATTTGGAAGGTTTTAAAAAGATTACATACATGTTTTTTAATTGTTATTTTGAAGAATAATGTAATGTATATTGCTCAAAATTATGTTTTAGAGTACTATCAATTATATATGTTACTAATTGATCAACTTTGCAATTGATCATCTATAGGCATGTAGAAATGAAATTTATAGCATCTTGGAAAGTAAGATAAGAATTTACAATAAAATGCATAATATTATGTAACATATGAAGATAATTTCATTCATTAAAACTATTATAAAACAAATGAAATATTAATTAATTAGTTCTAATAACTATGGATATATTATAATTTTTAATCAATCTATGCTAATCACTATGAATACAATACAAGAAAAAAAACAAAGATATGAGTGTGATCTAAGAAAGGTTTTGAATGATTTTTAGGCTCTCAAATATACTTTTTCGTTCCATTTATTATTGTATTCCCAATTTTTTAGATAATTAATTACAAAGGTATAACCATGCCTATATCCCACCAACCCAAATTTTAAGGGTATAATGAGAGTAACTTCCTTGGATGATACACTCCTCTTAGGTGCACCACAAATCAAATGGATAAAAGAAACATCTTTTTGGCTTAAAAGAGGGACCCTAGGTATTATTTTATATATTATAATGAATGTGGAAATTAAACTCCATGTTTAGAGTTTTACTATGGCTATGAGTATTGGGGTAAACCACTCACACCATGATGTCTACAAATAGAACCTTGTACAACCCTTCATGGTAGTCACTAATTATGTTGGAAACTATCAGAACATAGTTTCTAAAACAAGTAAAATAAATTTAAAAATTAAGATAGGAGTATTTTAATTTCTATAAATTAAGAAAATTTTAACCTAAGGTCAAAAGAAAGAACTTTTTTGTTAGAATGATCCAAGGTGAGAAGACAATTTATTCAGTTTTCGATTTAATGCAAGATCTAAGAAATTTAATATTTTTATGTCAAATATTATTTAAAATTTAAGGATATTTAATTTTAATGTAATGAATTTATAAAAATTTGAAATAATTCTTATCTCTAAAAAAAGGAAAAAATAGAAAGAAATGTTCTGGAAATAAAAATTTCACCATAATGTTTAACCATTTTGAATTTAATAATAATTAAATTAAATTAAATTAAATTATTGAAATAGAAATTCTCATATTTGTTGATATGAAAATTAAATATATTGAATATATAATATTTTATATAGTTTTTGAGATAATAAACTTGATAGAAATAGTAAAAATCCTCAGGATGTAAAAATCTCCCTACAATAGAAATACGTCTGACTATGTGAAATTGACCTATAGATGAAGTTATGCTATAAATAACAATTCATAGTTTTTTGGGACAATCTTATGTGAGGTAAAAATGGGCACACTTTAGCCTTGTCTAGCTATTATGACTACATCCTAGTTAATTGTATTCATAATTTTTAGATCTAGGTCAGTGCGATCACTTGCAATAGTTTACTTTTAAAATTGGTGTTCTATGTTATTATGTAGAAGACCTAAAAAGTATAAAACCCTAGGTACTAAACATGCATTAGATATAAAA
>JARHVA010000645.1:3930000-3950000 GCA_037957365.1 Torreya grandis | reverse complement strand
ATAATAATACAACTTATCCATTAAATCTATGTATAATAGCTATAATTAAATCATATATGATTAATTCCACATAAGTAATTGATTAAACTAACACACAATTACCATGCATAATCAATTATCTAAATGTAGATAACATTAATAATGTACTAAGGCTCAAGACTCAAACAATGCAAATAATGTGTATGAATGTGGTGTGTGTTTGGGTTCTATTTTTTTTTTTATAATGACTCACAACACCTCCATCTACACCACCCTCCCTAATGATTCTCTCCCTCCATAATGCTCTGAGGGATGAATATCTCCTACATCTAACCCATGACAATAAGGTAGTTAGCCTATACCATCATGATATATATTATAAAATACTATTGTAAAAATAAATCAACATGATCATAATGTAAAGAGTATGATATATGAATAAATCATTTCAATTTAATCATATAATTAAAACAACATACAATTATACAATAATAACATATGACTTAAAACTTTTTAAGAAAGTAATAATCAATTTAACAACAATAATAATCCATGGATAATAACGTAAATTAGCTTAGTGACAAATCATGATGTGACATACTTCACCCTCAAGCTGGTCATCATCCTGATGACACTTATTCAAATAATAGTTCTTAATAAAAAACATTATTTAGAAAAAAAACAACATAGTATGAAGCATTAAATCAAGTAAAAAAATATAAAACATGCCTATATAACTCATCATAGTCCTCCCATGTGGCACTTTTTTTAGAGTATTGGTCCCACGAGACCATACACTATGACACTTATCTATTATAAAATGAAGTTTGTGACTATCAATTACTCTGATTGGTTATTCCATGACCACCCCAAGATCAAGAACCTACAAAGAATTCCAATCTAATACATGTGAAGGATAAGCTATATGATTTTTAAGATAAGATACATGGAAGACATTATGCAATAAATCTAGGTTTGGTGGAAATACAATCCTATAAAATACAAGATTGACCACTTACCAAACCTATAATTTTCCCACATATCTTGGTGAAAATGTCACTCACTTCCCAAATTTAATCGAGCTCTTTTATGGCTTAACCCATAAGAATAATTTAAAACTTACTAAAAATTGCCTAGCTATGTTCTTCAGATCTACATAACTCTTTTACCTCTCATTAACCTTATCCAATATCTACTTGATTGATCTAACTTGATCTTCCATTTATGAAAGCATCTCAAGTCCAAAGACTGCCATGTCTTCCAACTTGTCCTAACTGATTAGTGTCCTACACCTTCTCCCATATAGTTCTTCAAATAGTACCATCTTAAAAGTATATTTGTATGAGTTATTATAAGAAAAATTAACCAATTGAATTTATTATTCCCACTTGTATTTATGATTCATGCAATACATGTGAAGGATATCCTTTAACACTTGATTAACTCATTCAGTTTCGCTATCAATCTATGGGTGATATGTAGTATAGAATTTTAGTTGTGTACCTAAATCTGAATTTAGAGTTAACCAAAATCTAGAATTCATAATCATATCAAAATCGAAAATGATCTATATAAATCTATGAAACTGATATACTTCATTTAAAAATCTCTTTACAAGAGTATGTTCATCATCTGTCAAAGTGCCTAGTACAAAATGGGCTACCTTGGTTAGTTTATCAACTACAACCAAGATCATGTTGTGCCTATTTCATGACAATGGTGAACCTTGGAAAAATTCCATACTAACAACTTGACACTTCCATTTTGGTATGTCATGTGAATATAAAATTCCTTCTAGATGCACATGTTCAACTTTCACACATTGACATTCTAGACAATGTGACACAAAGTCTGCTACAAGTTTCTTGATTCCTTTCCAAAAATAAAGTCGTTTAAGCTCTATGATAGGTTTTGTTACTCTTGTATGTCCTAAATATGGGGAATTATGAATATATTTTATCACTTTTCTCCTAAAGTTATCTATATTTAGTACATATATCCTTTCATTGTATCACAAAAGACCATCATTTTGTAAAATGTATCCTTCATAACTAGGATTTTGAACATTCTCAGATAACAATTTATTGACCTAATCATAGAATTCATCTCCTAGTGATAATTTTATCACTTAATCCCTAAAATTACTCCTGATAGTAGCCATCACTGATATTTACCTTCTATGACGTAAGTCATCAACTACTCTATTTTTATTACCTTTAAAATAATTGATATCAAAATCATAATTAGACAAGAAGTCTAACCAACATCTTTGATGAGCATTAATATTTGGTTGGGTGAAAATGTGTTTAAGTCTCAATTTATCAATATTGAGCTTAAATGGTTTTCCCAACAAATAATGCCTCCAAACATGCAAAGAATGCACAATTATTATAATTTATAGGTCATTAGGGTCATAATTCACCTCATAAATCTTTAGCTTCATTGATTCATAGGATATCACTACACCATCCTATATAAGGACTCATCATATTCAATCTCCCAATGCATCTATGATCACTAAATATTGACCATTGGGATTAAGAACTCTTATCATTGGCACTAAAATAATCCTTATTTTAAATTCCTAAAAATCTACTTCACACTTATATGACTAGATAAAAAATTTATTCTTACACTACAAAGAGGTAATCAGATTAACCATCATAGATAAATTCAGAATGAATTTCCTATAATAGCCCACTAATCTGATGAAACTCCTTACCTTGTGGACATTATCTATTGTTGGCCACTCAATAATGGTTCTTATCTTTGTTGAATCTAATAAAATACCATCTGTAGAGATAACATATCCTAGATATTTTACTCTCTTTTGGAAAAATATGCACTTGGATAACATGTCATACAACTTGTGCTTCCATAAAAATTTCAAAACTAGTTTTAGATGTTGGAGATGATCTTATTCATCCTTAGAATATATAATAATGTTATCTAAAAATACCAAAACAAAGTAATCTAGATAAACCCTAAACACATTATTCATAAGATTCTTGAATGTTATAAGAGCATTCATCAATCCAAATGGTAAAATTGTGAACATGTAGTGCCCATATAGAGTTATAAATGTTATCTTTGGAATATCCTTATCTTTTATCCTTAATTTATGATATCCTATCCTAAGATCAATCCTATAAAAGACCGTTTATCCTTGCATATGATTGAAAATATCATCTATTTGAGGTAGAGGATACCTATTTTTGATAGTCACTTTATTCAACATTCTATAATCAATGCAAAGTTCAGGATTACCATCATTATTCTTGATAAACACAATTGGTGTACCTCATGGAGACACACATGGTCTGATCAACCCTTTAGACAACTCCTAGAGTTGTGCCTTCAATTTAACCAATTTAGTGGTTATAATTCTATATGATGCATTAGACTGAGGTTTATATCTAGGTCTAATTTTAATTAGGAAATCAAACTCTCATTTAAGAGGCAATCCTAATAATTCCTTTGGAAACACATATTGAAAATTCCTATGGAGCATTTATTCTTCAATTGATGGTTCCTTAGATTCCTCCATTTTATTTATATTGATGATAAATGCTTGGCATCCTTTTCCTTGATCCTTCTTGAGTTACACTATAAAAATATGCCTAAGCTTTAACTCCCTTTTCTCACCCTAAAATAGTGTATGATTTCTAAAATCATCTAGACACTCAAACTTCTTCAATTGACAATCAAGCTTGGATTTATGATTTACAATCCAATTGACCCCTAGGATCACATCATATGACCCTATCGGTGTTACATAAAGATCCACTATTATTGTGAATTCATGCAACCTAATCTCTGCTTCACCTAAACACTTGTTAATTTTGACTTTTAAATCATTCCCATATAATATCGACCATGCATTTTCCATTACTCCAACTTATATAAATAACTTATTTAAATTGATAAGAGCTACAAAACATTTTTTAGCCCTTATATCTATTAAAATGGAAATTGGATGTTCAAACAAAGTACCTTACAATTTTATGGGTGAAGCTTAGAATTTTGTTTACCAATTATCAACTACCACATGAATCATTGTTGAAACATTCCTTTCTAAGGAGTAGAACCTTTGTGATTTGACTTATCTTGGGTACACTCATGTGAAAAATGGTTGCCTCCATAAATGAATTAACTTCTAGGTGGTCACTTCCTATTAGACTATTAGTTTTCTTCAAACCACCTTTTAAACCATTACCTAATTTACTATTACCTGAACCACTATTGAATCTAGTATTTTAACTCTTGACTTAACTCTTAAATTCTCCACTCCTTTACTTATAGTTCTTATTTTTAAAAGTTAGCTTAGAACTTCTAAACTTTTTCTTAAACTTATATCAAACTTGAGAAAGATATTTTAACTTCTATTGCTATTTGAATACCTTCTTGAAGACTTAGTCCATGGTAGATGGTCCATGAAATTCCACCTCTCTGCCAATCTAGGGTTTTAATCCCATGATGAACTTCCTAATTTTGAACCTATCATCTACCTAATACTGAGGTACATATTTTAGAAGCTTAGTGAATTGATCCCAATATTCATTCATTGATAGGTCTCCTTGATTTAGATTCTAAAAATTTATAATATTTTAGTCAAATTTTAACTACGAAAGCCACCATGATATGAATATTATCTTAAACTGCTCTCGTGTAGTGGTGGTCGATTCAAGATTCATTTCCAACTTCTTATTGGCACACCATGTAGTTGTTTCTCCATATAACTAGTAAGCTCCCCAAAATAATTTTATGACCTTAGAGTAGTTTTAAATATCAAAATGGTTCTCCATATTATGCATCCATACTTCAACTCTATCTCCCATAATGGCTCCATTGAACTTAGGTGGATTCATTTTTTCATATCCCTATACAATTCTGCAAATACACATGCTCTTGTGTCCTAAGGCACTTCCTTATGTATATGATTTTGAGGAATTTACTACTCAAAAATATTTTATTCAAGCACATCTTAATTATATTCCTCATTATGTTGATTAATTTCCTATTCTAAGGCTATAATTTAGTCCCTAGTTTCATTTATAGCTACAAAAATATGATCTAAATTTATTATTTTCTCAACCACAAATTAGTTAGGATCAAATGGAGGGTTATTTTCATTAACATTTGAAGGAACATATCCTTATTATATATCTCAAACCATGATCTTTTATGTTAATAGAAGGATATGAAAACATTAGTAGACTCATTAAGTCCTAGAGTTTGAGCCACATATCTGATACCATAATGTAACATCCCCATGGGGAGTTACTAGACTAATGTAATAATTTTTTTAATAATTATATCCTACATATTATTTAATTAGATTACACCACAAAAATATAATTAGTTATCTTAATATGCATACTAAGTATGTTAATCATAAAGTAAACATGTAAAATTTATAAGTTATGGATCACTAGCATCACATGAAACAAAACATAACTACATATCAAAAGTAGTTACATATATATTACCATAGATGGTACAATAATATAGGCACTAATATCAATGTATAATGAGTAATTAATTACATTTACAATTGTTATAATGTCCCAATAGTAAATATAATATAATATACAAGGCTCCATGGAGCATGAGTTTCATGAACTCTAGTATCTCTGATAATCCCAAGTGTAGTCTCAAAATAAGTACTATTATGGTGAGGGAGAGCATCATCCGAATGATTTTCCAAACCAACCATGTACCATAAATCCCCCACATAATCCCCTAATCATTAAATTTCACTCTCTTCATGGATGGGTAGATATTTATGGTTCAAGAATCTAGCTAGTACCCATGAGTTGTAAGATTTCTAATACATGATGTGTACCATAATTAAAATATATTCTAACATGATATCACATAAAAATGTAAATCATAGATATGAAATGATAATGTTTAACTAAGATAAATGTGACCAAATTTTTTAATAGTTATTGATCTATAAGATCAATCAAATTCACAGACACCACTTTATTGAATTATCTACATTTGGCATTGGTAATTCTAAGTAAGCTAGTGAAGTCCATCTCAATGCTTAGTTAGTACCAACAATGTGATATTTGTTTAATATAAATATAACTAAGAGATTAATACATATTACTTCCTACTAGTAGGTGTAAAACATGTTAAATATATGAATAATCAAAATGCATACATTTAGAACATCAAATGTATGAATGAATCTCCACTTTATTATTTATCACATAAATAATAACCATAATAAGTACAATTTATACCAATTAAGTACAATATATATTTCAAGTACATGTTTTACAATTTATGTAAGTAGATTCAAATGTATTACACTATATGATGACAAATAATATAATGCAAAGCCTCCATGTTCCATATTTCATCGGTACCAAGACAATTGGGAGACCGCAAGGTGAAGAGCTTGGCTTGGTGTGACCCTTTTGGATTAATTCTTGAATCTATATTTTTATCTCATCATTCTCCAAAATTGATCTATGATACATAGGACTATTAGGCAAAGGTGATCTTGGGATCAAATTGATAGAATGTTTTACCTAGCAATGAAGTGGAACTCCTATGGGTGACTTGAATAAGTCATCATATTCTCCTGTGATTCATCCTATCTACTTTTTTTGTTGTGTTGATTGTGTAGTTAGGACTGCAACATCAGCCTAGGACTATGTTATTTATATGCTATTAAAATATTTATCAACAAGAACTTCTAAGTTTTGGATTAGTGGTATCATAGCGGTTTGTCTTGAGAGTGTATGAACTTGAGGACGAGGTCAGGCTACAAGAAGCTTGGGTGGGAAACAATAGAGCTTCCAAACATTCCACCTATTCACTCTAAATGAATTCAAATGGTTGATGACACCAAGACATCCAATCATTTCAAGGAAATAGTGAATAAAGCACTCTAATGTCAACAAGCATAGATGCTGCAACAATTTGCCCAAATTCTTCAAACACTTTCCATAGGAAATTTTGGCTCCATGGCTACACTTCCTGGCTCCTCATCTAGGGAACATCCTTTTAGTGGCCCAAAACCCTTCAAGGTTTAAATAAATTTTTATATTCCTACATTTCAAGGAAAACTTAATGCTGACATAGTATAAAGTTGGTTGGATCAACCGTCTTCCTACTTCTCTATAAATAAGTTCACCGATGGAGAAAATATTACTTTTGCTCTTTTGAAATCATCATTGCCTGTGAAAAAATAGTGGAAAGTGTACAAAAAGAGGTTTAGTATAGATGACATTGGCCTTGAGGTGGAACCTACCTAGGATGATTTTGTGGAAGTGGTGAAAGAAGAATACTATCCCATCAGAGCATATGATGATCTGTACATACAATGGCAACAACTTTGCCAAGGTAAGGTCCAATCTATTAAAAATTACACAGATACTTTTCATTCTTTGGCTACAAGATTGAGCATTAAAGAAAGTGAGAAACATAAGACTCTCAAATATTGTGGTGGACTACAATGGTACATACGGGGGGAAATGGAACTCTTCAATTTGGAAACCCTCAGTGAGGCATACAAATTTGTAGTGAAGATTTAATAGAAGCATGGAAAATAGAATACAAAGAGTCAACCCTCAAAATGAAAAAGTGACAAAAAAGGTCAAACATGAGGCCAAAATTAGAAGTAGAAGGAGTTTCAAGATAAGAAATCCTAGAAGGGGAAGGCTAGAAAATGGTGTGATTACCTCTAAATTGGAACTCACTCTAAATAAGAATGTTGAGCCATCAAGTCACTACTTTTTGAGTCAAAATACTCAACATCTACTACTCTACCTCATACACAACCCACAGTCAAAGAGGATGAAGAATAAATTGTAGATGCTGAGCCTGACACCATCACCACTTCATCACAATCCCATGAAGAAAGACCAGATGACAAGGAAAGATTGTTTCATTCCAAATTATGGGTAAAAGATAAGCATCTGCATTTCATTCTTGATAGAGAGAGTCAAAAGAATTTAATCTCTACTCAAGTTGTGAAAAGTCTAAATCTATCCATGAAGCCTCATCTAAAGGCCTACAATACTAGATGGTTGAGCCTAGGGAGAGACCTCCATGTCACCAATCAGTGTCTTCTTTCATATGCTATAAAACCATTCCAAGATGAAGTCTTGTGTGATGTGGTCAATTTAGATGTTTGTGATGTACTCCTTGGTCAGTCATTCATTTATGAGTGACATGGCATCTATGAATCATGAACCTAAAGGATCACCCTCAATCTTCGAACATGGTGTTATAGGGTACCAGAGGAACCACCTCCCACATCTATCTCCCTAATTAGTGCTAAGCAATGCAAAAGATTGGTGGATAAGATAAAGCAATTTGTTCTCATGGTGGTTAAACCACAAAAATCCAAGAAAGTTGATGTTGCAATCCTGGCTACACAATTAACACAACAAAAAAAGTAGATAGGATGAATCGTAGGAGAATATGATGACTTATTTGAGTCACCCACAAGAGTTCCACTACATTGCTAGGTAAAAATTTCTATCGATTTGATCCCAGGATCACCTTTGCCTAACAATCTTGTGTATCATAGATTAGTTTTGGAGAATGATGAGATAAAAAGATAGATTAAATAATTGATTGAAAAGGGTCACATCAGGCCAAGCTCTTCACCTTGTGGTAGCCTAATTTTCTTGGCACTGAAGAAAGATGGAACATGGAGGCTTTTTATTGACTATGAGCCCTGAATAAAATCTCTGTGAAGAATCGCTACCATCTCCCCAAGATTGATGACCTACTGGAACAACTCTATGGTGCAAATTTCTTCACTAGAATTGATCTCAAATTTGGTTATCACCAAATTCCCATCGATCCCATTGATGTCTAGAAGATTGCATTCAAATCTAAGGAGGGGCTCTTTGAATGGTTGGTTATGCCTTCTGGCTTAACTAACGCACCTGAAACCTTCATGAGGATGATGGATGACATCCTATGACCCTTCACCAACTCATTCATGGTTGTCTATTTAGATGGCATGCTCATCTATAACATAACATGGGAAGAACATTTGCAACATGTTTGTAAAGTGCTTCAAACTCTTCGAGAGCACAATTTGTATGCAAATATTGGCAAATGCACATTTGGGATGACAACAATTTAGTACCTTAGGTATGTTTTGAAGGAGGAAGGGGTCCATGTTGATCCAAAAAAGATTTAGGTTATTCAAGAATGGTCCACACCAAGGAACCTCATAGAGCTTCGTATCTTTTTAGGTCTTGTAAATTTCTATCATAGGTTTGTTCTTAGATTTTCACATGTTGATTGGTCACTAACCCAAGTGACTAAAGGAGGAGGTAAAGCTACATTTTAGTGGGGTGAAATACAACAAAGGGAATTTGAGAATTTGAAGAACAAACTTTGATCAACCCTCATTCTTGCCTTGCCAGATTTGTATCAACCTTTCGAGTTGATGATAGATGCATCTGAATATGCCATGGGAGCTATCATCATGCAACATGGCCATCCTATTGCATATCATAGTGAAACTTTCACTGATACAATTAGGAAATATCCAACATATGATAAGGAGCTCTATGGCATTATGTAAGCATGTAAATAATGGAAACACTACATCTTGGGGAAAGAGACGGTCATCCACACTGACCACAGACTATTGGAATTCATCTAGATGTAAGGAAAATTATGAAATGAGAGGCACCAAAAGTGGGCCACATATCTTCAAAAATTCCACTTGATAATCAAACACAAAAAGGGGGGCTCAAATATAGCTGCATATTGTCTAAGCTGCCCACCAATTACTACACTCACAATAGTTCTTGACTTGTGTGGACATGAGACTACCACTTGGGGTGCTCTGTATGAAGTAGATCCTACCTTTACTGATACATATCAAGCACTTCAAAAAGGTAAACATGTTTTTGATTTCTATTCACAAGATATTGTCCTCTATCATATGGGGCACATCTGTGTTCTAGCTGTAGAGCAACATAAGATGATATGGGAAGTACACTTTAGTAGGACAGCTAGACACTTTGGTATCAAAAAGACATTGGTAGTTCTTCAAAAACACTTCTAATATCCCCATATACAAAAGTATGTGGAAAGATATCTTAAATATTGCACCCCATGTGTGATAGCCAAGCCAAGAAATAAGAAGCAAGGATTATACACACCATTACCAGAACCAACCAGTCCTTGGGAATCTGTCTCAATGGATTTTATCTCAGGTTTGCCCACTTCAAGACATGGTAAGGAGTGCATTTCTATTGTAGTTGATTATTTTTATAAAAATGGCTATCATGATTACTTGTAAGAAAAATATATCTGCTAAGGAAACTACTCAACTATAGTTTAGTCATGGATGGCTCCATTTTGGTCTCCCCAAGTCCATTGTCTTATATTGAGATAGCAGGTTCCTAAGCATCTTCTAGTCCACTCTATAGAAGATGATGGATACTAAGCTGATGAAGTCCACAGCGTTCCATCCATAGACTGATGGTTAGATAGAGGTGGTAAACTACTTGATTGTTCACATGATTCAGATGTATCACTCCAAACATCCATGCACATGGCATGAGGGACTTCTTTTCATACAACATGGATACAATCAAGTGCTATACATGTAATGTCCCCAAAATTTTGAGAAAGTGATTTAAGTAATTTAAGTTGTCTAAAATTAATACTACTTCAAAAGGATGACTTTAATTAATTAATTTTAATTAATATGGAAAAATAAATAAAATATTTTGTCTTCTTCTATAAGTTACCTAGGAGCCTTTAAAAGAAGTTGAGGGCAAAGCAATTCATATCTTTTGTTGCTAAAAATATTTTGAGTATTGTAAAGCTTGAATCTGTGATTCAACGAAAATATCTGAGGATGCAAACCTTCAGCAGATTGGAGAAGAGTTGGATGAAAACCTAGTGTTTTTCAAGGGTGGATTCGTGATGAAATTTAGATTGTACTTATTGATCAGATCTGAGGCTTTAGAGGTCATTCACTGGGTATATCAGGTGTTCAACATATGCAAAGGTTCCCATGTATTTATTCATTAGATTTGATTTAAGATTTATATATATATATATATATATATATATATTTAGATCAAGTGCTGTATAGAATCTACATAGATCAGTATCAGGCCATACTAGCAGATTTAGAAAAGTGAAGAAGGGTATAGTTTGCAATTACAGGCTGCAGGGCAGTACAGAGGCTAACATCGACAGGTAGACCAACATCAGCTGATCAGTGACTGACATTGGTAGGTAGATAGTGCTTAGTAGGCAGAGATCCCCACCAAGCAATCGATGATGGTAGTGTATCAACCGACGTCAGTAGAATAACTAACGTCAGGGACTATGTTTATTAGACATAGTAGCCCGAGCCACACAGATCCTGGTTTTTATTCTAGTTTGCTAGTTTTGCTAGAATAATTTGGTTTTGAGACCACATTTGTATTATTTTATGAGATCTGGACTATATTTGCAATTGCATTTAGATTTATATCATTGTCTTGTTTTATCATTGGATATGGTTTTTCCCTTTGACTGAATTCTTGCAAGTAGTTGAAATCAAATTTGAAAGAATTTGCATCCAAATTTAGTTTGGGATATTTTAGTGGTATCAGAGCCATGCATCTTGTCAACCTGTAGGGGTAAATATATTTTATTTCTATGCATATGAGAAGATTTGATATAACCCATAGATACTTTACATGTAGTAGAGCTCAGTACGAGCAAGAGTTGGGTATAGGACAGGAACATATCATGGCATAAGAACAAGGGAATGCTAGAAGAAATCAGGATGAGGTAGAAAGAGAGATGATGAGGACCCTCATCACTACCCAGCCCAGGATTGTTCAGGCTCTAAATCGATTACAGGATACCATGGATCATTTAGAGGTGGATAGACATAGAGGTAGGAGGAATAGATCAGTTTCAGTGATAGGTAGTCATCATACCCATCACTCCAATCAGTATAGTCACCATTCCCATTCTTCAATGGGGAGCTCCCATCATTCCTCTAGGCAAAATCCTCATCATACACCTACTCCAAATAGACCATTACTACCTCAATTTGTACCAAGTGGATAACCAGTACAGGTGGAGCCACTAGAGATTGGGTTTTAGGAGTCCGTTTTGGTAGTCACAGTAAAGTGGAGAGCTTTACCCCCAGAGGTTAGGGAGGTTTTTCCTCTTCCCCAGTATTGTGCGTAGCATAGAGACACAACTAGATTTAGGGAAGATCAGGTTAATAGACCACCACAATAGCAGCATAATCATGACCTCAATAGAGCTATGGGGAAGATTACATTGGCTCCATATAATGGCTCTGGAGACACTAGTGCAAGAGCTTGGGTCCACAAGCTGGACATATATCTTTCTTTGAGGCCCATGCCTGAGAGTGAGGCCATTTAGTTTGTAGTGTTACATTTAGAGGGGATTGCATATGATTGGTGGCACCATGGATTGGTCACCCAGGATCACCCCTTAGATCAATCCTATGCTGAGTTCATTGAGTGACTCATTTCATGGTTTGACTGTAAGGATATAGAACTTTACTATAGGGAGTTGGCTCATCTTAGACAGAGTGGTCACGCAGAAGATTATATTAATGAGTTTTAGTGTATTGTAGTTATGGTACCTAATATGCCTCAGAGATGGAGTGTGATTTTATTTATTGAGGGATTATAGGATAGACTTAAGGGACTGGTACGTGCATTCTAACTAGCTACTCTTAAGGATGCCATTGATGTGACAATGAGATTGCATATTGTTCCCACTTCTTATCAAGGTGATAAAAAAATAGCCACGGACTCTCAGCCTATACAGAAGGCCAACACACCACAAAATAAAGAGGGGTCATCTTTTATAAATCCTTGGATGAATTAGGAGACTAGGAATGACTTGAGGAGGAAAAAGTTATGTTTTTCCTACAAAGATCCATGGGAACCAGGACACCGTTGCATGGGTAAAGGAAAGGTTCATTTGATTGAGGTAACTTCAGAGTGTGGAGATGAGGAGGTTCCTGATACTGATATTGAGGATAATACATAAGATATTGAGCAGGGTTAGACACAGTTGGAGTCAGACACCCCTGAGCCTTTGGCATCAGCCAAAGTAATTATGGCTACCCTCTCTAGTTATCCTAACTTTCATGCCTTTTGGTTGAAAGGTACACTTAAGGGTAAGTGGGTCGTGAGCTTGGTAGATATAGGGGCTACACATAACTTCATTAACTAGAAGTTAGTGGGAAGGTGTGGATTACAGTATGAGAAGTTTGGTGGTTTTGGAGTAAAGGTGGCAGATGGTACAGTTTTGGGTTATACCAAATGGATTCCACAGCTTAGTATTCAGATGGGGGATTACACTTTGACTGATGATTTTTATGTGTTTCCTTTAGAGGATTATGATGTGGTCTTGGGCATGTAGTGGTTATAGGGTATTGGGTGTTACATTATTGATCACCACCGTATGCAGTTAGAATTCCTTTCTGGGGGAAAGAAGATTATCTTGAGGGTAGCGTAAGATGGAGGACCTAAGGAGGGGTCATCTCATAGGATGGAGTCTCATTTTATGGGTGATGATGTAAATGATTCTTTTTTTGCATTACATTTTCACTCCCAATTATGAGTCATCATTCTTATGGGGATTTGGAGAGCATGATAATCAGAGTAGCGCAATGGTCTTTTGCGAAGACTAAGGTATGTGATGGTGAGTTTTCTAATTACATGTTGAGAATTATCACACTACTCTCTAGGCGAAATAAGGAGAATTTATTCATAGATATTTTGCAGCATGGTGTTTTTGATATAAAAGTTTGCAGATTTTTGAGAATAATATGGGATCCTAGAAGTTGGTGTTGTGTATCATGGGCGAATTGCTTGAGGACAAGCAATCTCTAGGAAGGGAGGACTGTAATGTCCCCAAAATTTTGAGAAAGTGATTTAATTAATTTAATTAATTTAAGTTTTCCAAAATTAATACTACTTTAAAAGGATGACTTTAATTAATTAATTTTAATTAATATGGAAAAATAAATAAAATATTTTGGCTTCTTCTAGAAGTTACCTGGGAACCTTTAAAAGAAGGTGAGGGCAAAGCAATTCATATCTTTTGTTGCTAAAAATATTCTAAGTATTGTGAAGCTTAAATCTGTGATTCAGCTAAAATCCCTAAGGACGCAAACCTTCAATAGATTGGAGAAGAGTTAGATGAAAACCCAACACTTTTCAAGGGTGGATTCGTGACAGAATTTAGATTGTGCTTATTGATCAGATTTGGGGCTTCAGAGGTCATTCACTAGGTATATCAGGTGTTTAGCATATGCAGAGGTTCCCAGGTATTTATTCATTAGATTTGATTTAATATTTATATATATCTTTAGATCAGGTGCTATACAGAATCCACATAGATTGGTACTAGGCTGTACCATCAGATTCAGAAAAGTGAAGAAGGGCATAGTTCACAATTGCAGGCCATAGGGTAGTACAGAGGCCAACATCGATAGGTAGACTGACATCGGTCTATCAGTGACCAACATCAGTAGGCAGATAGTCCCTAGCAGGCAGAGATCCCCACTAGGCAACTAAAGATGGCAATGTATCGACCGATGTTGTTAGAATAACCAACATCGGTGACTGTGTTTATTGGACACAGCAGCCCGAGCCACATAGATCTAGGTTTTTATTCCAGTTTGCTAGTTTTGCTATAATAATTTGGTTTTGAGACCACATTTGTATTTTTTTATGAGATCTGGACTGTATTTGTAATTGCATTCAGATTTATATCATTGTCTTATTTTATCATTGGATATGGTTGTTCCCTTTGACTGAATGATTGCAAGTAGTTGAAATCAGTTTTGATAGAATTTGCATCCAAATTTAGGTTGGGATATTTCAACACAGCTCAACTAAGCAAATTCCATTCCAAGTATGTTTTGTGTTCCAACCCATGACACCAATTAATATATCTATTCCATTTTCCACCATGGAATACACACCTCATGAAAGATCTGAGGTAGAAAAATCAACAAAGTTTATTGAACAAATGCAACAAGTGCATGACATCTTAGAGAAGATGAATTAGAAGTACAAGCAACACCATGAAAAACATAGGATTGCACACCATTTTGTTGTGGGTGACAAGATTTGGTTTTAGCTTCAGAAGGAATGACTTATAGGCCCACATAGAAAGATTCAACCTCTACAATATGGTCCCTACACCATCACTAGAAAATTTGGAGAAATTGCTTTTGAGTTGAACCTACCAGCCTAACTTGGTCTGCATCTAATATTCATTGTGGAGCTCCTCAAACCATATCACCCACCTCTATTAGACACTTTAGTTGTAGCAAAATAACTAGACATTGATGAACTTGATCCATAGAGCTTTGTTCAAATGGAAGAGGATCATATTGTGGATACCTTAATGAAGACAATAAGAGGATGCTATATTCTACTTTATCGAGTGGTGAAAAGGGTCCAGCTTAGCCACCAAGGTGAGTGGCTCATAGAGAATCAAATTAAGACACAACTACCACACCTGATGGGGAACATAGATGCAATGGGGACCATTGCTTTTCAAGGAGGGAGGAATGACCCAGGCAACAATTTAGGTGATAATTTGGGTGATAGTTCCATCCTAATTGATGACAAAACTTCCAGGAGCCATTACTTTTTCACCGTAGCTCCAATTGACTCACCATTTGAACCGTTGGAAAGATAATAATGAGGATAAATTCTTAAGATGGCATGGATATTTTATTGATGAAGTCTGAACTCTGAAAAACCAATAGAATTTCCCCAAATTTCAATTTTATTAGTGCATTCTAAAAATAGTAATTCCTCAAATTATATAATGTTTTAAATCTTGGAAGTCAAACCACTTAATCTCCTTCAAGATTGGTGACCTTCCACATCCTCCCCATGCTTTAAAAATGTATATAAATGAATAGGTAACCCAAAATGTGAAGATAGACATCTCTTCCTAGAGATAAGCATATATTTGTATTGTGATCTTTAGTAATACTACATCTCTTCTCAGAGATTTCATTATTACTATGTTATTTCTATGCTATTAAAATATTTATCAACCAAAACTTTTGAGTTTTAGATTAGTGGTATTAGAGAAGTTTATGTTGAGAGTGTATGATCCTGAGGATGAGGTCAAGCTCCAAGAAACTTGGGTGGGAAAAAATAGAGCTTCCAAACTTTCCACCTGTTCACTCCAAATGACTTCAAATGGTGGATGACACTAAGACATCCGATCCTTTCAAGGAAATGGTGAATGAATCCCTCCAATGGCAACAAGCGTAGATGTTGAAACAATTTGCCTAAATTCTTCAAACACTTTCAATGGGAAATTTTGGCTCCATGGCTACACTTCTTGGCTCCTCATCTAGGGAACATCCTTTCAATGCCCCAACACCCTTTAAGGTTTATGTAAATTTTGGTATTCCTACATTTAAAGGAAAAATCAATGCTGATGTAATACAAAATTGGTTGGATCAACTATATTCCTACTTCTCTATAAATAAGTTCACTGATAGAGAAAAGATTTCTTTTGCTCTTTTGAAATCATCATTACCCACGAAAAACTAGTGGGAAGTGTACAAAAAGAGGTTCAGTACAGATGACATTGGCCTTGAGGTGGAACCTACCTAGGATGATTTTGTGGAAGTAGTGAAAGAAGAATACTATCTCATCAAAGCATATGATGACATACAGTGGTAAAAACTTCACCAAGGTAAAGACCAATCTATTCAATATTACATAGACACTTTTCATTCTTTGTCTGCAAGATTGGGCATTCAAGAAAGTGAGAAACATAAGACTCTCAAATATCATAGTGGACTACAATGGTACATATGGGGGGAAATGGAACTCTTCAATTTTGAAACCCTCAGTGAGGCATACAAATTCAAAGTGAAGATTAATCAAAAGCAGGGCAGAAAGAATACGAAGAGCCAACCCTCAAAATGGAAAAGTGACAAGGAAGGTCAAACATGAGGCCAAAATTAGAAGTAGGAGTTTTAGGATAATAAATCCTAGAAGGGGAATGCTAGAAAATGGTGTGATTACCACAAAATTGGAACTCACTCCAAATAATAATGTCAAGCCATCAAGTCATAACTTTCTAAGTCACAATACTCGACATCTACTACTCTGCCTCATTCACAACCCATAGTTGAAGAAGAAAAAGAAGAAATTGTAGAAGATGAGCCTGACACCATCATCACTTCATCACAAACCTATGAGGAAAGACTAGATGACAAGAAAATATTGTTTCACTCCAAAGTATGGGTAAAAGGTAAGCCTTTGTATTTCATTCTTGATAGTGGGAGTCAAAAGAATTTAATCTCTGCTAAAGTTGTGAAAAGTCTAAATCTATCCATGAAGCCTCATCCAAAGCCCTACTTTATTGGATGGTTGAGCCCAAGGAGAGACCTCCATGTCACCCATCATTGTCTTATATCATATGCTATAAAACCATTCCAAGATGAAGTCTTGTGTGATGTTCTCAATCTAGATGTTTGTGATGTACTCCTTGGTCAGTCGTTCATGTATGAGTGACATGGCATCTATGAATCATGAACCCAAAGGATCACCCTCACTCTTGGAACATGGAACTATAGGGTACCAGAGGTACCACCTCCCACATATATCTCCCTATTTAGTGTTAAGCAATGCAAGATATTAGTGGAGAAGACAAAGCAATTTGTTCTCATGGTGGTCAAATCACCTAAATCTAAGAAGGCTGATTTTACAGTCCTGACTACACAATCAACACAATAATAAAATCATATAGGTTGAATCACAAGAGAATATGATGACTTATTCAAGTCACCCATAGGATTTCCAATACATTGTTAGGTAAAACATTCTATCGATTTGATCCAGGATCACCTTTGCATAACAGTCCTATGTATCACAGATCAGTTTTGAAGAATGATGAGATAAAAAGATAGATTCAAGAATTGATCCAAAAGGGTCACATCAGGCCAAGCTCTTCACCTTGTGGTATCCCAATTGTCTTGGCACTGAAGAAAGATGGAACATGGAGGATTTTCATTGAATACAGAGACCTAAATAAAATCTCTGTGAAGAATCACTACCCTCTCCCCAAGATTGATGACTTGTTGGACCAGCTCTATGGTACGAAGTTCTTCACTAAAATTGATATCAAATCTAGTTATCTCTAAATTCCTATCAATCCCACTAATGTCTAGAAGACTGCATTCAAATCTAAGGAGGGGCTCTTTGAATGGTTGGTTATGCCTTTTGGCTTAACTAACACACCTTCAACCTTCATGAGGATGATGGATGACATCCTATGACCCTTCACCAATGCATTCATGGTTGTCTACTTAGATGACATACTCATCTATAGTAGAACATGGGAAGAAATATCACTGATACAGTCAGGACATATCCAACATATGATATGGTGCTCTATGCCATTGTGCAAGCCTAGAAATAATGGAAACACTACATCTTTGGGAAAGAGACGGTCATCCACATTGACCACAGACTATTGGAATTCATCCAGATGCAAAGCAAACTATGAAATGAGAGGTACCAAAAGTGGGCCACATACCTTTAGGAATTCCACCTGATAATCAAACACAAAAAGGGGAGCTCAAATATAGCTACAGATTGTCTAAACCACCCACCAATTACTACACTCACAATAGTTCTTGACCTATGCGGACATGAGACTGCCACTTGGGGTGCTCTATATGGAGAAGATCCTACCTTTGCTGATACATATCAAGCACTTCAAAAAGGTAAACATGTTTTTTATTTCTATTTGAAAGATAATGTACTCTATCATATGGGGCACATCTATGTTCTAGTTGTAGAGTAACAAAAGATGATATTGGAAGCACACATTAGTAGGATAGTTGGACACTTTGGTATCGAAAAGACATTGGTAGTTCTTCAAAAACACTTCTACTAGCCCCATATCCAAAAGGATGTAGAAAGATATCTCAAATTTTTCACCCCATGTGTGAAAGCCAAGCCAAGAAATAAGATACAAAGATTGTACATGTCATTACCATAACAAACTAGGCCTTGGGAATTTGTCTCAATGGATTTTCTCTCAGGTTTGCCCACTTCAAAACATGGTAAGGACTCTATTTTTGTGGTCATTGATCATTTTTCAAAAATGGCTATCATTATTACTTGTAATAAAAATATATCTACTAAGGAAAATGCTCAACTATATTTTAGTCATGTATGGCTCCATTTTGGTCTCCCTAAGTCCATTGTCTTAGATTGAGATAGCAGGTTCCTGAGCATCTTCTGGTCCACTCTATGTAAGATGATGGATATTAAGTTGATGAAGTCCATAGCCTTACATCCATAGACTGATGGTCAGATAGAGGTGGTAAACCACTTGATTGTTCACATTATTTAGATTTATCACTCTAAACATCCATGCACATGGGATGAGGGACTTCTTTTCATAAAATATGGATATAATCAGGTGCTACATATCTTGACCAAGCACAATCCATTCCAAGTATGTTTTGGGTTCCAACCCATGACACCAATTGATATAGCTATTCCATTTTCCACCATGGAATACACACCTCATGGAAGATGGGAAACAAAAGCAACAATGTTTATTGAATAAATGCAACACATCTAGTAACAAGTTCATGACATCCTGGAGAAGATGAAACAAAAGTATAAGCAATGCCATGACAAACATAAGATTACACACCATTATTCTGTGGGTGACAAGGTTTGGTTGTAACTTCAGAAGGAATGACTTGTAGGCCCACACAAAAATATTAAGCCTCTGTAATATTGTCCCTACACCATCACCAAAAAATTTGGAGATAATGCTTTTGAGTTGAACCTACCAGCCTACCTTGGTCTGCATCTAATATTTAATGTCGACTCCTCAAACCATATCACCCACCTCTATTGGAGACTTAGTTGTAGCATAAAAACTACACATTGATGAGATTAATCCATACAGATTTGCTCTAGTGGAAGAGGATCAGATTGTGGACACCTGGATGAAGACAA
>JARHVA010000645.1:3897500-3925000 GCA_037957365.1 Torreya grandis | reverse complement strand
TTCTCGGATGATGTTCTCCCTTTGTCATGCTCTTATAGATGAATCTCTCCTACATCCAACTCACGAAAATAAGGTAGTTAGCCCATAACATCATGATATATCATAAAATACTATTGTAACAATAAATCAACTTGTAAAGAATATACAAATACAGATAAATCATAGCAATGTAATCATGTAATCAAAGAAACATAAAACTATCCCATAATAATATATGACTTAAATATTAGATAAGAAGTAATTATTTAATTTAACAACCATAATAATCCATGAATATTCAGTTAAATTATCTTAGTGAGAAATCAGGATGTGACATAGAGGAAATGGGAATCAAAAAGTTGAAAGTGTTGGATGAGGTTGGGATTGTTGTGAAATAGGTCAAAGTTCAATACAAGGTAAAGAATGGTCATCTAAGACTTTATAGGAATAAATTTTGGGATAGCATATAAATTTTTTATGCTTTCTCTATCATTAAAATTCCACATGAACACAACTCTAAAGTTGATGCTTTGGTAGTATCATCTTCTTTGATGATTTCTCATGTAAATTTTGGTATAAAAATATATATAATCAAGCTAATATATATGCCAAGTGTCCTAGACAATGTAAGAATTGATAGGTTTTCAATGATGATGAGAAGATTGTTTCATTCTTTAAAAAAGTTGATATCTTTAGAAATCTATATTTTGAAGATACTGATTCTTCATACAAGGAATATTTATCTCACACATCAAAAGAGGGGATAACCAATGAACATGATGAAGAAGGCATTATCAAGTTAAAATGATAAAAAATCCCTAAAGGCTTGGTCTCCTTAGATAAATTATTTAACAAACATGATAGATTCATAAAGACTAAAATGCAAAAAGGGAATCTTTATTTTGTGGATTAAGAAAAAGTGAACATTTGCTCAAAGATATATCCTAGGTTTATCAATATTGGGAAGTGTTATTCACCTAAATAAAAATTAAGGTTCATTAACTTTCTTAACAAGTATATTAACATACTCACATATTCATATGTAGACCTTAAATCTTTTTGCCCCATATAAATGTAATATGTAGTTCTTTTAAATCCTGATGCAAAGCCTTTTAGGAAATAATTGAGGTAATACAATCCTAAAATTATAGGAATAATTATCACCTTAGTGAAAAATATGATTGATGATCACATTATCTTTCCTATCCACCATTAAACTTTGGTAGTTAATATAACACCAATCTATAGTAATAATGGTGAGATTAGAATATATGTTGATTTTATAAATCTCAACTAGGTATCCCTAAAATATAACTATCCATCATCAGTCATGGATTAAGTTCTACAAGAACTAACTAGTAATGAGATGGTTTTAATGATTGATGGTTTTTTAGAGAATAATCAGATCAAGGCTAACAAGGAATACCAACAAAAAATAGATTTCACAACACCTTGGGGTACCTTTGCATGGTATATGCCATTTAGATTAATCAATGCATGAACCACTTTTTTGAGGGCAATGGATTTATATTTTAAGGAATTAAATAATGAAATAATTATGATATATCTTTTTTTATTTGATATGGTAAAATCTAGGTTTTGTAGGGACATAGAATCATGAGAGTGCATTACAATAATTTTAAAAAGATAACTAGGGCTGAGAGGATAATATATATATATATATACTTAAAATGAAAATAGGAAAAAAAATTAAAACCAATCTAGGAGGAAGGTCCTCCTTGATTGTCTTTGGCAGTATTAGTGTCCTTCATTATGATGATGGGTTTATCTTTTGAAACCTTGACATGAGTATTATTCTTTGGGCCTTCAGTGACTTCCTTGGGGAAGATCATTCTGGGTTACTTCCTACCTTTAACCTACAAAGGAATCTATTTAGGGGGGAGCCCAAGGGGAGATTTTAAGAACTTGGGAGATTTCATAACATGGGATTGGGGGGGCTGAGAAGAGTAGACAAATGTATGGATAGTAGCCCTAACCACTCAATGAAGTTCATTCTAGTCTTGGATAAGCTTATCCAACCCAAACCCTACCTATTAAATCCTTGAGTTGAAATTTTCTAGCAATTTTTTGTTCTTTTCCAATTCCTCCGTCACTATGGCCTTGTCTTTCCAAGATAAAAACATAGGAATCCCAATTTCAATGGATTTGAACTTGGGGATAAATACTAGTTTGAGAGGTAGGTCATTAGGGGGTACTAAGATAAAATATTTTTGGGGGAGCATTCAAGGGTTAGGTGGGATCCATCGATAGGGTCCTCCATCAGGGAGTCCTCCTAGGAGTCATCCTATAAAGAGGATCCCCCCAAAGGAACCTTCTAACCTAAAAGGGATTGATTATTCTTAACAAGAAGGAGGATGGGATTTATATTGTTTACTTAGTAGAGTAGAATAATACTTTCTAGGGACTTGAGTAGGAAATATGGGAGATTGATTTTAAACCTAATGAAGTGATTTAGTAGAAATAAATGGTGTGAAAAAATTAAACTATACTTACCTTCCATAGTTATGTACCTTATGATCTAGGTATATATCAAGCCAGTAATATGGGAGGTCATATCGAGGGAATCTTTTGTTGTCTATCTACACAAAGTTGTTCATTCTAAAGAATCTTTCTACGGATTCTTACTTATTTTACTAGTCTTCAAATTCCTTGGCATATACACATGACATACTTGTGGCATCACTAATGAATTCCTTTGAGATGTTTATGGTGATTCCTCACATAGTGACCTTCCATTTTGTCCATGCCACAATGAAGTCTCAACTAACCATGGAATTATGTTCAGCAATGCATTCTATAAACTCTGTAAGATCCCCTTCTTGAGTTTTTTGTAGACCTTCTTTTGCTCACATACCTCTTTTCATGATGTGGGATTTAAGTGATCTTTGTCACCACCCATGGGTGATATAATCATAAATATGGAGTGGGAAAGTCAAAAATTCTAAATCCAGCCAAAATAGATAGGGATCAAATGGGAGGGATCACCGACCAAAATCACATAAAAATAATTAGTCCCACTTTATTTGAAAAGAATGTGGATCATCTGAATCAAGATTTGCCTCATCAAGTTGAGGCAATGAACATGTGAAGGGATGATTAGTTTAAGATGCATTACTACTTTTAGTGCATATGACCTTATATGCATTAGGGGGGTTGTTTTCTACATCAAGATAGTTGATTAAATGGTGGAGATCAACTCCAATGCTAGTAATGAGATCAACCACCCCATTTCCTTGATCTCATTGATAGTGTGTGAGGGTATAGTTTTTCCATCTAAGGAAATAAGGATGTTCAATGAATCATAATCTATAATGATTAGGTTTTGGTTGATTATTAATGCTAGTTTTATACCCCAAAGGGCTACCCTGGCAACAGAAAGATGGTTTCTTAACTTACCCATGAGACATACATAAGCAACCAAAATCTCCCCTTTATAATTTTTAATGATACCTCCTCCCCCTATAGGACCTATGTTACCCTTGAAGGCCCCATCAAGGTTTAGTTTTACCCACCCCTCTAGAGAAACCTTCCATGTATATTACTCATGGATTAAGTCTCTAGTGGAAGGGTAAATAACCTAATGAAGATCTTATTTTTTGAGAATGAGCAAGGCCAAGGGGGGTAAGGACTTTTATATTTAAGAGGAAAGGCCTTCTAATTTTTTAAAATGGATTGGTAGAGATGGGGGAAGATGCTGTTCAACTAGTACCTTTTGTTGAGGAATAGGTTTTCATTACAAATTTTCTAGATGCACCAAAACCAATGAAGAAGGGTGAGCCACCAAAGGAAGGTTAAGGAAGGAATAATCCATGAGGGGTTTCATTATAGAATGATATCTAAGATACTAATGGGTTTGACCCATGACATTTTGAGGTAATTAAGAATATAATTAAACAAAATTAGATTAAGGAGGCATTCCAAAAAAAAGGTGTTGAGCAAAATCTTCTACACTTTGATAGATCAAACATCTATTGGGGATAATCAATCCCATTTTGGCTTTGTTTTCCATATTTAAAATTTTATTTTGTACCACAAGCCAAAAGAATAAATTGACTTTAGGGGTTATGTCCTTTACCTAGAAAAAATTCCAGTTATCCCAGTTACTTTCCAAATTGAGTTCAATGGCATAGCCTGAGGACACTGAGTATGAGTCATTATCTTTCAATCTCTAGACATAATTATCTTCCTTCTATATGGATGGAATATGAGTCTAATTTAAGGCTAGGTTGAGGTTCTAAATGGCTTGGTATTCTTCCAAAGTAAGTTCTTTTCTAGGGATGACCTTCCAACACTTTGTTCCTTATTTGATTTCCCAGTAATCCTTTAACATGGAGCCCCATCTTTACTTGAGATATCCATAATACCCAACCCATGTCTCTTAGGATAAGAGGGGGTGGGGGATATCTAGGTGTCTTCCCAAAAATCAATTTTCTCATCATTACTAATTTTCCATATTATGCCCCTCTTAAAAATATATTTATAACTAGTTATGGCTTTCCATAAGGTGGAACCATTATTGTGGCCTTCTTCCCATAGGAAGTCATCATCCTCCATGCCTTGTATGTATTTATCCTTTAGGATTATTGTCCATTTTCCATTCTCCTTCATTAGGTGCCAGCCTATTTTTGATAATAAATCTTTGTTCATAGACTTTATGCTTCTCAAGCCAAGACCGTTGTTGGCTTTAGGGAGACAGACTTTTTCCCATGCAACTAGGTTGAATTTGAATCTTTCTTTAGTGGCTCTCCATAATACGTTGTTATGGATTTATTAAATTTTGGAGGAAAAATTAGATGGCATTTAAAGATTGACATTAGGTAAATAGGAATACTCTAAATGGAATCCTTGAAGAAATGGTATTTTATCACCTGGGTAAGGAGGTGACCTTTCCATCCCACTAATTTCATTTGAATGTGATTAATCAAGGGGTTCATAAGTTTGGATTTAACTTTATAGTAAAGAGAGGGATACCCAGGTGATTAGTTGGTAATTTTCCCACTTGGCAGTTTAGAATTTTAGCAATTCTTCTCTATTGAGAGGGTGGTGTACTGATAAAGAGGATTAAATTATTTTGAAATTTGATGCATTAGTTAGACAATTTTTCATAGTTATTTAGGATACATTTGAAGTACTTAGATTTCTCAATGGAAGCATCTCCTAAGATGATAATGTCATTAGTAAAATGTTTGTAGGTGATAGTGTTATTATTTTAGACTACTAAAACACCCTTTATAAAACCCTAGTTACAAGCTTGCCTCAAACTTCTCCCCAAAGTTTTAGATAGTATGATGAAGAGTTATGGAGAGAGCAAGTATCCATATCTTAAACCTCTTGAGTTAGGAAATAAGCCTTTAATAAACCCATTTATAATATTAGTTGTATAGAATTTATCTTAACCCTAAGTAGTCCATATTTGGATTAATTGAATGAAAGCTCCTATGTTATATTTTTTTTTAAATAAGGAATAAATATTGATCCATAAAGGGTAGAGGAAACTCAAAAAATTTCCCTACTTACAAGTAAACCAGGAGTACATTTTTATTTGGGAATGTCAAATTTTTAGTAATATTTATCCCTAACTTTGTTGAGCTCACCAGACATATTACAAATATGATGAAATGAAAAACCTATTTGAAATGGAATAGTGAGGGTTAAGATTTATTTAAAAAAATAAATGTTGTTATTTCTCATGCACTGACATTAGTTTTTCCTTATTTTAAGAAGGAATTAATTATTTATTACTACACTTTAGATAATACACTCTTAGTAATATTGAATTAAAAAATTGATGAATGTACTGAATCTCTGATTGCCTTCATGAGTTATAATATATAATATACCAATTAAAATATTCTCTTAAGGAAAATCATTCATATGCATTAGCAAAAGTAGTCAAATAGTTTAGGTATTACATATTTCATTTGCATTCTATAGTAATGTAACCAACTATAGCTAGCAAATAAATCTGACTCAATAGGAACCTAGTTCTAAAAGATGAAATTAAATAACTAAAGTTCATGAGTATGATCTAGAGATCAATCCCATAAATCTAGTTCAAGGAAAAGGATTATGTCAACTAATAGCATAGTAAGTAAATCTTCAATCAAGTTCTTCAATAAGTTATGATAATAAAGATGACACTGACTTTCCTTTGGTATTTTTTGTTTATTTTACTAATTAATGATTTTCTCACATTACTTTATTATTGACATATGGGGAATGGCCTTCACACATAAATTATAAGAAATGATAAATGGTCACATTATAGGTCAAAAAATATGTCATATAGTATGGCACTTTTTTAATAAAAGCATTCATGGTTTCTTCTTAAGGTGTGTCGATAAAGAAAAATAAAAAAGGTATCATAAGATTTTCATGATCAATCCTATAGAGGTCACTTTTACTATTGATTAACAACATATAGGATATTTAGGGCCGATTTCTCTTTTCCAACTCTTTTCAAATATTCATATGAATGGGTGAGCAATTGTGAGGCATGTCAACAATTTGTAGCCAAACCTAAATTGACAACACTTCCTCATGAACCAATAATAATTGAAGAACCCTTTTAGCAGTGATGACTAGATTTCATTAGGATAATGAACCCTCATTTGAACACAATTGAAACTCATGTTCTCATAGTAATATATTACTTCACTAAGTGGGTGGAAGTGATTTGTTTTAGAAGTCATTTGTAACTTCATTAAAGAGAACATCTTGGTATGATATGGGATTCCATAAAATATAGTCAAAGACAATGATCCTAACTTTTATTCTTGATAAATGATAAAATTTTATTATGGGTATGTAATTTCATTATTTCATTTACCAAACTATCGCTGACAAGGAAATGATGAGGCTGAGTCAAGTAAAAAGAACTTGTTCACAATCATGCACAAATTAGTTGATGAAAATTAGAGAAATTGGCATAAAAAGATATATGATGCTCTTTGGTAAGATAAAATAACACCTAAAAAACATATTGGTATGTATCCATTCTATTTTATATATGAAATAATTTCCATATTTTCTATACCTCTTGATTTACCTACCCTACAATTCTCTAGAGTTGTTGAGAATCCAAAATTTGAAATCTCACAAGATAAAATAATTTTTTACCTATAATAATTAGAAAAATAACTGGAATAAGTGGTTGATATAGTTTCATAACATCATGCTCGTGTTAAGTTTATCTTTAATTATAAGGTAAATAAAAGGTAATTCCATGTAGGAGATCTGATCTTATTATGGGATAGTCATAGAGAACCAAAGGGAAGTCATGGAAAATTTAATTTGTTATGGATGGGTCCGTATAAAATCAAGAACGTATATGGCAATAACACTTTCTACATAATATACTATAATGGAAATCATCTACAATTTCCCTTTAGTGGGTAATACCTCAAGCACTATTTCTAGTGATGTAAAGGTAGTCCTTTATTTATATATATGTAAATATAATTTTGGTTGTGTTTCTTTTTTGGTCAATCTTTTTGGATTGTGTTGTGTTCTTTCATTCCTTTGTCTTTCACCCTATTTATTGGTTAATTTAGTTGTGTATCCATTTTTTAATTCATCTATTCAATCCATTCAATGATTTTATATCCCAATAGGTTATTAACACATATATATCCTTATTCACCTCTGAACATTTCTCCTTTCTAATCATGGTTTATTTTATTTAAATCATTTTACAATGTAATCCTTGCATGATTAAAAGTTTCATTATGACTATCCTTGATCCTGGACAAATTCTGTATCCAATGCCAATCATACAAATTTTAAGAGGTATTTTTCTCTTTATATTTTAGTTTGTGTGAAAAACACATAACTAAAATGCCCTTACATACACTATCATCTAGGATATGTGATAACATCTACTAGGTTGAGTACTCGATGCATTCATATATACTATCATTTTGGGATATGTGATAGCATATATCAGGTTGAGTACTTGATTCACTTGTATACACTATCCTTTTGGGATATGTGATATCACCTATCATGATGAGTACCTGATGCCCTCACATACACTATCCATTGACATGTTAGAACATCATGATGGTTTGAGGACCCATCATTTCATGAAAGGTCAGTTACTTCTTAATTGATCAAGTTTCAATAAAATTTAAGACCTTTTTGCCAAATGGATAAAATGATTGCCTTATAAACTAGAGTCTAAGTTCTTTATGTCCCTTACAGTTCAAAATCCCAAACAGAGTTAGCTATTGTCACATTTTTGAGAGATTTAAAAATTATAAAAAAAATTAAATTTTTAGATAATTTTTGTTTTGAGGTTAATTTTTCAAAAAATTACAAAATTAAATTTTTTAATTATTTAATTAATTTAAAAAAATCATGGGCAAAAGACTTTATATCCCAAACTATGCAAAAATTCTTTTGAGCTTCCCAATGTAAAAAGCCATTGGCTTTCCCACAATTTATAAAATTTCATTAAACCTTTTCAAGTTGTACAAATGCTTTTTTATTTTCCTCAAGTTTTGAAAAAGTTCCTTGACACATTTTCAAGTCAGGCAATTTGTATTTTCAATTTTTCACATGATGCATTGTAATTTGCTTTTGAAAGTTCCACTGCCATGCAATTTCCTCATATACTTCCCTAAGCCATGTAAATTTGTTTCAGCATTACCTAAGTCATGTAAATTATTTTATAACTTCCCCATGTCATGCAACTAATTTTTTTCTTTTCCACTACCATACATGTAAGATTTACACTTCCCATGACCGTGCAATTTACAAATTCTTTTCTCCACTCTATGTAAATTTTGTTGCCAATTTAAATCTTATTTTTTAATTGGCATGAATCATGTTATTTCCCCATGTCATGTTAAAATAAAATTTATTCTCTTCTAAAATATTTTTGAAGTTGCATGGAAAATCTCTGATGAATATTTTCTCAATTACAAAGTAAAGTGTAATTACAAATAAAAATAGATTTTTTTTGTCTTAGGTACCAGGCCAATAAGCTATATGCCCCATGATAAAGGAGCATCAAAAATACAATATAGAAATTTTTAGATCATAAGAGGGTGAAAGATAAGTTTTCAATTTTCATTATTATTTTATCCAATACCAAGATATACTAAATCATAACAAAATAATGGAGGGTCCTAAATTTCCATTATTATTTTTAGCCAAGATTAGACCATATAATGTCATAGAGAGAAGATGAATTGGTTAAAATCATAAAAGATATGAAATTGAAATTGTTTTGTGAACTTAAGAAGCCATACAAAAATACAATGATGTTATCGAGTGAAGTAATAAAATAAAAATAAAAAAGGCAGTTTAATTTATTTTTGGTAGCCAATGATCAAGCCATACAATGCCCAATTGAGAAGGAGAATTTGAAAAACAAAAAATAAATAAATTAGATCAATATTTTTTATTTCTATTATCAGAAAAGAAATTATATGGCACCATGACAAGTAAATAAATTCAAATTAAAAAATGATAGATTTTATTTATTATTTTTGCTTAAAATTGGAGGATGTAAAGTTCTATGGAAATACTATAAGGAAATATAGAAGATTAAAAAAGAGATCATTTTAAATTATTTTTATCTACCAAAAGAAGGTTATAGGCATCATAATACAAGAAGAGAAGTGTAGATAAAAAAGACAATTTTTATCTACCAAAAGTAGTCGTACCAATCCATATAGTTCATAAGAGAAGAGTAGATGAAAAAAATTATTTTTTATTATATAAGAAGCCCATATGAATATGTATTAATGGTAGGAGAATAGAAAATTAAAAAAATCAAAAAGGAGAAATTGATTTATTTTCTAGGCCAAGAATCCATACGATCATATGGCCTATAGAGGGCTGAAGGTTTTTAAAACCCCAAAAAATAATGGAATATTTTTTTTATTTATTATATCATATCAAAAAATGATATATAACCAAAGAAAGAGTGGTATGAGGTTATAAAATTGAAAAGCTAAAAAAAAATTATTCTGGCTTGTTTTCATTTGCCAATTCAGTAATGTGTCTATATTGTGAAAGAAAAATGACAAATAAAGGAGAAAATAAAATAGTCTAAATTTCATTTTGATTGCCTATGATAATAATATGACCATTTGGTAGAAAGTGAAATTAATATAAAAATCTCCCTTAAATTTCACCAGGTGAAGAAAGGTGGTTAAGTGAGAAGTTGAAATTCATACTAGATATCACAAAAATCACTGGAAAAATAATGAGTATGGCCTTTCAGTGTAATTTAAATAACTTTTTTTACTTTAAGTTATTTCATTTTGTCAATTTTTAAAATGAACTTCTATTGTGCAAATATTTCTCAATTGTTGATTTTCTCATAAAATTTAATGTCTTCATCCTCTACTCTAAAAAAATTAATTCCAATAAAAAATAAATCAAATAATAAATACTAATTTTAGGGTGTGACACCTATTTCACCATTGGAATACAAAGTGGACAACATTATAGATACTGATCTAGCTCATATCAACTTAGATGAATTTTATGAGAGAATGAATGTAGTGCATAAAATTGATTTTGGTTGGAGTATTTTTTATAGTGGATTCGCACAAGCTACATTGTTTCCAATATTAGTGGTCTCCTGAATTAATTTCATGATAGAGAAATATACTATAGATATTAGGGAAGGGAGAGATTCATAGGGTTAGTTAGTGGCATGTTTGGCCCCAAAACACATAGATAATATTTTCTACCTTCTAGATCAGGGATATTCTATTCATTTGACTTCTAAGTCTTCTCAAAGTTTTTGGGATGATAATAATGTCTCTTATGCTAATCAAGTCAACAATGGATGTTTGAACAAAAAAAACACTCTTCTAAAAGACTCCTTAAGAATATTTTAAGATTTGATTTCAAGAATGAAATAAATGACTATAACATTATTGTATAGAATAGTGGGGATCCCAACAATAAAATTTTTTTAGACATGAATGTACAAGTTCATTTGGATCACTCACAAGAATAGGCAATATGTCAACTGGGGAGAACTAATAATTCAAGCAACTGATAAACAACTAATGAAAGTAAAGGTCACATCAACTTTTATATGACTTCTTATGTTGTGGTTAGTCAAATATATTTTGATGGATTTGATATAGTCGGTGAATTTAGGAAAATAACATTATATTACTTATATCCAAAACATACATTGAAAGAAAGCACCTAAAATTTCAAAAGGGTGAATGATTATTTCATTCATTTTCTTATTTAGTTATTTGAGAAAGATTTTTTCAACATGAGGATATCAGTGCTGGATACCACAAAAATATGTAGATGGGGGACTTGGTTCATATAATTTATGACTTTTAGCTATTTGAGGATCAATGGTTATGAAATCGATCCTTACATGCTTCCACTGTATGTCAATGACAAGTGTGCATTAATATATATAGTAAGATAACTTGTTAAAACACAATTTTTTGATAGATCGACATAGAACATGAGTCAATTTTTTTATTTCCATTGGTAGTTACATTTGTCATCATTGATAAAAACTAAATTAGTCGAACAATGTATGGATTATTGTAATCTCAAGACTTTTGAGAGCAAATTTTCATTAGATATAATGGGATTAATTGAATAAGACCTTTGGACTTCATTTTTAAATCTCACACTTTTAATATTATTTTATGGAGAACGATGATGAGAAAATGGTTAGAATCATGGACTACTCATAGTTCACCATGAAAAAGCTAGTCAAATTTGGTTTAATGAAAGTACCAAATCAATTGGTGGATGATGAATTCACTTTAAATATCATATTTAAAAAACAAGGAAACACACAAAAAAACACTACCCATAGTCCATTGGGATAAGAAAGAATCTACTTCCCTCAAAATTATAACAAGGGAAGTACTTGAAAGGAATATCAAGTTGTTGAGGAGCAAAGAAGTAGATGTTGAAAACATTGATTTCAATACAACTCATGAATATTATGAATTTTTTAGCTTCCATAAACATGTTGAAGAAAATAAATAAAATGAAGTAGGTCCAAGTGGACAACCTCTAGTGATAGATAAATCAAAATAGCCATAAGCTCTTCAACAAGACATTCCACTATGAAGGGTTATCAAACTCAAGATATAGATATTAGGTGAAAATATATCCTCTTCTCATAATCCTTCAATTTCTAAATAAATTCCTATTGATATATTCCAAAAATCTAAACATATCATATAATATACAACCCAAAAATTCCTTGCATTAAATTACATGTTTTTCCCTATATAATATACTTCCCCATAATAATAAATCACTCTTATTTATTAATATTCTCCCTCAAATCCTAATTTTTATTTATATCCTCTTTAATAACTCCAATTGACACATTTTGAAAGCAAAAATAAGTAAACTTAGATTTTCAAGGTATTAAAATTGAAAAGATAACTTATTATGCCCTAGTGATGTTGGCCCCACAAATCTCAAATTTTTTCCCACCTCCTTCTTCAAGTGAAACATTATAAAACTAGTTTTCCATAGTCGTAAATAAAATAAGAAAAGTTATTGAACATGAGGAGATTGACTTTGGGACTTTGAAAATCCAAATTCCTTTTTTGAAAAGATTGAATAAAGAAAGAACTATCTCACGAAAGGTAAAAATGAAAAAGGAGAGAAATATGTAAAGGTAGAAAGTAGTATATTTTAGAAATATAAATTAGATGTTATAGTTAAATACTATAAAGTATCTATAGTTCATTTGGAAAAGTCTACTAGAGAAGGGATGAAGACAAATGTGTAGTTGTAAATTGCCACCACTTTTGAGAAAATGGATAAGCATAAAGAAACAAAAGATGAGTTAAAATAAAAAGTGGAAAAAATTGAATTCAATGATATAGAGGTTGATTAGACAAATTCAACCAATAATTTATTCATCAATTTTTCATGTTTAGACATTGGAGAAAGTGAAAAAGATAAGCTAAATAGGAAATATAGTAAAAGATTAGATTCAAAAGATCACTGATCAAGGAACCTCAATAATTCTCCCTATAGTGACAATGGTATTTGAAGTTATCTTAGAATTTAAATAGGTAACAACAAATTAAATTGGATACATAGAGTCAATACATAACTAGGAGGAGTTTATCACTAAGTTGATTAAATCCTCAAAATTTCCCTCTTAACCTTATTAAGAAAGGAGTCATAAAAAATAATAAGTTATTTATCAGATTAAATTCCTTTGGGCCATTAAATTTATAATTTAATGACTTCAAGGATGCCTCAATAAATTCAAAAGTGTAAAATCACTTGAGAGTGACCTAATGATGGAAAGTGATATAGAGGTCAAAAGGTTGAAATGTCCTTTTGTAAATGATAAGGATCAAAGTGGAAGTGTTGTTTCAATTGAAAATGTTATGAAATAATTTAAAAATCACATTAAAGGAGTTGTCAATCTCATCCACATTTGATCATGAGAAAATTAATTAATTGGCCAAATACCAAGTCAATGCTAATAATATTGAATTGAAGGTGAGCAGACTCTCAAACAAGTTTCAGGAGACAAGAGAATTAAATTTCTTAGTGTATATTGCATATAGATATAAGGATGGTCTAGAAAAATATTTTATAAGGGTTTTTCTATATAGATTTGATGACTTTTTGAAATTGAAAGAGATATCAATGAAGAAGCAACAAGATTGAAGTCATTCTCAACATTCTAATGTTTTATTCTCATATTTATTTTTGCACCTAACTTGTATTATTGCATTATATTTCCCCTTGAAAATTTATGTTGTCACTTTTGTAAATTTTTTTAACTTTTCCAAATTGGTTTCTCAACTTGTTAAAATTGACAACGTACTTTTGCAAGCAATGTAAAAACAACAAATACTTTTTCAAGTGGTGTCAAGAACTCAAACCAATTTTGCACCCTTTCAAGTTATAATTTCTCATTGATGTTTTTTCAACTCTATAAAAAGGAAAAAAAATTGTTTTTCACCATAAACACCTATATTAGCCTATAAATACAAGTTAATCCCTCATAATACGTGTTCTACATAAAAGGATTTTGTGTAAAGCTTTGTAAAGGGAGATTAGATATTCTACTCCATAAAGATAAGTACAAAGAGATGTTCCTAAAATTTATGTTAGTGATTCCTTTTTGATTACATATGTTTCCTTAATTCAATATATTTGATCCTCATTTCAAAATATTCTATTTTTATCATCTTTAAATTGTTAAGATCCAAAAAATTAGGTTATAAATTTCCATCTAGATTTTTGATTTATATTTCAAATATAAGCTAAATTTTGGTAGGAATAGAAGTGATATTTTTATGTTTCTATTGTAAAATACAGAGAGTTACGCATCTTTATTATCAGGGCTAGGTAATTTTTCAAGAGTATGCTTCCTAATCTTAAGAATATGAATATGTCTTTTCAACCCATTGAATGAGAGAAATTTCCCCCTTGATGTCAATTTTTTCCTTCGATACTTTTGTCAAGTCTTAATTTTCAACTTGATGAGTTTATTGTCTAAAAACATTATGTTTCCTTATTTATCTCTCTCCATACTCCTTTATATAAATCCATTTTCATACTTTTAGGTTAAAATTAAAAACCCATGATTCACAAACATTTTTTGTAAATATTTACTTTTCAGTAGATTTGTATCTTTAAGAAAAAGTTAACTCTGCCTTAGAATAAGAGACAAAATTAAATCCCTATGATATTGACATTAATATGATAATTTATCCCAATGAAAAATTTTCATGCAAACAAAGTCAAAAACATTTAAAACATTGGGTGAAACCAGATTACTTAGAATACTACTCAAACTCTAACCCTAAATGGTACTAGGGTTTGTATCTTTATTTTTCCTATTTCATTCACTATGTTGATCTTTTTAGATTTCATATATTCTATTTTCATAGTGTTCTTTCACTTTGTTTACTATATAGCATCTAAAAAAGTTCTCTCTCTTCCCTTAATAATAAGTTCTAGGATTAGCAGCAATCCTAATCAGCATATTTTGATTCCTTCCATTTGAGCTTATAGCATGGACAAGGGACCACTTATAACTCCCATCATTTATCCTTCACACCCTAATTATGTAGAACTTAGTGATAATGCATTTAAGATGGCCAATATAATCAAGATCAAGATGATATACAAGATGGGAATCAAGTCACTTTCCCCCCACTTAACAATGAAAATATTATAGTCAATAAGGATGAGATTCTAAAAATATTTAGAGATTGACTTTAGGAACAAACCCATGACCATGAATTGATTTTACAAGCCATAATGTAAATAAATAACAAATCAAATAATAGTTAATATCCTACTCTCCTATGTAATAACATTGTTACACCTACTTTGGGGCTAACTCAAATTGTTAAATAACCTATTCTATTTCAAAAATATTTAGTGTTAGCTAAACCTCCTATGGCAAGTTCCTTCTCTCTAAATGTATAATAACCCATACATGAGATTCATTCTCTATAGGCTAAGGTGTTACATCTTGAGTAAGGAGCTACTAGGCCATCACATGCCTTGGATTATCATGTTATTTTACATATACCTTTAGCGCATCACATAGAAACAACTCCATTTCCATTAAGATTCATGGCACCAAAACTTAAATTGTATGATGGTAAGGGTGACCCAAAGAACCATCTCTAAGCTTTCCATGAAACATGTTTGGACTACATGTCCAATGATTGGATTCTCACAAAGTTTTTACCATGAAATATAAAGGAATATGACTTATAGTGTTTGTATGATCTTATAAATTAGTCTATCACAACATTCAATACATTTTCATATATATTTTTAGAACACTTCTTAATAGACATCAGTGGTAAGATCTCATATGCTCAATTAGCACAATTGAAGCAAAAATCAAATGATCACTTTTAAAATACATCTTGGAATATAAGAGCATATTGGAAAAGATAAATAACCCCATATAAGAAACAGATCCAAGAAATATTAAAATAAAGACTACTATCAACATTACATAAAGCTATCTTGTTCAAAATGTTTCCAACTTACACATATTTATGCCACATAATGAAATAAAGAGAAGTTAAGCTTCTCTCTATGGGAAAACATAAATATACAAGTGGATCATAATCAACTAATCAGATTTATATTAAGCCTCCATATAAAATAAGGGCCACTAAAAACAAGAGTTATCAAAATACCATAGTTAACATAGCTTTAGAGCCATCTCCTCACCTAGTTTTACCAGTTTTTATATGGAGAGTTTTCACTAACCTTCTCAAATGTCCAACATGTGATATATAGTATCTCATGGAATGTAATGTCATATATCTCTCTCCCATAAAAGAGGTTGATATGTCATGGAATCTTCCAAGAATATATGATTCTAATGCATTTTGTGAGAATCAGAGGGAACTAGGTTATACAAAAAACTGATGCATCAACTTAAAACACAAGATGTACTTGATATAGGATGACATAATTTATGTGGGAACACACATAGAGGAACCTAAATTTCAATATATAGAAGCTAAGGCATTAGAAATATTCTTGGATCTCTTTCTAAAGTGTATAAAAAATGAGGTAGGGGGCACTCTAGGTGTTTACTATACATATCATGCACATCCACCACCAACATCATATCACACTACTACATAGGATAAACTCCCCATACACAATATCATTGGTGTATATCATACTATAGTTATATCTATACCATTCATCACTTTATTAGACTAGGATATCATTGATTATTATTCACATTTATATGTACTCTTTGTATAGGCCTAAATAGATCATCAACCTATTCAGAGTGTTATGGTTTAAAATGTATCAAGTATTAACATGTGCACTATCACACTTATATAAAATTTAGGGTATTTAGAGTAGACTATATCTCCTACATACATAATTATTCATAGTTTTAGTGGCCATGTTTAGATCTCCATCACAGAGATTGTACTTCCACTATAGGTTAGGCTAGCAAAGTGGCCACTAAATTCTTAGTAGTACATAATGAAGGAACATTTGACATGTTATTGGGTAGGTCATGGATATAATATTTAGGATCCATCCCATCCACCATACATATATGCCTTAAATATATACATGAAAATTAGGTGATTATAGTTGAGGGTCTTTCATATGAGTATCCTCTACTTGTGCCATAGGAAATTACACCAAAGTTACTAGTTACAGATACATTACCAATTACAACTTTGACAATAGTTCCTATCAGTACACCATAGAGTTTAGTGGACCACTAATGTAGGTAAGGTCTACTCTTACAATGTTACCATGCATGAATACTCTCCCATGAAGACCATTATTAAATAGACCCATACCTAAGAGATATGTCATAGATTCTAGAGGGTCTCCCTCTACTCATTTTCTCCCAATATTAGTACTATTGAGTTCTTATAGCTCTCACCATAGTGAAACTATGCTATCTACATCATAATATACTACATGGGTCTGTAAGACCATTATAGTTCACAAGACATAATAATTAGTTTCACATATTTCTAGCACCACTTCAATGGCAATGCTTTCTATAGATCACTTAGTATAGTAGGTTTTGTGACCTTATTTACCTTTTGAGACAACACACACAATCACTATTCCTTTATTTTACACATCCCACATAGATAGTGAGTCTCCCATGAGACTCATGAGTTAGTATTGTTCCCCCTACTTATACATACTCTCATTATTTATCACTCCTTGTATATAGTTTTATTTTCATGTTGCTTATGAAAAACTTATGTCCAACAAAAATAATATTTACTCAAAAAATCCAAAATTATAGATTGTATGCATTACCTTGTTTACACTTCTTATATTTTTCAGACACTACGTATGCTAGCTATCTTAGTCTAGTCAATGTTATCATACATAAATGCTTATCTCATTCTTATTGAGTCCTTATAAATTGCTTATAAGAATCATATACACTACACCAATCTATATTTGTTACTATCTACCCATTGGGGGAATATGCACAATACACATGTTCTTTATTTGATACATTCACCCATTTAGGGGCACCCTATACATAATTTTGATTACTAGGTTATGTATTTCTAAACTCTACATCATAGATTTAACATCACTATAGCTTGATATTTATCATGCTACACTTACTCATATTTTTTTGGAAAACAACTAACTTGGACTTAGACTATGTACATCTTAGCTCTTAAATACATTTGTATTACATGTTCAGGCATAATTTCATTTATAGCTTTCCTATTTTAGAGTTTATTATGTTTATATGCTTATTATATCCAAGGGCATTTGAATATGTCATTGCTCTATAGGGTTGTATCACTTATTTTAATTATATATATGCTTTGTATATGTACCAATGTCCTTGTGTATGCAGACATTTGAACATGTCCTTCCATGTGGATCTAATTCAAATTTCTTATTGTTTGCATATGTGGACATTTAAACATGTGTTTATATGTCTTGTTTTATCAAATTTAGTGATATGTGCCCATGTCACTTATATTGTGGCCCCTTGGCCTAATTTACATGTCTCATGTGTGTAGTATGTATGATTTATTGCATGCATCGTGGCCATGACACTTGTCTATTTATTATTACAACTCCACTTTCAGATTCCATGAGGGACCTCATACATCTCCCATTTTTACTTGCATGTTGTGATGGATATCATGCTCCATCCACCTAGGTAGATACTCAATTATTACTTAGATTTATTATTTACATACATTTTTTATCTATCTTGATAGTCTTATGAATGTTAGACCTAACATACATCACACATTACAAATTTCTGCTCAAATTATCTTACATTTTCATGTTATGTATGCACATTATATTGGTTTATTATGAAAATATCATATATGCTCCAACTAACACACATTTTGCATAACTTTTTATTTTGAGGATAGTTATTGCATAGGTTAAACAACTCCCCTCAAAAGAAGGGGCATTCATAGGGTATTTTCATAGATATCAAGCTATCAAAATGCACAGTAAAATTTTTAGTACATATGCTTAGAATACAAAAATTAGATTCATGAAAACATAGTGGGAACTAATACACATAGATCAGGTGTAGTTGTACAAAAATTAAAATAATTAGACATTAACAACTAAATTGGGACACTATCACCACATGAAACTACTATCCAAGATATGGAACTAAGATTGGCCAAAAAATTACAATAGGTATAGTCTAGGTTTAGTTATAATTTACTATTTTTGGATCACTTTAGTTTAAATTCATACAAATTTGCTTGCATTGGGAGAATCATGCACAATATGACCATTCCAATTTACAATTTAGATACTCAGATATAAACTATTATAACTCAATATAGAATCCATATACTTAGATATCATATTTTGGTACATGTGTGTAACAAATTATTTATGTATGCTCACTTATACACTAGTTAATTATATGGAATGAAAAACTTCATGTCATTCTCTACATTGTACACATCAAACACCATGTTCCAATTTGCACACTAGATTCATGCCTTAGTCCATATGTAGTGGTTGGAATTATTAAGTGGCTCATAACCACGTCATATACCCAAGTGGCTACAAAGATGACATCTCTAGTTAGACATCTCTAGTTACACATTTCTAGTTAAATATTTCCAATTACATTATGTAGTTTAAGCTTTAGATGCATCTAATACACATAGGTAGATAATGGATTTATAGTCCACTTGAGTTCTTGATACACATACATGAGAGGGTCAGACACACCATCTATCCAATCTAGCATATACACAAGTAATGATCCACCAAATAGGGGTGGGAACTGATGGCTTCTAAACTAGAATGAGTTCATGAGACACACAAACATCGGGCTTTAGCAAGTCATTGTATCAGTCCAAGATATTCATTGATTGATCATTATATACATGTGCACACATTAGTTATCACTATTTTTATGCATTGGTTCATGTACCTAGTGATATTTGTTCATTACTTTCCTCTTTCTTATCTCTTTTCTCAATTTTATCTCTTTTGTTAGTTTTATTTCTCTACTCACTTTTTTATTTTCTTTTGATATCTATTAAGTAAGTATTGATTGGTACATGTTTCATTTGTAGGACAGTAATGAAGCATGATTCACATACTAAGATATAGATTCATGGGCTTTACCTCTTAGGTAAGTATAGGTCCTCTTTTCTTTCCCTTATCTTATTCATTATTATTTTCTACATTTATATAATAAAGTGGGGGGGGGCAAAATCAAATCACCTAAAATTGACATTTGAGTGTTACGAGTGATACTTGAGACCACCTATCCCTAGCTTATCCCTATACCTATCTTAGGTCTTATTTTCACACTTATCCATCCTTTATCTAGGCCATAGGCATCCCTAGACATTCTTAAAGTAATCTTGGACCCTCATTTTGTCATCCTAGACTTTCATGCCTCAAGTTATACCACCTAGACACTAGCGCCATAATAGGGATAGTAGCACCAGATGGCACTAGTGTCTCAATTTTGGTGTTACTATATTTTACCTCCTATTTCTAATAATTGATATATTTTCAAATTTGAGACCACTTAGGGTCAACCTATATCTCTTTTAACACCTACCCAAGCATGATAACATTATATATACATGAATTTTATCCATCTAACCACTTGATCAAAATTAGATGAAAATTACAAATATGAACTTATAATAAGTTGTATACAATCAAGGTTATAATTGCTATTACACCCTACTTATATATACAATCATATATAACATTTATAATATCATATTATTAAAGTTTCTAGTCTCAAAAACACTCAAATCACTCAAGTCAAAAAATGTACTAGATTCACTTACACTTACACCAGCACTTAGGTGGGGAGAACTACATCGATATTGATCCCTCTTTAGAGTATTGGTATGTAGACAACTATCATCACCATGGGGTGTTGAGTATGTCCAACCTACCCTATTAATAACACACTTTACTACTTATATAAATTCAATTCCCTATCAACATTAAGGATTACATTTTTTTCATAAAATAAGTTAAAATAAATCATATATAGTATTTTGAAACTTGTGCATATCATAGAGGCTTGATAGACCTAGACATAGGTGCACCTGGAATCTTAAAAAAGTTATACATAGAGGAAACTATGACCAAAATAGGGACACTAGCACCACATGTAACTACTATCCAATTAGGGTGATACTATCCAAGAGCTATTTTGACACCTATATTCAAAATCATCTATCTCAATCTTTTTTAGCTAATTTTTTATTTACAATATTTATTACTATTTTTAGAAAGGTCATTTTTATTAAATTATGTTATAAATTTTTGGATATATTTATTACATATTTGTACCTTGATTTATGATACTTAACTTCTTAACAACATAGGATTTATATTCATAAATTCCTAAAACCTTAAAATAAATGGTGTGATAGAGCCCTTGGTTCCTACCATTCTATGGTTGTTATTTATATCTTTAGTGTTTTTATTATTTTTGAGGTGGTAGTGGTGGTCTATGTTGTTTTCAATATTTCTAATTATTGGCACTATGTTTCAAAAAAGGGTTTTGATAGATACCTAAGTTTTGATTACAATTAGGGACCCTATTATCCAGATTTACTTATCTATTTTCCAATATGTTCTTGATTAGGGGCCTTAATTACATGTATTGGCATATGGAATTCCCTTTGACTCGGTGAAAGTCATAAAACTCATGATATTTATATCATTTAATGAAAATAATATCCTCAATAAATGGCTTTGGAATGGGCCAACTAATCATATTGGTGGTAACTACTTTATGAAACACTGATTCAATGGGCTCTCCCAAGTCATTATAAAATCTATTTATAGGTGGTATTATTATTAGTTGAGGCATTTTAAAAGGAGGAGGTGGGAGTGACTACATAAATGGAGATAGTTTCATAAGTGGACTTGGTTGGATAGATGGTGTTTTCACCATTTTAACATGGCATGATTTAGTAACTCCATTACTAACAATGTTCTTGTTGAGGTTATAAACTTTAGGCTTATTGAGAGTGTCATCTTTGGCTAGAATAAGATCTTGTATAAGAATTAGGTTTTGAATTTGGTTTGGGCCTTGATAATAGTTTTGTATCTATTTAGGATTTTATAATTTGATTACCCCTTTATTGATAAGGACATTCTTAATTTTTAGGCCTTTGTTAATAATTTATTCAAATGTGTGGGCACACTAAAGATCTAGATGATAAGATATATCACTTCATAATATATAGGTAAACACCATTTCCAATTAATTATCTAGTGAATTATGTGTGAAATGGATAGCAAGTTCCCTCCATCACTATAAGTAGCTTAAAAAACTCTTACCACTCCTTTTTTGAGATTGTCTCAAATCAACCATGGTAATCTTGTCTTCAAGATTATAGGAGAAGTGTTATACAAAATTCTTTGATAGGTCATCAAATCTAGGAACATAATTAATTGGAAGTTGTATAATCCATTCCAAGTCCTATCCATCTATAATGCTATGAAAAAGAAGTAAATATATATCTCTAAATACCACTAGCTAACAAGTAACATAAAATTTCTTGAGGTGTTCCTTTGGGTCACATTGCATTTATACTTGTTAAACTTTGGTGACTCAAAACCCAAGGGAAATGATATCTGAAGGTAGTCCATGTTGAAAGGGTATGAACATATTTCATTTAATTTGAATTTATTCCCTTGTTTTTTTTAAAAGATATTAAATTAAATCCTTCACCTATTGTAATTATTGGGCTAGGGGTGTGAAATGAGGTAGAACGGATGGTTATGGTTGTGTAGTCTAAGGTAGATTACTATACCTAGGTTATGATGGAGGAATGGAGGATTGAGTAATGTTCATTTATTTTATTGCCTGACTAGGAATATACATCTATTGGTTAGGGTTATATTAGTGTTATGATTCATTCTATTAGTAAATATTAGAGTTAGGATTTGCATTGGGGCTTTGACTTAAAGGGAATTATGGCATGATGGAGATTTTTGGTGTTGGGTATTAAATTTAATGTGGTGTATTTGGAAGGGAATTTGATGATGGTTAGTTAAACCTTGCTACACATGTCTTTGGTTGAAGGACTGCTATGCAAATAATTACTACTTCCATATTTATTTTTGTTAATAACATATATGTTGGATGAGAGATAAATTTTTCCTAGTAGATATTTATTTTATGTTATTATCTTATTGTTGGTTTAAAACGTATTGTTGGTTAGGCACTTATTTTAGGTTAGGCACTTATTATTGGTTAGGAACTTGTTGTTGGTTAGGCACTTTTTAGTGGATGGTCACAAGACATTGTTGATTAGATAGCATTTGAAGTGGTTGATTTACCACTTGTGGTTACACATTGGTCTATACCTCTTGAGGTGGAATGTTTGTTACCATCTATTGAGGTGAAACATTTGTTACCACCAACTATGATGGGTTATTTGATAGTGGTTTATTGGTCACCCATTGATCTACATTTAAGGAAGAAAATTGTCATGGAGGGATAATTATGTGTGAAATGGATAGAAATTTCCCTCCGTCACTATAAGCATCTTGAAAAACTCTCACCACACCTTTTTTGATATTATCCCAAATCAACCATGGAAATCTCATGTTTGAGATTATACGAGAAGTATTGTACAAACTTATTAGATAGGTCATCAAATTTAGGTACATAATTCTTTGGAAGTTGGATAAGCCAATCCAAGGCCTATCCGTAAATAATGTGATGAAAATAAGAAGAAAAAATATATATCTAAAGGTTATTATCCAAAAAGTAACATAAAATTTCTTGAGGTGTTCCTTTGGGTCATATTTACCTTTATACTTGTTAAACTTTGGTGACTCAAAAACCAGAGGAAATGGTATATGAAGGTAGTCCATGTTGAAAGGGTGTAAATATATTTCATTTAATTTAAATTTATACCATTTAATTTTTTTTAAGAGATTAAATTACATCCTTCAGCTATTGTAATTCCTAGGCTAGGGGTGTAAAATGAGATAGAATGGATGGTTGTCATTGAGAAATCTAAGGTGGATTACTCTAACAAAGGTATGATGGAGGAATGGAGGACTGAAGAATGTTAATTTATTTTGTCACCCAACTCGGAATATGAATATTTTGGTTAGGGTTATATTATTGATGTGGCACATGTTATTGGTAAACATTGGGGTTGGGATTTAAAGTGTGGATTTGACGTAGAGGGAATTATGCCCTGAATGGAGGTGTTTAGTGTCAGGTAATAAATAACATGTACTAGGTTTGGAGGGGAATATGATGATGACTATTATAACCTTGATACACATGTATTTTGTTAAAGGATTATGATAGAAAGAGTTACTACTTCTAATTTTGTTATTGTTGATAAGGTATGTGTTGGGTGTAATCTAAATGTTTCCTTGTATATATTTATTGTATGTTAAGAACTTATTATTAGTTTAAAACATATTATTGGTTAGGCACTTATTGTAGGTTAGGAACTTATTATTGGTTAGGAACTTGTTAGTTTGGCACGTTTTTTGGATGGCCATAAGACATTTTTGATTAGACAACATTTGAGGTGGTTCATTTACCACTTGTTGTGGTCGCACATTGGCTTGTACCTCTTGAGTTGGAATGTTTATTACCACATACTAGGTTAGGGTATTATTTGTCACTTGATGAGGTGAAAATTTTATTACCACCTATTATCATGGGGTAGTTGATGGTGGTTTATTCCTCACTTATTGTTGTACAGTTAAGGAATTAAATTGTCATGGAGGGATAATTACATGTGATTAAGACATAGATGTACCTATCTCATGTTTTTTTTGATCCAGTTCATGTAATTGAAGTAGGGATCTATTGGTAATTATTTGGAGGGAGGTTATCTTACATAATATACTTTATTTGGTATAGATTAGGAAACATTTGTGTGTTATCTACCATATTTTGAAAAGGGGATCCTAAAGAATCCACTAATTGTTCTTTATTATAGAAACATTGAACATGTCTAAAAGTGTCATGGTTAGAGTAAATTGATATGTATGTTCATTAGAATATCCTAAAATAATAGTTTGTATTCCATTTTATGAAGCTAACTCTATAGGGGATGTTCATGGAATGCTCACAATATTAAAGTTATTAGCTAAATAACGGTAATTTTGATACACTTGTTGCACTTATGCTAAGCACATGTTCCTATATATTAACTAACACAAGGTTGCATCATATCTAGAAAATTCAACTATTATACCTATTCTTGAGAGGAATTAAGTGTTAATCCAATAAACAAATGTGCATGAAGGTAGAGTTTTTATCCTACCTCTGTCTCTCAAGAACTTATATGTGGCATGAAATTTAGAGTGCAAAATAAAATCAGCATTGGTAAGATAATCCAAAATAAATAGAGTTTCTTAGTATATATATTATTTGTAATGGCCTTATATGGTCCAAAAGTATTAAATAATACTTTGGTGTAATAAAATATCCATAAAGTGGATGAGAAATAATCTAGCTTATTACAAAAGAGTTTTGTCCCTTTTTCAACCACTTCATATGTAGATTTCTTAATGAAGTGTGATGTATAAAATGTGCATGATTTGGGGATCCATTTAAATCATCAGGTTAAATTCACAACCACTATTTAATAAAATGGCACACCCAATTTGTACACCCCACTAGATAAGTGGGGTTGTTATGATGTGAGGAGATAAAAACCTAGGTCAACACACCACTAAAGGAATTATGAGGAGGTGGTGAACTCCTTCTTGATGAACTAAAAATAAAATAAAAGGGAAAAAATTAAATTCTAATTCATCCATATTCAATAAAATGAGGGGAGAGTATACATGACTTGAACATTGGGCTATAAGGAACAAGTAGATTAGTCATGTTTCTAAGTCACCATAAGTAGGGAAGAGTATACACACAACTTAGATAAATAATGCTAAAAATGGAAATGCTAAACAAATGTTAAAATAAATTATTTATAAACACAAAAATAAAAATGTTCTTAAAAAATTGCTTAAAAATTTCTAAATGAAAACTTGAAAATTGTTTGGTTGATTTAAAAACACTAAATGAAATGTTTAAAAACCTTGAAAGTGAAAAAATGTTTTAAGATCAAAAAAAAATTATGAAAATTAACTTGTTATTACATCAATTTATTATTTTTTCTTTGTAAAATACATCAAAATATTAGTGGATTTATTTTTTTTGGTTAGGTTTCAATAGTAATGAATATTTTGAACTTTTTAAATTATAGATAAGTTCACTGTTGCTATGTTAAATTTGGTAAGTAGAGTGATAATTTTTATGGAAAAAAATAAAATTGTTAATGAGTAGAAAATTGAACCTAGAATGATTTCACCAATATGTGAACAAATTCATTAATGTCCAAAAATATTATACCAAAATGTAAAACATTTTCATCCAAGAATAAGAAAGCATAACCATGAAGGTAATGTGAACATTTTCATTGAAACTCATGAAACAGACTATGTGTGGTAGAGAATAAATCCATTGAAAGTTTTGATGATTTTGTACAATATTGGGTAAGTGCACAAAATTGGGTGATAATTTTGTGGAAATTTTTGCTAACGTAATCACATTAATAAATAAAGTAATCACATTATTTGATTAATTCAATAACATTATTTAAATTATGGATTGATAATTAATGAGCCATAACATGATCGTGTTATTAAATAACATGATCATGTTATTAAATAACATGATCACATTATTTAAAAAAATAAAATGATCACATTATTAACATGATCATGATATTATTGTTTTCAATAATGTGATCACATTATCTATGTTACAGAAAAGTAAAAACTAAAACATGAATGCAAATTCATCATTTTGCACTTGAGTTTCGTTTGATATTCTCCCCTTCTACAATCACATTTTATGTAAGAGAGAAAAAATCTTAACATGAAGCTACTACATTCATATTATAATGTTTTTAATAGATTATGTCACCATGTAGAATAGGTAAGTGCTAAAAATCTATACTTGTGAACCCTAATTTTTCATTATTTTCATTATTTAACCCTAATTTTTAGTAATTTTAGTAATTTTTTGTTATACTTTGTTTTTTTTATTATCCCATCTTGTTAACCCTCCTAAACCTCCACATAACCCTATTGTTCCTCCTCCTAACCCTCCACCTAAACCTTCACAAAACCCTCTCGTTCCTTCTCCTATCCCTCTACCTAACCCTCTTATAGTTCCACAAAATGTCATAGGTAGTTAGGAGATTCTAATTGACAAAATTATGGGAAATAAAATTGAAATTAAAGAATAAATTGGTATAATAAGAGATCCCACTTTAACCAACCCCCATCGTACCCATATTACTAATTCCATAGAGACATTATTAGGTCAATTTCACTCTATAATGAGTCAAATTGATAGATGGAATTCATATAAGGATAGTTGTAGGGATTATTATGTTGATAAATTATCATCACTTAGGGTCAAGAATAAAGAAATATCAAAAGAATATATTTGATCCTTATTCATTGACCTAGCCACCAATACCACA
>JARHVA010000645.1:3832500-3887500 GCA_037957365.1 Torreya grandis | reverse complement strand
ATTTTGGAGTATAGAAACACTAACAACAAATGTTATCAAACTTTAAGGTTGTGGTTGCATAATTCTAGTTTCAATGATTTTTTACTTAAAACTAACACTACCAACATGCATGGGGGGTGGATAACATTAAATAATAGGTTATTTTCCTCCCATTAAGTTGGATCAATAAACTCACTACCCATTCCAGCTTTAAGAATGCCCTTCCCAATACAACAAAAACATATTTTTATATCATAAGTTCAAACACCCATAAAATGAAACCTGTAAGTGATTTCTTGAGCTTCAATAATGGCCAACCTAAGATTTGATCACATCCAACCTGAGATTATCTTATCTTAAAGAATATATAATTCATATTTATAGTTCTAACCACATGAAGGTGAATGCTTTTCTAAGACTACTAACCTACACAAATTTGTTAGTAAGTAATTAATAATGAAATTCATAAGTACTCCCTAGAAAATAAAAAAATATTTGGTAAAATTAATTACATCTACATTTTAAAAGTAAACATGACTATGTATTTAAATCTAATTAACCACTAGGATCTACTCTAACCTTGATAGTATCAATAATATCCTCATGGTCTGACTCCTAAACTTTCCATATTTTCATTTTTAATGGCCTCCCATGATATTTTTATAATTGAATATTCTTTGCAAGAATTAAATTTGAATAGTGAAGTATATTCCTATGCATTTCAAAATATTAAAAACCCATTGATATAAATATTTTATAGGATATAATCAAAACAAAATGCCAATGATTACCACTGACATAGTGGGATAGTCAATGTTTTCTCCATCTATAACTAGGGAAGTCAATTTTTTCTCTCAACACACTGACATAAATAGTAATAAGCTCCCTCTTCATTATACTCATCTGTAATAACTAAAAAAACATGCTTTATATCACAAAAAATAATTTTTAGTGATAATATGAAGATATATAATGAGAATAAATTGACATAATGAAAAATATTCTACCTAGCTACATTAGATCAGACACATGGTCAGAGTCATGTGATGATGTCATATTTGTAAGTTTCAATGTTGTTAGACCCTAATATGTGTTGATTAGAATTAGAGGTTTAACACTCCAATCATACATCCAATCTTGTGGCTCACACTCATTCCCAAAAGAGTCCACACATATAGAATAACAACATGCCAAGTGTATCATATGAATAGTCTAAGAACTTGGATTTGAGCTACAAAATGAGTGGAGGTCACTTGAACCCATTAGAGTCACATAATATTCATATTTTTCCAAGTGTTATTCATCTATTAACCAAAAATTTATATGAATAGTATAATTTAGTTGAGCACCATGATGCATGTTCTCATTACACCTTTCAATCATAATTTGTGAATTTATCAAATGAACACCCTCTTCAAATTTCAACTTATCCCTTGCAATAGCTCTTTTTACACATGCTTCATCACCATCATGTTCACATTTTCCAAGGCTAGACTTGGTGAAACTCCAAATGTGCTCTACACTAGTGGTAATGTGCATCTTGCTCAACCAACAAAACATTCATGCATTTTTTATTTGTGATGTGCAATTATCTGACCAAATGTAATGTTTATTGAAATTAATGTTCCTCTAACTAAACCATTCATATAAATTATAAAAACAACCTTTCACATACTCTAAATAATGTGATTGGTCATAACTGATGTATAAATGGTAATTCCTGATAATTTCCATTATTTCTCTCTACTATTAGGTGCATTCATGAACTCTATATGCATAAATATTGTAACTTGTGATGAGTTGTAATATTGAGATTTAATTCCCATTTGGTGTGTAAATGTGTAATTTTTTGAAAATTCAACTACTAAAAAATTTAACCAAGTGGGAATGTATCCTTGCTTATCTTTAAATGTTCATCTAACCATCTAGCCTTGTGTGTGTGCCTTGCATACTCATTAACAATCTTCTCCCTAAATTCAACCAAAAATTTAGAAATAGGTATAAGTTTTGTAAAAAACTCACACATTTTATATTCTTTGACATATTTTAATTTATAGGACATTGATTTATATTTGATTAAACAAACTAATTCTTATTCAATTTCACTTGTAATCTCCTCATTGATACATTTTTTATTTTGGCAATCCACCACAAATTCTACAATTTTTGTTTAAACATGATTTGTTGTAAAATAATTATCCATATAATATTTTTAAAAATATAGTTGGAATAAATTACCTAGATAATTTTGGTGGAAATTCAATGCCACACTCTTGAAAAATGTTGTTATTATGGAAAGTACAATGAGTATGGTAAAAAACATCATAGTGTATTAAAAATTAAACATGTTTCCTATAGCAATAAGTAGTTCATGTGTGATTTATTTTTACATAAAAAGGTTTTTCCACCATAAAATATATTTGACAAATATAAAATTTTAGATGTTTCTCCAAAAATTTAGAGTACAATTGTGTTTGAGTCATATCCAATAAATGTTTTAGATGTGGTTCACGATTATGAGAACCAACACTTATTTTCCTTAAATCCATTATAGTGGGAGAAACTCTTGTATTATCTTTCAAAAATTTAGAAATTAATTCCTTAAAAGTATCATATATAGCCTTATCCCTTTTTTTAAGTCTACTAAAGAATGCCCAAAGCTCATTAGTATTAGGTTCATTAAGTCTTTCATTTTTCCCTTTTTTTCACTTACTGCACAATTTGTAAGTATACATCGGGCACCATTACAATCTTGGGTGTGTGATTTTGGGCGTATAGTATGATATGCATCATGTAGATTTTTAATAATTTCATTTTTTTCATCATCCATGATAGATTATATTAGTCATAATGTGTACATTATAGGTCTCATCTTAATCAATTCTATCAATGAAATAAATAATTGACATTTTTGAATATCATAATCCAAATTATTAAAGTAAGTATCCCAAATTTTTTGATCCATTATTCTTGAATGGCGATCAAAAAATTTATTATGTATTGGATATAAAATATTTTCATCAAATTTAATTAAGTACTTGTCTTTTCTACACATAATTCTTTGAGGTGTTGTTAATGGTGGAGTTTTTTGAGAGGGTGTTTCAAAATCTTTATTAATTTCATTTTTTAGAGGTGGGATGACATTTTATTCATTGTTTATTTCTTCATTATATGTTTCCATGAAATTTTATTGATGATTAATTTCATCATTATTTATTTCCATCAAATTTTATTCATTCATGGGAGTTGAAGCATCATATATAGACTCGTCATCAACACAATCAAAAACTTGGAACTTTGAGTGTAAACTTCCAACATTATTGAATTTATTATTATCAATTTCATTATGGTAAATTTCATCTTTATTAAATTAATTATGGTAAATTTTATAATTTTTAATTCATTATTGTCAATTGGATCATTATTTATGGCATTTGGTTTATTAGGATTAGGGTTTGTACATTGTCTACCACAAAGCTTTTGTATCATATCTTATTTTTCTCTCTCAAATCTTATAACTCCTATGGTGTTTTGTTACTCAATATATTCATCATCCTCAAATTTGATCTATCAAACATCAAGGATAATTTATATTTTTTCAAAGGTGGAGTCAAGTACACAGTTATAACAGGTCTTGTATAAGTAAGTAGAGAATGTTTGTGGGGATAGAATTCTTGATTTGGGTTAAAAATAGACATTGAAAACTGAGCTTAGTATATAATAATAATTCAATTGTTTTATATAACATGATAAAATTATTTCATAATGTGAACACATTATATGTTATACTAGGTTCTACTTCAACATACATATTAAGAAGCATATATTAAGAATAACACAATCACATTATGTAATAGAATGATCATATTATTATTAATACTCAGTTGGGGTTAGAAATTGACATTGAGAACCAAGTTTTATCTATATTAATAATAAAATGATCACATTATTCTCAATATATATTATGGATTATGGATTAGGGATTAAGGCATTAGTGAATAGGGTTTAGGGTTTAGGGATTAGGTATTACAATTTAGGATTTAGGTATTACAATTTATGTTTTAGGGTTTAGGGATTAGGGATTAAGGCATGTAGGGTTTAGGTTTAAGGGTGTATATAATTTATAATCACTACATTCCATGTGTTAACCTTTTTTTTACTAAAAGGGATTTTAATTAGGACTAAATCAATTACTAAATAGGGAAACCGTTTAGCTTAAAATGTAGGGTATAATGTTTAGGGCTTGGGTTTAGGGTAAACATGGTCAATTTTAAAGATAATTCTTAGTCTAAATGATGTTAATCTATGATAAAATAATTGGTTCAAGGTTTAAATAGTTTATATTTATGGGTTAGAGTCTAGGGACTAAGAACTTTAAAGATTAGGGCTTAGGGTATATGTTTTAGGGTATATAAGGTACAATCATGATGACATTTAAGGAAAATTAGAGCTGGTCAACCCCTAAATCACATTTATAGTCATGAAAATAGGTTTAAGGGGACTAAAATAGCCCCAATTTATTTAAAATGCATAATTAGGTTGGTACTCCAAAGGCTAAGTTTTTTTCATAAGTTTAAGAAATACATTTTATGACATCTCTTGATAAAATTAGTTATTTCATAAGTTGTGTATGCTTATGTCATGTAGTGTGTATTAGGGCATAAGGATTACATTTTGTGTTTTAGCGATTAGGGATTAGGGCATAGGGTTTAGGTTTAAGGACCTCTATATAATGTCTAATTGATATATGCAATGTGAACCTAATTCTTACTACAAAGTGTGTTAATTGGGACTAAATAGATTAGTAAATAGGGAAAACTTATGGTTCACAATTTAGGGTATAATGTTTAGGGTTTATGGTTTAGGTCTTTGGTTTTAATTTATATATGGTTTAGGGTGCACATGGTCAATCACAAAGACACATGAGGATAATTTGAATCACATGGACCAATTTGTGACTCTAAAATATATTTTTAGGTTGTCATTACACCCCACATCATCATGTAGATTGAGTGAATTAGTAAAATGGGGAGATTAGTTATGTTAATTGGGTCTAAAATGTTTGGTTCAAGGTTTAAATAGTTTATATTTATAATTTAGAGTTTATTAAATTTAAGGATTAGGACTTAGGGTATAGGTTTTTTGGTATATAAGGTACAATTGTGAAGGCAATTAGGGAAGTTTGAGTTCCTTAAACATATATCTATGAGTAAAGAATGTGATTCTGAACTCAATTATCCACCACATCATCAAAAATTGATGTAATTAAGTTAATTTTGGTTTAATGAGTGATGCAATTTTGACCAAGTTAATCCCTATGAACCTAATTCTTATTATATATATAAAAGATGTTAATTGAGGCTCAAGTTATTGGTATAAAGTTTAGGATCTATAATTAAAATGGTTTGGGGTTTAGGGATTATGTCTTACAGTTTAACATAAATGGTATAAGGTTAGATTTTAATGGTATAGGGTATCAGATATAGGGTCCAATCACTAAGGTAATCAAAGAACATTTGAGCTGCTTGTTCACCTATTTATGATAACTACCTTCATGTTTGATTTTTTTATAAAATTAGGGTAATTTATTCCATATACATGTTTCATACATGTTATATAATCAATTGATCCAGAAATTTGGTTTAGGGTCTAACTTGTTCATAGATCACACCCCTAACTGTAAAAATTGACTAATTGGATCAATTCATGATAGAATTAGTCTTTTGATTTTGACCCAAATCATCTCTTGTTGTTGAAGGGGTTCAAATTGACCTCAAATTAAATGAAACAACTCTTCTTATAATTATTTATGACATGAAATGAGGGTTAATTTCACTCCAAAACACATCATATACAATTTAAAATAGGTTTATGTAGCTCACTTTGATCCTAATTACCTCCACAATTTAACTAATCAACATTTACATTCATTAGATAATGATTTCAAGTTTATTGAGCTCAAAACCACATTCTATACATGTATAAATTTCATATAAGAAAATAATGTTTCTTTATTTCAATTGAGATAATGAAATTAGAGTTGATCAACCCCCAAATTACATTTAATAGTCATGTAGATAAGCTGAAGGGGCTTCAAATAACATAAATTTACTTTAGATACACAATTATATTTGTAATCTAAAGGCTATGTTTTTTCCGTAGGTTTAAAAATTCCATTTTATGACATCTCATGATAAAATTATCTATATCATAAGGCATGTATGTTTGCAACATGTAGTGGCGATTAGGGTATACATATTATAATTTATGTTTTAAGGATTAAGGATTAGGGCATAGGTTTTATGTTTAAGGACTTGTATATAATTTATAATATCTCTATGCCAAATTAAATTTAATTAATACTACAAAGGATGTTAATTTGGACTAAATCAATTGGTAAATAGGGAAAGTTTATAGTTTAAAATATAGGGTATAATGTTTAGGGTTTATGGTTCTAGGTACACAGGGTTAATTATAAAGATAATTGAGGAAAATTTGAATTACTTAGACCCATTTGTAATTATAGAAAGGGTTTTTGGGTTTTTGTGATTAGGCCAAACTAAGCCCTATGAACTTAATTATTAGTCTAAATGATGTTAATTTGGGCTAAGATTATTGGTTCCAAGTTTAAAGAATTTATATTTATGGTTTAGAGTTTAGGGATTAGGGCTTATAGTATAGGTTTTAGGGTATATAAGGTACAATCATAATGGTGATTAGGGAAAATTTAAGCTCCTTAAAACTAGATCTATGAGTAATGAATGTGATTTTGGGCTCAATTATTCCCCACATCATCATAGATTAAGCCTACAAAGTTGGTCATGGAAATGAGTGATGTGATTTTGACCAAATTCATATTTGTGAACCTAATTCTTACTATATATAAGTGATGTTAAATAGGTATAAATTTATTGGTTTAGGGTTTACAATTTAAAGGGTTTGGGGTTTAGGTATTATGGCTTAGGATTTAAGTTAAATGGTATAAGGTTTATGTTTTAAGGTAAATGGTACAAGGTTTAAGGTCTAAGATGTCAGATATAGGGTCCAAACACTAAGGTAATTGAAGAGAATTTCAGTTGTTTATTCACCTATTTGTGACAATTACCTAAACATGTTTGCATTTATGATAAAAGTAAGGTTAGTTAATCAATACATCTTATACAATTGATTGATTGATAAATTTGGTTTACAGCCTCAATTTTGCCCAAATCATGCCCCTAAATGCACAATATTAGATCAATTAATGATATAATCAAACTTTTAATTTTTCCTCAAATAATATCTTCCTCTTTAAGGGATTTAAATTAGCTTCAAATGCCTCTTGGATTAAATGAATCAATTCTTTGGTTATTTATATATGACATGACATTAGGGTTAATTCCACTTCAAATCACATTTAATATATAATTTAAAATATGTTCACATGGTTCATTTTGACCCTAATTACCTCCATTATCTAACTAATTGACATTTACATTCATTAGCTAATGACTTCAAGTTTATTGAGCTAAAACCCACATTCTATACATGTAGAACTTGCATATAAGTAATCTATGATACTTTGCTTCAACTAAGCTAATTAAATTGGAGTTTTTAAACCCAAAATCACATTTTATAGTCATGTAATGAAGTTGAAGGGGATCAAAATAGCCCTATTTTACTTCAAATGCACAACTACATTGGTACTCTAAAGGATAAGTTTTGGCCATAGGTTTAAAAAAGCATTTTATGACATCTCATGATAAAATCAGATATATTATAAGGCATGTATGTTTGCAACATGTATGTTTTTTACATCTCTAAGCTTGACAAAAGACAACTTCTTATATGCAAAATAGGGTACTAATACATTTATATACCTTTATAGTAAATCCTTATAAAACTTAATTTACTAAATAAAATAATCTTATCAGAGACTTAGAAAATACTAAAGAATTTATAAAAACTAACACAGTCATATTTAACCAAATTTAGCCTCTTTTAGGACTGTATACACTCTTGACACAAAATACATTGACCCTTGATTTATTTATTTTTATTCCAAAACACCATTTGAATCTTGTGAATACTGTTAATACCTTTTTAAATACCAAATTTGAAATAAATAATCCTTAAACATTTACAATATCACTAAACTCTTTCAGACCTAGTACTCTAGGTTTGTTAGTACTCAGTCAGATGATCCTTGTAATCTAATTGATTTTTGGACAATATAGTTTATTTATACATGTTAAAAATGAAATATACTATATTATGAGTGATTTGGATCAATGAATCACCAAAAATTAACTTTTGACTTCTTGACCCTGTCTAGGATGAACTAAGATTGTCTGGATTTTGAGTAAAATTAGACTCATGCCAAATGAACAATAAATTGATTCATAGGTTAACACATATACAATTATTATTTAATGTTATCAAATCTTGAAAATAACATTTATCCTAAATAATAATGTTAATCAACTACACTTTGTTCTTAAGAATACTAGTCCTAATGGCTCCTTTACTAGGTCAAAATGCAAATTCAAGTTTTTAGGTGTTGTGAATGTACAATATGATCACATTATTAAGTAAAAAAATCATGTTACTAATATATTTAATAATATGATCACATTAATAATATGATCATGCTATTTGAATTTAAATTCAAATCCTGTGCCTTTTGGCTCAGGAATGGCTTGGATTCTTGATCTCAAGAATTGAACCTCTCAAGATATAGCTAATTCCGATACATATGATAAAAAATTAAAAAAAAAAAATTGATGACCAAATACACTATGAATTTCAACATGAAAATTTAAAAACTTAATACTATCGCTATGAAGATGACCTCATCTTTCTAGAAATGTGATTTTTATAAATTTTGGGCTAATTGAATGTTTTAAACTATGTTGATTTATAATTATACATTTTTAGGCCACTACATGCCACAAACATACATGCCTATACATGTTCATTTAATTTTTATTTCATTGATACAAGTAAAAAACAAAATATATGGTCATAAACTAGGCCTAATTGTACACACATTAAAAAAATGATTTTAATTTTTAAGGTAGTTAGGTGCATCCCACAGATGGCTATCAATTTTTTTTATCAGTTTCCAAGATCTATTTACTTAAAAAATTCATAAAAAAATTATAATAAAATAAAGGTCAAAAACTAGAATATTTTATCTAAATTTTCCCCAAAGGGTTTCAAATAATATTAAACATTGCTAAAAAAATTAGTGTGCCACACAACCATCTATCTACTCTATTTTCCTCAAAAAATATGAGTTTATATTAAAATTTTATATGTTTGATCTAGATATACTCCATCATTCCTTTTAAAAAATTAGTGTTTTGAAATCTAGACACAAAATTCTACATTTCATGTTATTACACCATCTTCAAATTTTGTGTGTAGATATCTCAAATTATATATAAAAGTTCAATTTTTTGAAATTTCAAGAAAATCATGTCTATGGGTACGCTACTTTTTATCCCCCAACTTTGTGCGCTTACCCAATAGTTAGTATAAATAGCAGCATAAATAGTGGAACATAATAGTAATAAATCGTAATGTGTTAAAAGAATAATCCCACATGCATTACAATGAGTAGTGGGGTAGATGAGAACTAGTATAAACAAAGGAGAATATTATGTTGTAAATCATCTAAGAATTTATTTGTAAGTGAGCCTTTCTCAAATTAGGTATCCCCCTTGAAGTGGCCTACGATCAGAGATATTCTTTCTATAAAAGGAATTATGTATGTAATCAGAGTGTTTAACCAATATATGAGTCAATCATTATTTTTATTCAATTATTATGTCAATGAGGTTCTTAACATATGGTGTTAGATCACTTTCTAGGGTCAAATTTTATTCCATTACAATTGAATTTGAGTTCATTATTTAGTTATTATGAAGTTTCTAGTAATTTGTAGTATTTATGAGTTTGAGTATTTTTACTTATGAATTCTCTCATAAATATTTATTTTTTAGAAGTCAATATTGTAGTCTGAAGTATATGAATGGTTATTCTAAGTGTGATAACATCAAAACCAACACAATCTAGTATATCATAGTTTTTGTGGGATCACATATTATATATCTATTATATTTTGGTCTATATTATTCTAGTGCATATTTGGCCTTTATTATTTAGTTAGTTGGTGTTTTATCTCAATTAATCTCCACACGTCTCCATGTATAAATATCATTGGCTAATTAACTCCCACTTATCCCTACACACTCCTCTATGAGCTCTTTCCCCTATGGTAAACTTTCTCTAAGTTGAGCTTCTCAACAACTCAATCTTGCCCACATGACATTAGATCATCATTTAAATACTTAACTTGAATATTAATTCACATCGGGCATTAATAGCTTAGATCATACTTTACATTTAACTCAGCCATTTTTATTATATTTGGCTTAGCTTTGGATTTAGAACTCCTCTATAGTGGTTTTTCAAACCAATAATCAATCAAACCTCCATCTATAACTCAGTCTTCTTTTAACAATCTACATTAAATCTATTCACAAATATTCCTTATCATTAATTATTCCATCTTGGTGGTTCTTGCCTTCTCTTATCATATGAACAACTCTCCCTACCTATGGTGGAAAACACACACAACTACTCTCTCGTAGATGGCTACAAATTTTGGTCCTTCACCACCACCCACTCAGTAGTGTATGAAATAAACTCAAACCTAAAGATACAAAATTTACATTGATGGATTTTTGTTTTAAAGGCCAAGCTTAGGTAGTGTTCTCTCTCCACTTAAGGACATCCATTTTCTACCTTGATCCTCCCTCAGCATGCTCTACATTGTGCTTCTTTGTGTTTTTTGATCTCTTTATTGATCCTTGATCTTAAACCACTATCCACGGCTACATCTATTCCCTTATAACTCCATCCAAATATATTATCCCTATTCCCATGAATATTTCCCACATCCAAAACCCCCTCCAACTTCCAATTCCAAACAATTATACCACCCATAGTTTGACATGCCAATTCTACCATGTTCCCTTAGTTGCCCATAGTTTTATTCTACACTAATGTGGTAATTTGTATTTCAAGGTTGGTTTGTTATCTATTAAGTATTATATTTAGAATTTTTAGTGTTTTTATATTAATCTTTAGTGGTTATTAATTATTAATGGAAATTTTAGTGGATAATTTCTTATTCATAGTTATAAGTGATATTTTGTATATTGTCACGTGTTGGTTGACAAGCGTTCAAAACAAAAATATTGGTCATATTATATTTTTTTAGGTTTAGTATCTACTCATGTTTACATAGCATTATTATTAAAGTTTTGGATCATAATTTTTTATAGTCAATAATTTTTATTCATATAGTCTTGAGTATTAATTTTAAGATTGTTAAAGTTTAAAAAAGTCTCTAGTAGTGTCTTCCAGATATCATATATGTCATCATCTCTAATTTTATATTATTAATTTTTTTTCATTTTTTTTTAAAGAAAAATACAAATACCAATAGTCTTTTATGTTGTGTCTCTTGTATCATGAATAATCTATGTTTGTATTATCCTAGTCTTTGGTTTCTTATGTCTTTTTTTGGTCATGTGTTAATTTTAAGTCATTATTCATAATATTTGTCATCTACTTGCCTTGTCATGTAATAATGTCAAAAAATACAAAATTAAAATATTATTCTTATTATAAAAGATACATTTTTAGTTGAGACTAACGTCCACTCCTCTAGTTCTCATGAGGCTTCCCATTTTCTCTAGAAATAATCTCACTAGTGAATTAACTCAACTTTGACAAACTAGTACTATTAGGTAATATCAACTTGAGTTTGAGACATTAATAAATGGAATATCTACTATATTATTTATTTTTTTCTTTATCATTGGACTTCATGATGATATTCAAGCAGAGGTTCAAATGTGGCAAGTATAATCCATCATGGAAGGTGAGGGATTAACTAAGCTCATAGAAGATTGAATTTTCTATGATCATGGTAAGGAAACTTTGTGTTTTGTCTTCCATCCCTACACAACACCACCTATTTATGACATTAACAAACAAAAAATTGATTCCCTTTTGGATTCAACTCAACAAGTTTTAGATGAGCTCATTCAAGAATTAACCATGCTCAATAAGGCCTCCAATGAACCCAAGATAATAATCACAAAACCAAAGTAGGGAAATAAGTGTTCAAATCCCTCTAATAAAAATTCTAAGTGGGATGGCATGTTGGCTCACTAAGTAGTTTATGTTATACACCCTTGTTCTAACTTTTAGGTGTTGATTATCAAGCTTCAACTTTTTTTTATCAAGTCTAACCTCATGTTTAAATTTAAGGTTACTCCATCTATCTATCTATATTTACTTCACCATCATGTTTTACTATTTGAGTTCATAGTGTTCTTGTACATGCTTACATCCTAGCCCTAGAAGAAGAAGTGGAAGCCTAAATAAATTCATGGTCAGGCCTCCATTTGGTTAGCATCTTATTTTATTATGTAATTCTTATCATGTTTCAATAGTAAAAAACTTTTAATGGGGATGGAATTTAATGTACCTATAGAGGGGTATAATATTATAATATATAGTACAAATAGTAGAATAAATATTAGAATGTAATAATAATAATAGATAGTAATGCATTAGAAGAATAATACCACATGAATTATAATGAGGAGTGGGGTAGATGAAAACTAGTATAAATAAAGGAGCATATGATGTTGTAAATCATCTAAGAAGTTTTTTTTAATTGATCCTTGATTAAAGGAGGTAGCCCCTTTAAAGTAGCCTATGATTAGAGTTATTCCTTTCATAAAAGGAATTATGTGTGTAATCAGAGTATTTAGCCAATATATGAGTCAATCAATATTGCTATTTAGTTATTGTGTGAGTGGGGTTATTAACACTATATAAGTGATTTAATTTCTCAAAAACATGGAGAGGCTTTCTTATTTAGTGTATTACCCTATATGCACCAATAACCTAGTTTGGTTTCAACCCTAGTAAAATTATGACCTAGTAATTTAACATTCTTGGCCTACTCTATATATGAGAAACATTTCAAAATTTATATAAAAAGATAAAAATAACTACTCAAGATTAATTAAAAATAAAATCTCAATTAACTTGCCTAAGCAAAAATTCCAAGTTAAATTAGTGAATTTCATTTATCTAAAAAGGATTTTTTAGCCAAATATGAAGTCAAAGTCAAGGGAGATAATAAAGTGATTTATTAATTATAAAAACTCCAAAAAGGTGAGTCATAAACTTATAAATATTTAAAATGAGTTTTCATGGCTCATAAATATCTAAAACTATGTTTTCAAGCCTTCATGAGTGATTTGACCTAATGTAGGGTGAACCATGACTCAACCTAGGTTATTTTAGACCCAACCAAAGTTAGAACTAAACATAACCTCCCTAAGGTTAGAGTTGGTTTTGAGACATATAAATACAATTTCCCTCACTCTACCCAAAAACTATTTTGTGTGTAAGATTATTCTACAACAATGGATTCATGAATCCATCAAAGTAATGTTATAACACCACATTAATGACAAGCTTCACACCAAGCCAAGACAATCCTAGAAAGGCTACATGTGGCCATTGGATAAGTGATAACAACATGGAAAATCATTTATCATAGTATATAACACCATAAATATAGAAATAACATCTACTATGTCAATAACTGGATACTTATTTTGATAAGGGAGGTAAAATTGTTGTGTGTTTTTATCTCTTATTTGTTCTTTTATCAATTTTTTTATGCTTACCCTAGTTCTTCGGCAAGAGTGTTTAGTTTCATTACATTGTTATACTCAGATTTTTACTTGATTTACTAACAAGGAACTAAAAAAAAATGTTCTTAAAACTCTTAAGATACATAATGGACCACCTGGTGTGACCATGCATCTCATATAGACCAAATGAATGATGTGTAACCTTTAGAATTCTTAAATTGAGCATTTAAATATTCAACATTGAATTTTCTACTTAAAATTACCATCATTACACTTTGATTATAATCAATGAATTTGAACTATATAATTATGACTTTGACTTTTTAGTCCCGTATTTGTGATATTTTATTTTCCATAATTGGTCGCTTTATAATAGTGAATTTTCCCTATGTAATGGTAACATCGACAAATGAAAATGGTGGCATTGACCCTATTATTAAGTGATATCAACAAGTATATTTTCAATTGATTATGGTAACTTCACGTAATTTTAACCTATAATCAGTGACTCACCTGAAATAATTAGTGACTTCACCACCTTCTAGTGGTGACCTCACCAAAAGCCTATTTACATCTATCTAATCCACAAGAAAATGTTAGTTTCAATAGAATCAATGGCTTTGCTTGATTTCATAATCATCGACTTCACTCTATGTAAATAGAACTTTGAGAGCTACAAATGAAACTTTATTTGTTTTGATGTTTGAATATGTATCATAGGTGCTCAGAGTGTTTAAGAAACACTTCTCATTTTTGAATTCTTGAGAATTCAATGCATGAGTTTTACATTGTGATAATCCTATTATTTTTTGATAGAATAGAGGCAGAATAAGTGATCTATTTTACAAATTTATAATGTTTGGTTGTTGGGATAAATAGTGGCTAAATAGTTAATCCATACAAAATATAAATTATGTTATGGTAAGAATGGTTAATTATGATCAATAACCAATCTAAATACTAATCTAATATGTATGTTTACAATGAAAATTATGTTAGAATGATATGGTTAAAAAAGGAATAAAAGGAAAGGTAAGGCAAAGAAGAAAAGTTGTTAATCTTCATTCCAAACATCATTAAAAGGTTCAAATATCATCTAGGCATTCACTTAACCAATGTATGACATGAAGTAGCATAAGATAGAATCCTATCACACATCAAGAAAAAATATAAGGAATGTGAGAAATAATTCAAATAAGATCCAAGTTCACTTTCAAGATTTACCCATACAAGAAAATAAAATTTTCATGAAATGAACCTAAGAACTTTCAATTAACCTAGCATTGGCAAAAGTTAACAACTCTGCATTCAAATGTACACACCAGGGATTCATAAGAACCATTTCAATATGGAAGTCAAAATAAATAAGTGAGAGATAAGCCATGATATAAAAAGACACAATAAAATTTAGACAAACTTTGTATAATTCCTTGTTTATATTAATTGCTAAGAAGTTACAAAGTAATTTTAGCTTTAATAACTCCCTATCCCTTTATAAAAAAATTTACAATTCTCCTTTTATAGGATGAAAGGAAGTATTTTGATCATTCTTATTTAATTACAAAAGTGCAAGTGATAGGACAACTATCCTTTTTACAAATGTTGTAGAATACACTAGACTTTACCCAAAGGACTAATCTGTAGGCAATATGTTTTACAAGATGCACATGCCTTTATAAAAAGAATGTCACATTTTCAAAATGTACAATGCTTAAATATAGGAATATTATTCTTAATTAAACTAATATTTGGGACCCTTGTGCTGCTAAAGTCCCCTGTTTCTATTATAGGGTCTTCATTTCTCTCTAATATTGCTCCTTAATTAGCACAAGGCTGATAATTGGTTTCAAGAAGAGCTCCTTCATTTCACTTAGTAAGTTACTATAGTATTTATCTTTCCTTATTAATACATTTTTATGTTTTTGTATTTAATTAATATTTTCCTTTATAGATAGAATCATATTCATGGTCTTATTATTATTAGCAATAGTCTTACTTATGCTTTTATTCTTCATTAGGGATGAGGCCTAGGGAACTAAGTTTAATAGGATCAGTGATCATGGTTACAAGTAAATTATCCATCCTATTTTTTAGTAATATTTCATCCTCAAGGAGGTTTTCTATGTTCTTAGACCAGGTGCTTAAACCCTTGATATTGTCCACAAGCAATCCCATGGCTGTGTTTAGATGAGCTAGGCTATTTGTTTTAAAGCTAGGAATTTGATTCTCAATAAATATGTTGATAAAATACTTTTTTATATCCCTTTATTTCTACCTTTAATTGTGGATTTTTTCAAATTTCTTATTAGTGGTCTATAGTTCAATTTTGGACCAGATTACCCTTACATAGACGAAAATTTAGCTTCTCTAGCTTGATTATGGAAACTACAAGGCCAAACTAGGGATCTTGTGTGTGCTTAGGGATTTTTGAAAGTTTTTATAGTGTTATAATGTTGGTATCTATATAAACATGCATGATATTCATTACGTACATCCCAATTAGACTATGTACTTATGCCATTATATTTCTTAGGTCTGCAAGATCTTCCACTTGGCATATTATACATCCATGGATCTAATGTGGCATCCATGTAGAATATTCATAGCATTTTTATCATTCATATTTAAAAAATAACCATTTAATTTTTTAAAATTCCCACTTGATTTTTCACCATTGGATCATCCTTACATAGATTAATGCGGACTATTAATCTTGATCCAAGAACTTGAATGTCATTGGTTGCTCACTACATTCCTCATGGTTATGACACTTATCACTTCTGAAATCACTCAAAGATTTTTTTAAATGTCAACATTGATCTCACACCATTAATATTGATTGTATAGATAAATCATGCTAAATTGATCTTGATCTCTTAATTATACCTCCTACTCCATGAACAATTGATCTTAATGTGTATGTTCATCTACATACCATTGATATTTAAAAGATACTAGATATTTAATTTACATACCATAGCTATGCCACATGTTGTATCCATATTCATCTTGACTTTTGAATGTTCATCTTGCGTTATTGGATTATCTTGATTTGAAAAAATGCATTCTATTAGATCTTGATCTTCAAGGTTGAATGCCATTAGCTATTGAGTGTTCTTTGGTTGGGATTTTGACAATTATCACTTTATTTCTTGTCCTAGGGATCCATTAAAGTCTTAACTTGATACACATCATTAGATCAATATAGCCTAAGAGAATGCATACCATTGATCTCTCAACGATGCTAAAGCTTTATCTTAGGATCAAGGTCTTGAATTTTCAACTCTAATCCTACTCTTTTGATCTCATTCATCTTGAAAAACATAGATAATTGAACTTGTGAATAAAAATAATGTTTAAGTCAATGCTTAGGGAAAATAAATAACTTATCATAATGTAGTAGACTATGGTTTTATTTCATGTTAATAAACATGAGAAAGACCTTAGAAAAAACATTTTAACCTAAGTTTTGAAACATATTAAAAGGGAACCTATGACTAATCAAAGACATAACATATATTTTTTAGCATAAGGTTTGTTGTATTAATAAATAAAATTAAATTTAGGCTAAGGATTTTAAGCTAAGTCTATAGTAAAAAGGACATTTTATTTAGTTAGACCATGCTAAGATAAAAGGCAACATAGGGGAATCGAGACATGAATAATTTAGGATAAATATTTTAGACTAAGGTTTTGGTTGTGTTAATAAACATGACTAGGACCTTAGGATAAAATATAAACTAAGTCAAAGTAAAGTTTTTGGATGAAAATTTAAATAAAATTTCCCACCAAAATTGAATTCTAAAGGAGTACTTAGAGTAAATATAGACTAAGGTTTTATCTATTCAATTATGAATTCAGTTAATCATTTATAGACCAAAGGCTAGTAAAAGGGATGAGTTAACATTTAACATACAACCTTGAGTATTGACCATTTCAAAGGAACTCCATTCAATATGCAACTTGAAACACAAATATCCAATGTTACCAATTTTAGATAAGATCAAACCAAATCCATGAATAAATAATCCAACCATATCATGGTGTGGATAATATTCAAATAAAGATAAAGTATAAAACACTTTAATGGTACTTTGATTAGATGAATTTTCAAATTTAGGGTATAAATTTACATAATTTAATATAATAGCCCCATTTTTCAAAAATGGGGGTATGTTGACCTCAACAAATGGTAACTTTTGGGGGAAACATAGAAATATGTTACAATTTAGAGACTATGGTTTAGACTAATAATTAATCTACTTATTCCATTTGATTAGGCACCATTACTAAGATCAATTAATAGTTAGAATAATCTTGCACATGTGGAATTAGGATCAAACATCAAGACATAGCCATACTATATGTGTGATTTGATTCCACTTACTCATTTTCATAGGATTTAGAGAACAACTTCTAGGTTCATAATAATAACCATTAACATTAAATTTCAACATGTTTAGATATTCATTAAGAACCATTCTTTAGCTCAAGAAAGGCTTTGCCATTGCTTTGCTACTAGCTAGGCATATATAACCCTGATAGAGATGCCTTTGGTTCTACTCAAGGCCTTGACCCCTTACTAGCTAGGCATCCATAACCTTGATGGAGATTACTAGAATTGCCTTTAATTAGAAAGATATTTAATTTTTCAATAAGGGTCTTATTTTTTATTTTTCTCAAGTCATTTTGACATTCTAGCAAAGATTGGGAACTAGGTTAGCTAGATTTTGGGATTTGGTCAAGTATTTGATTTTTAAACAACCATTATTGGATGAAAACTTCATCTTAGGAAATTAATGTATTTTATGTGCAAGCATAACTATATCACAATAATCTAGTCTTTCACCCTATATGTGCAATCCTTATTAAAACCAAGTTTAGATCATAACAATTCTCAAAATCCCAAAGAACAATTATCCTATTTATTAGTATTTACTAGTTTCTCTAAATTATAACATTAAGATCATATTTCAACAATCCATGATCAACTAATGTTAATATAATATAATTGCATTCCTGAAATATGAGTTTTCTTTGAACAATCATATGAATATCATGTTGACAAATGTCCAAAAGGACTTATTAAAAACAAGGAATAAAACAGATAAAGAAAAAACACAAAATAGAAAGCAAAAAAACAAAAATCAAAGAAATAAGAAAACAAATATAGATAAACATATGTTAAAATAAGGGTTAAGAAGGAAGAAATAGGAAGAAACTAACCTAGCCTAACTATACTAACTCTAACTAGTCTTACAGTTCATTCCATGGAGACTCTAGGTGGGACAATAGAGAAGTAGTGCTTAAGGTACTTCCCATTAGTGGGAAATATGAAATCTACTCCTTGTAAGTCTTTTAGATTAAAGGTGTTGTCTCCAAGTATCTTAGTAAGCTGATAGGGACCTATCCATAAAGGTTTGAACTTCCCATGTTTACCCTTAGACTAAAATTCCTTATCCCAAAGAAGAACTAAGTCTCCTTACCTGATCACCTTTATCTTTGAACACTTATCAAACCACCTTTTGACTATGGTTTGGTTCCTACTAAAATTATAAAAATCCTCTTCTCTTACATTTTCCAACTGTATGATGTCTAAAAACCTTGATCTTGTAAATTCTTTGTCCTCCTCCATATACTCTTACATAAAATTATAGGTTGGGATCTTGAGTGGTATGGGGAATATAGAATATTAAAAATATAATAAAAAGAATGGAGGTGACTTAATGGCTTTATTGAATCTTATTCTATCTACCCAAAGGGCATACTTGAGTAGCTTGTGTCATGTTTTTGGTTTATCAGTTACAGACTTATTTAGATTTTATCAAGTTCTTATTTTTCGATTAAAAAACTCCACTACCTTGAGGATAATGGTTTTAAGAGAAATTGAGGAAAATTCTCTTTTCATATGCCCATTCTATCATCTCAATGTATACAAAACTATATCCATTAACATAGACTAGAGATATAATTGTCCCAAACCTTGTGCATATGTTTTCTTCTAAAAATTTGATCACCTCTTTAATTTTTCACTATTTGGTTGCCATTAATTTAGTCCATTTGGTGTAGTAGTTATTAGAAATCATAACATACTTGTGACCATCTAAGGAATTAGGTTTAATGACCCCTACCAAATCTAGTCCCCATTAGGCAAAGGGTTTATCAATCATTATTGGATTTAGTGGCATGGTTTCCTTGGGATCTTTGGTATTAAAAACTTGACATGAGTGGCATTATCTCACATGCTTGTGAACATATTTGAATATTGTAGGTCAGTAATAACTAGCCCTGAATATTTTGTGTGTTATTGTCCTTCCATATGGATGTCCACTTTTTAGCTTTTCATGGAAAGTTTTTAAGATCTCATCCACCTCTTCTTTATAAACACACCTTAGGTAAATGATTCCAAATTTATTCCTATATAGAATTCTATCCTTGATAAAAAATGAGTTGCCTTGAGCCTTAAATCTCTCTTTTACTCTCTACTTAACCCTGCAAGACAATAGCCATTTATTATCATATGAACAATAGGATCATACCAATCATTGGGATATAAATTGTGTTACTCTATTTGCATGACACTCAGTTTGGGATTAGTATTAGAAATTAACTAAATTAAACCTTGGAATCTTACCAACTTTATAGTATTCATCTCTAGATAATATTCTTGGAGAACAAACATCCACTTACATCTCCTTTCTCCAAGTTCACATTGACTAAGCATGAGATTAATGGAAGGGTCTAGTAGGATTACATGTACCTTATTTCTAAGGATAAAATGCCAAAATTTCTTCACTGCATTAACTACAAAACATGTTGGTTTGTCAATATGAGAATAATTCAATTCATCATTTTAAAAATTAGTGCTCATAAAGGCTACTGGATGGTCACTTGCATCTATCTTCTAAGTTGGAACTAAAACTATTGTATGATCTAAAGAAAAGGATTAAAGATAAAAATATTTAGTAAATTCTAAACTTATTAGGATTGGGGCCTGTCTAATTACTTATTTTATTTTCTTGAAGTACTTATTTGTTTCCTCATTCTAAGTGATCTTAGCATCCTTCTTCAACGTGTCATTCAAAGGTCTCACTATTTACGTAAACTAGAAATAAACTTTCTTACAAATTTTATTTTACCAAAGAATGACTTTAATTCCTTCCTACTATTAGGGGGCTCTATATTAATTTTTTCATCTACTCTATTAGGGTATATAAAGATTCCCTCCTTATTGATAACATGTCCTAATATTTTTCCCTCAGTAACACATAAAATACTTTTATTTGGGTTGAGAGAAATCCCATACCTTCTGCATCATTTAAATAGCTATTATAGGTTCATAATATGATCATCCCTATTTTTAGAAATAAAAGTTAGATCATCCATGTATATGATAATTCACATACCTATAAGACCTTGGAAATAATTATCCATAACACTTTAAAAAGTGGCTCATGCATTTATAAGTCCAAATGGCATTCTTTTATAGGCAAAGATGCTCCATTTAGTAGTAAGTGCATTTTTCATCCTATCTTCTTGGTTCACCAACTCTTGGTTATACCCTAAAAATCTGTCAAGAAAAGACATCGTAGAATAAACAAAAACAATCTGGATCACTTGGTTAAGATAAGGTAAAGGATAATTATCCTTTTTAGATGATTTATTCAAACTATTAAAATCAATGCACAACCTAATTTCACCATTTTGTTTCCTAATTGGTACTATGTTAGCTCCCATGTAGAGTGGCTAATGAGAAACACAATTTTAGAATCTAAGAGAATATTTACCTCTTTGTATATTAGTGGTTCTAAAACTAGGTAATAGGCCTCTAATTTTGTTTGAAAGTTTTGTAGTTTTCCTTTAAATGTATGGTATGAGTTATAACCTTTGGATCAAAGATCTTTAGGTCATCATAAGACTATGCTATGACATATTTATATTTGGTAAAAAAATATTTGTCTATTTTGGACTTAGTTATTATATAGGATGTACCAATATTAACCAGCTAAAGTTGACCTTAAAGTCTAAGATAAATTGAATTATAGTCTCCCACTTATTTTGGGAATCTTGATAGTCATATTTAGTCTATATATGTCAAATAGTCTCTCTAAGACAATCATGACTTTAGGGATATTATTATTTAACTAAATGACCTTGTCATCAAGTTTGCCTTCAACTTTGTCATCATTAAAGGTACTTTCACTAGCTTCATTAATAATGCAACCCTCAAATACTCCTGAACTAGTTGTGAAGTCTATGATCTATTAATCATCACTAAATACCTATAAATGGTGGTATTGAGGGACATGGGACTAATTCAATGGTAAGGATTTGTAACTTAGAACTTTAATTGGGCATATGGTTGGTTATAACTAAAGCAAGTTCATCAGTAGCCTTGTTTCTTTCATAGGGATTGACACAATGTTGAAAGAATCAGAATATTCAATTAAGTCCCACACCCTAAATTTATACTTCTTAAGATAGGACAACTTGCATTGATATTTACTCTTGACCTGGTTAACTACTAGTTTAGAGTCACCAAAAGCTAATAGTTCCTTGACCTCATGTTTGATTACAAATTATAATCCAAGAAAAAGTGTTTCATATTTAGCCAAATTATTGGTGCATGGGAACTAAAATTTGTAAGAGGTATTGTATTTTTTCCCAATGGGATTGATCAATACCACTACTACCTAGGAATGTGATTTACATCTAGCACCATCAAAATATAGCTTCCATAACCCATTAATAGCATGAGAAACTTTATAATTACATACTTTTGTGGTGTTAAGAGTGTAAACACCTAAATCTGAGTTAACCATGTTGACCCTCTCATTAATTGCATTGTAATCAATGATCATATGCTTCATTTTAGGCTCTCTTTCTATCTTTATAATTGCATTGTAATCAATGATCATATGCTTCATTTTAGGCTCTCTTTCTATCTTTATTTGATTTGAAACTCTTTTCCAATGTAAACACATGTGTGAATAATGGTTAGACATGTAACTATTCAAGGATATGGTCCAATCTCTACTTAACAACATTCCATAAACATCAAGGATTTCTATGACTTGGATGCCAATGAATTATTGGATCCTTGGCTCAAAATCAATCTGCATGTAAACATTTAACAATTCAACAATCACATTGACTCTTTATTTATCTAATTGTGTAAAAATATATCATATTTAATGGGATTTAAACCTAATTTATCATAAATACCTTAATGCATAATATTTACAGATGCACCATAATCTTACAAATAATTATGCAAATTCTTAACAAAAATCCAGACTACAAGTAGGAAAGGAAGACAATCTACTTTAATTTTTTGTATTGCAACATTAACATGTGCAAATTTTTTATGCTTATCAAGATTCTTAGATAAATATTCTAACAATAGATCCCTTTGTTCCATGATCTGAGTTGACTCATATAAGGTAATGTTAGATTTGATCTTTTTCATGTCCTCTACCATGTTATATCTAGTCATATTGAAAGAATTAGATGAATCAACATTATGATTAGAAGTAATTCCCTTATGAGGTTTTGGGTTGTTGTCCAAGGTAGTATTAATAGGAGTGTCAAAGTTATTTGGAGGATTTGAAGTGGTCAATGGTTGCTTCTACTCCCTATTTCTCAAAGGATAAATCTTTTTCAATTTTTTTTAAAAATAACCAATTTCTTCATGAATATCCTTAGGCTCATTATCTTCTTGGAAAGGGAACTCAAATGTCTCCACCATGTGATTTGAATAAAATGATCTAGATGACCTTTAAGATCTAGATGTACCTACATCAAAATCCTTATTATGGACAACTTCAAAAGTAATCAACTCTTTTTGAAATTATTCAAAATCATTACAAAATTTAACATGGTATATTTCCCCATGCTTATAAGTGTAATGAACTATATAATAGTTAGGTAAAGCAACATCAAAAAGATTTATATTAGGCACATTATTTCTATTAGATGGATCATTGTTCCTATTATTATGGTAACTATCATTTAAAAATCTATTAATGGGCCTATTAAACCTTTGAAAGGAAAATTTCCTACCAAAGTTTTTTCCAATATTGCCTACTTGCTTTTACAATTCAAGGAAGTCAGTGATAAGCTTTTAAACCATTTTGATGATGGAGTCACTCTCATTCTTTGGTACCTTAGAATTATGAACTTGATTATTAGCATCAGTTGTAGGCATTAAATATTTCTAATCCTACATTGGTAACATTGCTCAAGAATCCTAGGTTTTGAGTAGGATGTGCATGACTCAAAGGTAGTTGGTTCAAGACTAGAAGTTAGTTTAAGATATGAACATTTTAGTTGGAATTGGGAATGAAATTCAAAATAGGTAAATGTGGATTGACATCAGGAATGGAGTATGCCAATTTTCCTTAGGGTTGATTTTGGTCATTAATGATATTAGCCTCAACACAAGCCAAAGTTAATATATTCATGGGCCCAATAGCTCTCTCTTTATAAACATAGATTCCATGGGATCCAAGGTATACTTATATATTTATAAAGGTAAAGCCTCATCATGTATATAAGGAGCTATGGTCCTATTGAACATCTTTTACAATCTAGCATTGAAGGATCTTATGGGCTCATTTGCATCTCTTTTCACTATGGTAAATTACTGGTATAGGACACATGGACTAATGATTCTACCAAATTGATAAATTAAAACATTGTTAAAATAAACCCAACTAGTAATTTAGGTTATAGGAAGGTTGACAAACCATTCATATGCAACATCTTTAAAATTAATAGGGAATAGTATACATGCTGCATATTTATGAGTCACATTCAATAATATTAAATCAACTTTGAAACTCTTAATGTGTTCTTTAGTGGTTATAATTCCACTAGGACTACATGTTTGCAAATATATTTTAGGATTATAAATAAGGTCATGTACTAAATTTGAAACATAGACTGAAGAACCACCAATCCAAGCCATATGTTGACAGAGATTGAACACAAGAGCACTCTTAATTGGATAAGTTGGTAAAGACTTTGGAAGTCTGTGCTTACCTTTGTCTCACCTAGCTTTCTTATGAAGTTTTAATGAAATCATCAATTCGCTATTCTATAAACTTGACCTTGTCCTGATTATTGGTAATTATAACTTATGGGTTTTGAATCTTATTTGAAAAATGATGTGTCAATCTTATCTTTGTAGGGAACAATTATTAGACTTACACATAAAGTAAATTTTTCAAATATTTATATAAAGGATGATAAAGTATGGTGATATTTAACTAATTTATCTTAAATATATATCCAAACACATAAATATGATTGATCTTTACACATTTGAGCTGAAATAAACTCAAATTTATGAAGGATGTATCAATCATTGATAAAAACAACTATTACTAACCTCAAACCTATTTAATTGATAAAGCTTAAGCCATATTTACCAAAATTACACATATACCTTCAAATATTATTTATATTTGTCTGAAAGAAGTGTAAATATATGTATAAGACCATAAAGATCAATGATCATTACACAATTGAGCAAATAATGACACAATTTTGTAAATATTATACCAATCTTTGGACACAATTCATAAGAATGAGAAAAAATATTTCAAATCTATAAATATCTAACTTGGCCTTCCTTCTATCACTAGAAAACCCCCTCCTATTGATGCTTGAATATGTATCACTAGTGATCATAGTGTTTAAAAAACACGTATTATTTCTAAATTATTGATAATTCAATGCATGAGTTGCAGGTTGGGATAATCCTATTATATTTTGATGGAATAGAGGTAGAACAAGTGATCTATTTAACAAATTTATAATGTATGGTGGTTGCGAGCCACCATGGCCAAATAGTTAATCTATGAAAAATATGAAGCATGTTATCCTAATAATGGTTAATTATGATCAATAACTAATCTAAGATGTATATTTACAATGAAAATTAAGCTAGAGTGATATGGTTAAGAAGGTGTAAAAGGAAAGGTAAGGTAGAGAAGATATGTTGCTAATCTTCATTCCAAACATCGTGAAAAAGTTAAAATATCATCCAAGCAATCACTTAACCAATGTATGACATGAAGTATCATAATCTCAAATCTTATCACACATCAAACAAAACATCTAAGCAATGTGGGAAATAATTCAAAGAAGAACCAAGTTCACTTAAGATATTTACCCTTACAAGCAAACAACATTGGCCCAAATGAAAGAAGAGTAAGAAAATTAAATGAACCTAATAACTTTCAATTAACCTAGCATTTGCACAAGTTAACAGATCTACATTGAAATGTACACACTAGGTATTCATAATAATCATTCATATTTAGAAAGCAAAACAAATAAGTGAGAGAGAAGCCAGGATAATAAAGGACACAAGAAAATTTTGAAAAAATTTATAAAATTCCTTGCTTATATTAATTTCTTAGAAGTTACAAAGTAATTTTGGCTCTAAAAACTCCCTCTCCCCTTTTTACAATTGATAATGCTCCTTGTATAGGATGCAAGGAAGTATGTTGGTTAGTCGTATCCAATTATAAAAGTACAAGTGTTAGGACTACTATCCTTTCTGAAAATATTCTAGAATAAACTAGATTTTCTCCAATAGATTGATATAAAGGAAACATGTTTTACAAGCTACACATGTCTTTACAAATAGAATATTCCATTTTCAAAATGTACAATACTTATCTATAGGAAGAATATTCTTAATTAAACTAATATTTGGGACCCTTGTGCTGATAAAGTCCCCTATTACTAATGTAGGGTCTTCATTGCTCTCTAATGATGCTCCTAAATTAGCAAAAGTTAGACAATTAGTTTTATGAAGAGATCCTTCATTTGACATTCTTAGCTCTTGTGGTCTTTATCTTCCCTTATTAATGCATTTTGATGTTTTTATCTTTAATTAATCTTTTCTTTTATAGTTAGAATCATATCCATGATCATATTATTATTAGTAATATTTTTACCTATGCTTTTATTCTTTATTAGTAATGAGTCCTAGGGAACTAAGTATAGTAGGATTGGTGATTGTGGTTCCAAGTAAGTGTTTGATCTTGTCTTACAGCTATTTTTCATCTGTAAGGAGGTTTTCAAAGTTCTTAGACTAGGTGTTTAAACCCTTAATCTTGTCCACAAATAATCCCATGACTATGTTTAGATGAGCTAGGATAATTATTTTGAAACTAAGAATTTGATCTTCAATAAATATTTTCATCAAATCATTTGTTATATCCATTTATTTCTGCCATTAGTTGTGTATTTTTTCAAATTTATTGCTAGTGTTATGTAGTTTAATTTTAGATCAAATTACCCTTACACAGATGATAATTTATTTTCTCTAGATTGATTATGGTAAATATAGGGCCAAACTATGGGTCCTATATGTGCATAAGGATTTTTGAAGGTTTTTATATTTGCTAATGGTGGTAGCTTCCTAAACATGTACAAGATTCATTACTTAGAACCCAATTGGATGGCATGCCTATGCCCTTGTATTTCTTGGGTTTGCAAGATCTTCCACTAGGCATATTATACTTATGTGGCTCTGATGTGGCATCCATGTGTTACTTTTATGGAATTTTTCTCATTAATATATAAAAATGACCATTTCCTTTTAAAAAATTATTTCTTGATTTCACACCATTTCATCATCCTTGAATAGATCAATGCAGATTATCTATATCAATCTAAGAACTTGAATGCCATTGGCTTCTCTCTACATTCCCCATGATTATAACACTTTTCACTTCTATATTCACTTGGATCATTGTTTAAATGTCAATGTTGATCTCACACCATTGATCTTGATTGCATGGATCAATCATGCTTTATCAATCTTGATCTATTAAATTGTACCTCCTACTCTATGGACCATTGATCTTAATGTGTATTCCCATCTATATACCATTTACATTTAAATGATACTTGAGCTTTAATTTGTGTCCCTATCTATGCCACATGTCATATCCACATTCATCTTGAACTTTCAATACTCATATCACACCATTAGATCATCCTCATCTAAGCAAACATGCTCTATTAGATCTTGATCAGAGTTAGAATGCCATTGGCTATTGAGTGTTCTTTAGTTGAGATTGTGAAAAATTTCACTTTCTCATTTATTTTAGTGATCCATTGAAATTTTGACTTCATATGCATCATTGGATCAATTTGACTTGAGTAAATGCATTCTGTTGATCTCTAAAAGATGCCAAAGCTTTAGCTTAGGGTTAGATTCTTCACTTTTCAAAATTAATCCTACTCCATTGATCTCATCTGTGAAAACATAAATTGATGATCCTAAAAATAAAAATGACATTTAAATTAGTGCTTAGGGAAAATAAAGAACTTGGCATAATGTTTTAAACTATGGTTTTATTTCATGTTAATAAAAACAAGCAAGACCTTAGAAAAATATTTCAATCTAAGTTTACAAACATAATAAAATGGACCCATGAATAATCAAAGATATAGCATATAGTTTTTAGCCTAAGATTTTTTATATTAATAAATACAACAAATTTTAGGGTAGGGTTTTTAGGCTAAATTTATAGTAAAAATGAACCTTTTGTTTAGTTATACCATGCTAAGATAAAATGGAAAAAAGGGGGGATCAGGATGTGAAGAACTTAGGATAAATATTTTAGACTAACATATTGGTCATGTTAGTAAACATGACTATGACCTTAGGATAAAATATAAACTAAGTCAAATTAATGTATTCTCATGAAAATTTAAATAAAATCTCCCACCAAATTTGAATTCAAAATGAGTACTTAGACTAAATCTAGACTGAGGGTTTTAGCAATTCAAGTATGAATTCAATTAATCATTTATAAACTAAAGGCTAATAAAAGTGTAAATTTAACATTTAACATAAAACCTTGAGTATTGCCCATTTCAAATGAGCTCAATTAAATTTGTAACCCAAAACACAAATATCCAATGTTATCAATTTTAAATAAGATCAAACTAGAACCATGAATAATAAGCTGACTAGACCATGGTGTGGATGATCTTCAAATAAATATAAATTGAAAAACACTCGAATGGTACTCTAATTAGATGAATTTTCAAATTTAGGGTATAAATTTTCATAATTTAAGACAAGGGTCCCCATTTTTTAGAAATGGGGGTATGTTGACCTCAACAATTTATTGATATGATCTTTAGACTAAAGACAACAGAATCCCATAACATTTTTGTAAGAACCCAAATGGAGAAAGAGAGTCCTAAATAGTTATAAGTCTCATACACACTTTCATATTAATGTTTAAAACTGACCTAACACAACTTTTCTTTTGACATTTGAATTTTACAAGAGCAAATAAGGCCAAGGAATCCAAAATTCATTCATATTTGATTTGATTCTATTAAAATGAATATTCACTTTACTTTAGAACTCTTAAAATATTTTATCTTTTTATTTTTTACTTAGTTTCAAAGTTTCAAGATTAATTTTTTTTTTGTAGAAAGCCAAAAACATTTCATGTATGCTCTACCCCGATAACCTATAGGGAACTCGCATGACAAAAAACACTTTGTTTATTTCCTTGTTTGTTTAGCTCAGAATGAAAGAAACATTGTGTATACTCTACTGAAGATATGAATGACTTGGATGACTCATAAATGACCTCTAAAGTTCTTATTTTCATTTATTTAATTTATTGCATCAGATTATGGTGGAAGTTCATCACCTCCTCACAAGTTCTTAGGCATGCATTAATTTGGGGTTTCATCTCCCAAAATCATACCAAACCCACTCTATGGTGGGGTATATAAATTGGACACATGATACTAGGATTTTAATAGTGGCTAAGCAGTTAGTCTACCAATCCTAATGAAAAATAATAGCAGTTTATGCTAAACATCAGACTTCACTAAGTAGTACATGACTGAAGTCAATGTGCAAAGGAATATACCTTTACATAATAAGTTATCTATTTTGAATCCAACTAACATGATGTGCCCTTGTGTTATCCACACTTTGGATCATTTAGTGTGTTTTGAAACTTATAGATTTTAGTCAACCCCACTTGCTACAAAATATCTTGTTAAATTTCAATTGCTTTGAACTTAAATTTCATGTGATATACCAATGCATAAGAGATAACATGGATTAAAAAATTTACATGTACCTATTCTTTAATTTTTAGATTAGCACTTTATTTATTTTCATAATTGGTATATCAATGGAAAATTTGGTAGAAGCTATACACACCTTGTCATTTTTAGGGATACAATGTGCACATAGTATTATTTTATACTTTATTTTATCTACATGTGTGTTTGGGTCTATAATTGATTATTTGTTTGTCGTATCAGAATGAGTCTTAAAATTCACACATTTTCACACCACTTTAACATATGAGGTGTTACTATGGCCATTTTATTTCACACATTTACCTTGGATTTTTTCTCCAAAATCATTTGTGTGGCACTTGTTTAGTGAGGCATTGTTATCGTGCCCATTTTATTTCAAACATTTGTCTTGTATTTTTGTCCAAAACCATTTTCATACCATTTGTTTGAAGGAGTGTTGTTAACCTACCTAAATTATTTCAAAACTTTGTCTTATTTAAAACCAAGTTCTAAAATTGTTCATGCCTTTTTTTTCAAAACATATAGTTATGTTGCCCATTTTAGTATAGCCTTTTTACCTTAGAAAATTTAAGTCTTTTACATTAAACTTTGAATTCAATATTTTGAAGTGTATAACCTAAAATAATCAAGTTTACACAAAAGCCTTGTCCAATTTGGGCTTAGATGGTCTACCTTTTGTGTTTGGATTATGCTAGATTGATTTCTAATTTGGTTTAAATACCCCTTTCCTAGACTTTAGCAGTTGTTTATTGTCTTGTGCATAGTTTTAACATACTTTGAGCTGATTTTTTTACTGCATGCCTTGTTTATAGTTTGTTGTACTAAGTTCTAGGATGTCATAGTTTCATTTTCAAGAGTCTTTTGTGAGTTAAATACCAATTATTTTGTGAGCCAATTATGGAGTGTCATTCTAAGCCAAATGCCTTAGAATTATATTTTTTTAAGCCATATATCAAGTTTATCTGAGATAATTATCTTAGATTTAGATTGTTTTCAATTTCTTATCTTAGATCAACTTTTGTTTTTGATTCTAGCAGTGTTTTCCATTTAAACAATCATAGATGCACTTGGTAAAATCATTATTTTCCTTTCAACCTAGTACGTGATTTTTTTACCTTGTCTAGATATATTTACCATTAATTATAAATGCCTTTGGGAAAATTAGTATCATTATTAGACTAGTTTCATGTTTTTATTCTACCTTTTCCATATACCCACATAAGTTATTTTAAACTTTAGACAACTTTCATAAAGCCAAATGTTATTTGTCTTAGACCTTGATTTTTTACCATTTTAGATCTTGTATTTTAAGAGACCTAGTCATAGATCTGAGCATGCCTTATTACATGTATCAAAGCTATGTACAATATGGAATATGATTTATTTTTCTATTAGTGACACCTTTGTTCATAAGATGTATGGTGATGATATATCATATGCAAAATATCATTATTCTTCATATAATATTCCATATTAATAACAAAGGCATGACCCACTAGTGTAGCACTTGGTGACTACATCATCCTATCCAAGCTAAGAGTAATGGAAAATGACATAGTACCTTGCTCAAGAGATGCCTATTATTTAACAAAGACCATAACAACATCCCTACTATATAACAACACCAATGTCGATAGTTTATGATCCATACTTGTTTGACCTCCATTTGTTAGAAAATAAAGATTAAATTTTAGTCAAGGTATTAGAAATAGGATCCAATTTTTTTCCAAAATTACCACACAAAAGTTTGTCTAGTTTGATTAGAATACCCAGTAATGTGCCTCATAACCAATAGCTTGAATAGGAATCAACTAGTTATAATCAATATTTTGAGATGATCCTTCCTAAATAATTCAGTAGATAATTACAAATACATGAAATAAACTATGAAAATTATCAATGTATTAACTCAAATAAGTAGAATTAAATTACAATGGATAAATTATAGAATCATTGTCCTCTTTGAGGGGGAAACCTCCTTTTAAAAATATCAATATAATAAATTCATGGATGCATTAATTATCCTCAACACTTACTTATATACTAAGTTTAATCTAAGTCATTACTACTTCCATGAATGTGGAATAAAATATAATGCTCATAGGATGACTTAAAAAGCATATGCATCCATACAAACTATTATAATAACAAAGTAAAGAGAAGGTTAAAATGGGTTCCTAAAATCCCCTCTCTATTAGAAAAATATTTGTCCTCAAATATTTAGATGTGAGAATTGGTGTTGAATCTGAAATAGTGTTTCCCATGTGGTATACTTTGGTTGCATTCTATGCCACTAAATCAAAACCTCTATGATGGAGTGGGATAAATGTTGGCATGTGTGCCTATCCAAGATTGCCTCTAACTCAAGAAGGATGGATAACTCGTTATCAAGTTCTATTAAAATAGACTACACTTTGTTGTTTGTGCCAAGAATTTTTTTTAAACAAGAGACATGAAATACTAAGTTAAATTGGGAAGAAGGTGGGAGATCCATCTTATAAGCAACCAACCCAATCATCTAGAGAACCTTATAGGGACCATAAAACTTGGGAGCCAATTTATGACTCCCTTTTACTTTTAGGGAGGATTGATTGTATGGATGTAGGTGAAATAAAACCATATCTCCTACTTAAAAAGTGCACTTAGAATAGTGCCGATCAACATATTATTTCATTAGATTTTGTGACATATGAAGATTGTTTTATAGGGTGCTTGAGATCTGATCCTAGGCTTGGAAAATCATGTTGACTGCTTGAACTGATGAAGTACTGGGGGTGTATAGAAGGAGCATTGGTGGTGGTTGACCATAGACTTCTTCATATGGATTCATTTTAGTTGAAGTGTGGTAGGAGGTATTGTAGTATCATTCGGTGAGGGAGAGCCACTCTTCCCACTAATGTTTTTGTTCTAAGGTGAAGCAATGAAGGAAAGTTTCCAAGCATTTATTGATAATTTTACTCTTGGCATCTATTTATGGATGATACCTATAACTCATCTTCAGTTGGGTATTAGTGAATCAAAATAGTTTTATCCAAAAATGGTTTGTAAAGGTTTCATTATGATCTAAGACACTGGATGAAGGAATTTGATGAAGATGAAAAATATGGTCCAAGAAAATTTGTGTGATAGTGGAGGTAGTATAGGGCATTGAGGGCACACAAATAACTATATTTGGAGAGGTTATCAACCAAAACTCACTATTTTACCTCCAAATTTATGGATACCCTTAATGAAATCCATATAAATATTTGTCCAAATCTTTGTAGGGATGGGCAAGGGTTAGAATAACCTAGGGATGAGTGTACTTTCACCCTTGTTATGTTGGCAGGTATCACATTCAACTATCATCTATTGAATTGCATTTTCATTCTCTTTAAAAAGAATTTTCATCATGCCCACTCATTATTTTTGAGAAACCCTAAGTGCTCTATGGATGGAAAATCATGGAGTTCATAGAATATAGCCTAATGAATATTTATGCTCTGAGGAAGTACTAAATGACCCTTATATCATAAAAAAATACTATATACACATAATATATTTAAATTTTATTGATTATTGATGCTTTACATCTTGTAGGAACCCATCATCACTCAATCTCTCTAAGTGAACAACCTAAAGGGTACACTGGGAAAGGGGTGGGAAAACCTTTGGTGATTCACAGGATTGTTGTCCCTTTTTTATATATTATTACCAATCTAACTAGTTCCTAAAACCTCTCCCTAAGTTGCTTCTCCTCCTTTGCATAGTCTTATAGTATTTTTACTCTTTCTATACTTCATTTCCTTATTTGGCACCCTTATGGCCTATTCATCATACTAGGTCAACTTGGTCAACCTAGTATAATTTGTAGACATTTTAGCTCCTTTGGTTTGTTAGCCTCTCAACCAACCTAGAATAGACCTAGTGAGTTACCCAAAAAATGTGCTAGGTTGACAAGGTCGACCTAGCACAATTGACGTTCTTTAATGATTTAAGGGTAAGTTCTACCTATATACATATAAAGTCATTTTGGTCATTAAGAATATATGTAGTCAAGAGTTATTATTCACTCATACTTCCTCATAATCTACTCTTCCACCATTCTACTTGAGGATACTTAGCTTAGGTTTATTATTTTGGAGAATCTAGTTTTTTGGATAGGTCTTGGTTGATTTAGATTAAAAAAGTGATACTTACAAACCACAACAAACTCTTGCAAAGCCCCTTTGGCCCAGGGAGAGATCGAGTCTCAACAGGTTCACACTCAGGTAAGTATATTCTAACTTTTTTCTCCCCTCTTTTAGTAGTTAGAAATAACATAAGTGTTGGCTTGAATAATTTTACTCTTCATATTATATGTATTAGGGTGTTACTCATACTTACTTTATTTAGAGTTCCTATACATGTTTTTATTGATTTGATTTACTAACCCCAACTTTGTGCCATAAGATTTGGTGCACACTTGATTAGATTTACTTGTTATTAGATTAGAGAAATATTAAATCATACGACTATTTAGGGTTATTATGAAATTGTGTTATACTATAGGTTTTCAAACCCTATCTTGCATAGTGTGTTTTGACAAGTGATCCACTATTCAAGTCTAATAGATATTCACATTAGTCATGCTCCTGCTTAACAATTTTATACCCTTAAATTAGAAGTGTAGGTGTGTTCTATCCCATCTGATCTAGGATTGATTTATGGACATGATGTATTTTTGATTGCAGACATTCTAGTAAACTCAACATGAATCAAACCCTTTTAGGATTTCTTTCACTTATTTCATTTCATTTCTTATTTTTATCATATCTTTACTATGTTGGATCAACCCTATAAACCTAATTTATCTTTGTGCACAAGTTTGTAGGAATAAGTAAATGGGTCGACCAACTCAACCCAATATAGGTTTCATAACTTATAGAATTGTATACAAACAATTAGATAAACTAGCTTGACATAGTTTAAGTTCTTGCCAATTTATAGAATTTTTGTTCAACCTAGTAGGTTAACTAGGTCAACCTAGTGCATTTTCAGCACTTTTTTAATAAGTTCATATATATCTTGATCAACCAGCTTGACCCAGTTTTTATGTTTTTAATTATTTTTTTCAAGGTCTCAAATCAGTAATCTTCTTCTTTTTAACTTTAAACCATTTAGCTCATTTTCTATTTCTTTATATCTTTATGTTTTATACTTTCCTTTCATAGTTTGTAGTTTTTTTTATATATCCTTACATTGTCAACTAGGTCTTAGATTAGTAATCTTATTCTTTTAATCTCTAAATCATTCAGGACAGTTTTTATTTCTTTGTATCTTTTTATTAAGGTACTGTCCTTTCATAGTTATTAGTCTTTAAAATTTTCCCTACATAGTTATGTGTGATTTCATAACTTTTTATCAACTTTATCATCTTCCCTAAGTCATCACAAATCCAACCTATTTTATGGTTTATAAAATGGATGATTAGAACTAAAGATATAGGAAAAATAAAGAACATGCCTATTGTACTAGGTCCACCTAGTCGACCTACTACTTTTTCTAACCTCTATACACTATAATGGGTCAACCTGGTTGACCCTGTATAGTCTATAGGCCTTCTTTTCTATGTTAGGTCACCTGGATCTACACTACACTATTTTTTACCTTATTTACTTTCCAGTTTAGCTTTTTTCCTTCCTTATATATCTAACTTAATTCTTTATTTATCTAACTTAGTTCTTTTTCTCAGCTTTTTATTCTTATTATTTAGCATTCTTTTCCTTTTATCCTTAAGTATCATATCCTTCATTAGAAAACTCTTGGATAGCTTGATTCCATTTAGACACTCTATGGATTATTCTTTTCTTCTTATGCTTTCTTATCTCTTCTTCCTCTTTTTAGTTGTTAGGGCATCTTGTGATGCCCATCCACACATTACTCTATCCTTTGGGGCATCTTGTGATGCCTACCCATATATCATTTTAGACTTTAGGGCATCTTATGATTCCCATTACCATATCCACTTACCCTTTGGGGTGTCTTGATATGCCCACTCTTAATCTCCATTACATGCTACCAAACTAATTCAACTTCAACAAACCTTCCAAGACACATAGGCTCGTCTCTCACATGCTTATCATTGATATAACCATTAATGTAGGATACGTTCTTTCTTTGTCATTTTTTATATCTATATATTTATAACTATATTTTTATAGGTTACTTAAGCACAAGTCTCTCCCTTTGAAATAATTTCCTTCCTTTCGTAAACCTTTAGTCCTCCTTTTTGGTCTTTTGGTTTCTTGATGTACCATAGTCTTCCTTATTTTATTATATTTTCTCTTATTTTTCTCACCCCTTGGGTTTTATTTTGTGATTTTATTTGTAAGACCATAAATAGGACCCTACATCACTCATAAAACCATCATATTTTAATCATTTAATTTACTTTTTTTACTGCTTGCCAATGCTATTTTGGCATCCTTTGGGTTTTTCTTTGTGAGATGCTTTGTCAAAAGGCTCCCTCACTTCCTGCTTATCAGCACCCTCATGGGTCTCTCTTTTATGAGTTGCTTTGTAGGACCATAGATAGGATTTGACCCTCCTCATAAAATTACCATTCTTTTCATGTTATTAATCCTTATTCTTAAACTTTAGATTTTACTTATTTTGATAAATGAAATTTATGCAAACAATCTATGTTGGCATGTTTTCCTCCATTTACCTCATTGTTATGATAAAGAATCACACATTTATATCATTATATCCCTTATATTTGCCCTTCATCACATTTTTTTAGAAATTTAAAGCAATTCAAATTGTTCCATGTATCACTCCTCTTGATTTCCCATATCTTTCATCTCCACATTAGATAAAACAAGGTCAAAGTCAAGAGAACACTTTTATTTCACCTAGATTTATTAGACTCTTAGACCCCATGCTCTTTGAATTTTATATCTCTTAGCAACCCTCTCCCATGTTTTCAAATGAAAGTCATCTTTAGCACCCATGTTTGTTTTTAAAAATCCAAATGGAGGAGGAATAGAAAAAGCCATCAAGAAAGTTAAAATCCAAATCATTTGAAACAAAAGGCAATGATATATAAAAGGCAACATATAAATTTTAAAACTCAAATTCACACCAAAAGACATGATTACTAGCACATATCCTATCTCTAATTAAAGCTCAAATTCCATAGTCAACTTCACATAGAGTCAAAGTCCTTTGGGGTGTGTTAGGCTAGTAGATTGGAATAGGGGAATTAAAAAAAAAATCTATGCTACTACCTAATTTTTATGCAAGTACCCAATCTTTGTAATAGATCAATGACTCTATAAAGGTTTTTAAATAATGGAGAACACATTATGGGGAGGTAGGTCTATTTTAATTTTCCTGCATATAGCCTTTATGAGATGATCTATATACTCCATTTGTTTACCCAACACTTGTGTCGCTAATATAAGTTCTTCATTGTTATTAAGGTCAAAAGTCCTCTTATTTTGAAAAACCTAATTTGAGTGTCTTACCTTAGTTTTTCCTTCAATTTCCCCTCCACCCATTTCATTTTCCCCCTTTGATAGACAAATTTTGACTCCAAATCTTGTTCCCCTCTTCTTCTAATTTTTTCCCCTTCATCTCTTAAAAACATGCTAGCATTCCTTTATTTTAGTTTTATCTATACTTAGACTAAAAAAACATGTATGAGAAACTTTGGATCATTATTTATTTCACTTTATATTTACTAGACTTAGTTTACCTTCATTTTAATATTTATCATGATTTTTTTGTCTTATTATTATAAATACCTGAGTTCATACCCTTTTTTAATTGTTGAGTGAGATGTGGATTGCTACTGCTCACTTGACAATGTTGTTTTCCCTTTTATGCATCCTTCCTTTTTCCACTAATGACCAAGATGTGGATTGTTACTACTCACTCATTAATGTTGTTTTACCATTTTATATTTATAGTTATTTTTGTTACCATTTATTATTTTTTTGTTTTACCATCCTATTTGACATGTATCATTGGTTTGATTTAGTGAGTTTTCCTCTCTTTCTTAAGGATAAATTGTTTGAGCTTTTTTTCTTTAGTAGACTTGGATTTTTGGTTACCCGATTTACTCTTGTTGTTTGACTTGGTTATTTGGTATAACATACATCTGTCACCCCAACTTGATAAATTTACTAAGTATGTCCCATCATCATTATACCAACTACCTTTGATTTTTTTTAACTCTTTTATTTTATATTCTTGTGTTTATTGAAATTAGTATTTGCACCCTACACAATTTAAACTAACACAACAGACAACCATCCCATGATAAAATGTAAGTCAAGGTACACATTGCATTTAATTTTTAATTATTTACCTTTTAGATTAGTTTCCCTTTCAATCATTTACTTTTAGTTATTTTATGCTTTTAAAATATTAAAATATTTTTTTAGAATCAGTGTTATGTGTGTCCTTATGATATTTATCAAAGCACCATCCACTGTTAAACCTTAGTGACACATGATGAGCTATGAGTGGGTATATATATATATATATATATATATATATATATATATATATGCACACACACACACACATAATATTTTTAACTTTTATTCATTATTGAAGATTTACATCTTGTAAGAACTCATTGAGATTTAATATCTCTAAGTGTACACCCTAAGGGGTGCACCAAGAAAGGGGTGGTCAAACCTTTGGCACTTCACAAGATTATTGTCCCCTTTTGCCTTACTATTACCAATCCAACTAGTTCCTAAAACCTTTCCCTAAGCCACTTCTCCTCCTTTGCATAATATTCTAGTCTTTTTCCTCTTTCTATCCTTCATTTCCTTTCTTGAAACCCTTTTGACCTATTCAACATACTAGGTTGACCTATTTAAAATAGTACAATTTATGAACATTTTATCTCCTTTAGATTATTAGCCTCCTGGTTAACCTACCATAAACTTAGTGAATTAGCCTGAAAACATGTTAGGTTGACTAGGTCAACCAAGCACAAATGACATTATAAAATGATTTTATGGTTAATTTTGCCTATATATACAAGGTCATTTTGGTCATTAAAAATATATGCAATCAAGATTTATTATTCGCTCGTGCTTCTTCACAATCTACTCTTCCACCATTCTACTTGAGGGGACTTACCTTAGGTTTCTTATTTTAGAGAATATATCTTATGGATAGATCTTGGATGTGTTAGCCTAATAACGTGATCCTTACAAACCACAAAAACCTCTTACAAATCTACTTTATCTAAGGGAGAGATTGAGTCTCAACAGGTTCACATTCAAGTAAGTATATTCTAAATTTGTTCTCCTCTCTTTTAGTAGATAAAAGTAGCATAAGTATTGGCTCAAATAATATTACTCTTCATATTATATGTATTAAGGTGTTACTTATACTTAGTTTATTTTATGTTCCCTATACATGTTTTGATTTCTTTGATTTACTAACCCCCACTTTGTGCCACAAGCTTTGGTGTGCAATAGATTAGATTTACTTTTACTATTATTAGATTAGTGAAATATTAAATCATAGGACTCTTTTAGATTTATTATATGATTGTGTTAGACTATAGGATTTATAAACCTATCCTAAATAGTTTATTATGACAAGTGATCCCATAATCAATCTTGGGAGATCCTCACATTGGTCATTCTCTCGCTTAACAATTGTATGCCCCTCAATATGAAGTGTAAGTGTGTTCTATCCCATCTGATCCAAGACTGATTTATGGACATTATGAATTTTTGATTTCATAAAAGTACCATCTAAGGAATAATGTGGTATAAAATAGGGATTAGTGGCTAACTATTGATTGATTTGAGATAATGAGGAGTTATTGACATACTCCTATTGTACATCATCCAACCAATTTAGAATAGGCATGGAAATAGATGAAAGGGAAGCCTAATCTACAAATATGCAAGATAGAGCATTATCCATGATATTATCCTTACCCTTCTTGTAAGTGATCTCATAGTCATAACCTATGAGTTTTATGACCCATTTCTATTTTTATGTGGTAGAGACCCATTGTTTTAGGAAATATTTTTGACATTGATGATCAGTTTTGATGTAAAAATGATTTCCCAGTAGGTATGGCCACCACTTATGTATTGCGTGTAGAATGACCATCTTTTCCTTCTCATAAGTAGAGAGTGATAAATTATTTTCAAAAAGAGATTTATTGGTGAATTTAATGGGGCATCCTTCTTGGAGGAGAATAGCACCAAGTCTATTGCCACAAGCATCACTCTCGATACTGAAGGTCTTGGAAAAATCTAACATAGCTATAATAAGTGTATTACACATAGTTTGTTTCAATTATTCAAATGAAAACTCAAAAGCTTGTGTCCATGTAAAAACATCCTTTTTTAATATAGATGTCAGTGGATCTATAATCCTCTCATAATCCTTGACAAACATGAGATAGTATCTAGTCAACCCAAAAAAACCATAGAGGCTCTTGAGTGTTTGAGAATGAAGCAAAATTTTCATGGAAACTTTTCTTTTTGGATCCTTTTGAACCCCTTGGGACAAAAAAATATACTTGAGATACTCCACTTTATTCTAGACAAAAGTGTATTTAGACTATTTTGCACAAAATTGATGGTCAGAGAGAAGTTGCAGTGTGAGCTCCAGATGTTGGAGATGCTCAAACCATGTTTTACTATTAATGAGGATGTCATCAAAGAAGACTATAATGAATTTTCATAGTTAGGGATAGAATATTTTATTCATTAATGCCTAAAATGTTGAATGAGCATTAGTGATGCCAAAAGGCATGACTAGAAACGCATAGTGGCCAACATACATGAAAAAAGTTATCCTAGGGATATCATTCTCATGAAGCTAGATGTAGTGATATCCAGAGTGGAGATCTAACTTGGAGAAAAAATGAGTACCATGAAGCTCACTAATAATAGGTATCAATAACTTATCCTTTATTGTGATGTGATTAAGTGAAAAATATTCAATACAAAGGTTTTATACCCACATTTTTTCCAAATAAGGAGAAATAAAGAAGATTATGGTCTAGTATTAAGGAAAATAATGCCTTGCTTTAGTAGGTCTTGAATGAGCATCTCAATCTTAGTTTATTACTAAAATTGGTAGTGGTAGGACTTAATTTTTGGAGGAACACTTATAAAAAGGAGATGAATATGATTTTCCTTTAGTCATGAAGGTGTAAATCACACGGGTTTGGTAAAGACACATTCATACCTATACATGATGGTTTGTATATCATAAGGATGAGTGGAGACCATTGATGGTTGCATTTGAATGGAATGGAGATAAGAAATGATGCCATATTAATTATTCTTAAGAAGATTTTCCATGTGATGTGAACTGATGATGCTGAGGGACCCCAATTATAAGACTTTCAATGTGTGTTTTTTCCCATTATTGGAAAATTGCATCCAAAGTTTAGAAAAATCCCATAAGATAGGTCCATGTGTGCATAACCATTGGGCTCCCAAAATAACATCACATCCACCTATGGGTAATGCAAACATTTTTTATCACAAGTTATAATCTCCAATCGAGATACACACATTACGACACTTCCCTTTTTAAGGTAATCTACCCCCATTGACAATCATGACTTTAAAGTTGGACCAAGGATAGTAAAAATAATTAGCCTATTTGATGATATGAGGGTCAATGAAGTTATGAATGCTACCAGAATCATTGAGTATTATGAGTGGAAACTTCTTGAAGTAACCCTTAAATCACATGGTTTTTGGGGTGGTGAATCCTACTAAGGCATGGAGAGAGATATCTAGTTGGTCTTATTAATAAGCAGGTTCAATAATCAAATAAGCTTATTTCAGATCATCTAATTTATCTTGAACATCTTCTCAATCTTTAGTTTCATATGGAGAGTCCACATCTAATAAGTAGATCTTTTTCTTAACACATCGATGTTCCCAAGTGAATTTTTCATTACAATTATAACATAGTCCTTTTTATCTATGGTATCACATCTTTACTTTAGTTAAATGCTTGATAGGAGTGATTTTGGGTGATGTATTTGTTTGATATAATTATTGAATTTTATTTATAAATGGATTAAAATGGGATTTTAATCACTGTTAATATATTATCTTGTTCTCTTACAATTTAGCTAACCCTAGGGCTTCCATCATTGTGTTGGGATAGAACATTTTGACCTAAAATCAAATTGTATCCTTCATTCTATTGATAAAGTAACTCTTGAATAATTCATTAGATAATCCCTATATGTGATTAGCTAGTTTTTAAAATTTTATTTGATATTCTCTCATATTTCTTGTTTGGTAAAGTTTAGTTAGTACTCTCATAAAGACATCAAAAGCACTAGGACCAAATTGATGAAAAATGAGGGTGAAAAAATTGGTCCATCTTGGCTCATCATGAGTCTTGGTATACCAATGATACCATTGAAGGGCTTCAAGTTCTATGTACAATGATGCAATCAAAACCTTTCTGGCATCAAAAGTATTATGTAGACTAAATTATTGTTCTAGTTGATATATCCATCTAGTAAGATTTGTATCATAAAATTTAGGAAAACCAAGCTTCAACCAATAAAAATTATTGGAAGAATAAAATATGGTGTTGAAAGAGGACTCTAAATGCCATTTATTGTTCAAGGTGGTATGTTGAAGAGTGAGTCCATGAATTTTTTCATCAAGATCTTTGATGTGTGTCTTGGGGGTGAAAATTTCATCCTCCATGGTTTTTTCTCTTGTTTAGGTTACTACCATGACCTGAATAAGAACTTTTTTCATACAAATGGTAGTGAAAATAGATTTAAGACACATTTAGTAAGGAAATTTGTGATTTGGGTGAAATCAAAAGGTGTGTAAAGGTACTTTGATAAATGTTTTTTCATAGTGGGAGTATGATTGATGAAGGCGAGGGAAATTTCAAGAGTGAAAATGGAAAAAAAGAAAAAATTATCAAATAGGGAAAAAGGAGTAGAAAACGGAGATGAAAACTATGGAAATTTTTTGATAAAAATGGATAAAAATAGAAGTTATGGTAGAACCCAAAAAGGGAAAATTGAGATTTATAGGAATTAGGAGTGGAATCAAGACATGGGACATTAAATAAAAAAACATAGAGAATATAATTTTAGGTGTTTGGATAAAGTTTAAAGATCAACGGGACTACAGATGGAGAGATATGGCAAAAAAATGAAAAAAACTAGTTTTTTTAATGGTTTGTGGTTTCTATTTTCTATCAAATGTCTAGGTGCAAGTCCGTTGAGAGTCTTTTGATACTTTTCTTAATATTTTTTAGTTTTTGGTTACTATAAACTATCTAAATGCAAGTCCTATAAGAATATTATAATACCCTATTGATGGCTTATTTGATTGTCTACTGGGAATATTTTGAAAATGATAAAAATGGGCCCCAAGTTTTAATGACTGCCTAATGTTTTAAATATATCTCTTTGGCAACCAATGCTATCTAAGCAAGTACCACTCTCTAAAAAATAAATTGACCTAGATTTAACTCTAAGTGATAGGTCTTATTTTTCCTTATGAGTGGGAATTACTTAGTCAGGAAGGGGCCATTACCAATTTTCCTAGCAGGTCCTCTCAATGGGCAAACTACTTTGGGGTTCTTGTGGTACTCCTCAAAATGATTTTTATGGATTTCACCTAGGCACTTCCCATAGTTATGCCAAAATGGTTTTACCCTAATCCAAAATAGATTATTTGAAATAGAAAATTACTTAAATGAATTATGTAATAAAACAAAGTTAAGACTTTTTGAAAAAAAAATATTATCCCTAGAAGGTGCTTTGATACTAGATGAAAGGATCCTTCCTAAACAAGTTAGTAGATAATTTAAAATACATGAAATAAACTATGAAAATTATCATTATATTAATTCAAATAAGTAGAACTAAAATATAATGGATGAATTATAGAATCACTGCCCTCTTTGAGGGGGAAACATCCTTTCAAAAGGTCAATATAAAAAATTCATGGATGTACTCATTGGCCTCAACACTTACTTATATACTAAGTCTAATCTAAGCCACTACTACTTCCCGTGAATGTGGGATAAAATAAAATGCTCATGGGATGACTTAAATAGCATATACATCTATAACAACTATTATACTAACAAATTAAAGTGAAGGGTAGCACATGTTCCTAACCTATTAAGTGAAAATACCTCAATAGATCCAAATTGCACTTATGAAATGGAAACACCCTATGGATTATAAATTTGAATAAGTAAAATAAGTGTACCAAAATTACCTAAACCTAGTTGAAAATTTTAATTCCATGGATATTTCAAATGTATTACTTATAAATTTAGCTCCTTCAACATGGACACAAATGGATTATTCAGGCTATACAAATCAAAACATACACCCCTTTATTAGGCACATTGGTAGGTGACATGTATCATGTCACCATTTTGATAGAAGAAACTATCACTCAAATGGAATAACTCATTCAAAACATTGTGGATATCACACAAGTGCATTCTAATTTGAACAAAAGTGGGTCTAATAGACTACTGAGAAGCACACATTAGATTCTTCTAACAAATAACATGAGTGGTTTGAAATAACAAAGGGGATGTATGCTTAGTTACCAAACAAAACAAGTAACCTCCACTCCTCAAACAACATCTTCTTCAAGTGTGTAACAAGGGTAAGTAGCCAAAAACATTAAAACAACATACTGATTCAATAAGTTTAGAATATTACACCACATCAATATGTGGAAACTAATATTTTACCACAATAAATACACATCAATATACCTCAAAAATCACAAACATTACCTAATCCAAAATGTGTTTCTACTAGTTAAATTATGTCAATTGGTCAACAATAACAAATTTCAAACCCTCAAAAAGTGCCCAACCAAAAATAGGTGTTTAACTAACATCAATGTTTTAATGTATATTAGATATTAGGTGCTCAGGAATAGTTTCCTTTCATCTAATGGGTATCACACATAAAATAGGGAACTAATTTATAACACCTTTAAGAGTATGTTTTTATTAAACAACATGTTCCCTTTATATAACAACATTTGATGAGTAGATAGTAAGTTTTAGCCCAAAGTAAATAATACCAACATATTTCACCTAGCCAAATTATTTTACCATAACCATAGTTTGCTAGTCAAGGCTATGTAGCCAACCCTAGCTAGATTGTTTACCAAAATTAATTTAATATGTATTAATAGTACAATTCCAATTCATATCTATGTATACCTAGTCATCCAATCAATCAAATAGACATTCTATACTATGTCATTCTCTCATACCCTAGTCAAGGTAATCCACCTTTGACTATGCAACCTTAGAAACAATAATCTGTGTCATCCAATTTCATAGCAAAAGAGTTTTAGTAGATAGAGGATGTAATTAAAACCATTCAAATGAAAAATCAAATAAAGAAGTTAAAGCTATACAAAATATGTTTGTATCCATTCAACATGGATTACCTTCAAATACCATTTCCACTAGGTTATGAGACATCAAAATTTAAAAAATAAAAGGGTAAAGTCAACCCCAAAGAGAATCTAAAAGATTTTTTTGCTGCTTACCAACCAATGGAATATAGTGACATATTTTATTCTTCTCTTTCCAAGAAGTCTAACTGGATAAGCCTTAAAATGTCTTTTCAAATTATCAAAGAATTCTATACCAGACTTTGAGGAAATTTATAAGAAGTTTGTACATCATTTCTCATATAATATCAAACACAAGATTACATTTATCGATTTTAGGCAAGAAAAATATAAAAATGGCAAAAACTTCATTTTTTACTTACAATGGTAGAAAACACTTACAATCTAGTTTACTGATAATTTTCTAGACAAGTAATTGGCTATGATATTTACTAGGAGCCTACACAACAAGATATTATATCATATAGAGCTACAATGTGCTCTCAAACTTGAATAGGTTATTAAGAAAGGGATACATAATGAGAAATACCTTATCAACATAGGGATCTTCAAGTTATCTTCTTACAACTAAAGTCAAAACTAGCATCGAGTCAAGTAACAAAACTAAAACTAAATCCATAACCAAAACCAAAACCCTATTCAATACTAGATTCAACACTAGCTTAGGCCAATAATAATAATATACCAAAGGCCTATAACCACAACAATAATGCTTTTATTAATTGGGGTCACTGGATCACATCATGCATAAATGGTGAAACCACTAAATGTCCATTTACCTATACCCATTCAACAATCACCACTTCTATTCATTCATCCAAGGCCTCCATAAAACCAACATACATAAAATCAAGACCGATTACAAACACCTCCTCCAAGGAAAATACCAATAATTACTAGATAATTTAGTGACCTCTGGGATTCTATTGAGTTTGTATTTCATAAATTGGTTTGAGAAAATAACATTAGGTGGCATGTAATCAAGCCATTTCCTAAAAAAATTACTTTTCGTAACTAGTACAATGAACATGAATTTTCTGAGTACAATCATGTCAAGGGACATTATATATGTTAGTTTATATAGATAAGGCATCTAATTATGAATATGCTAGATAATGGAGAGATAAAATGAGATGTCCATGATCTGATGACTAATCATAACTTTGAAATCTATCGAAATCCATTTTCTCAACATAACAATAGAAGTAATAACAATAACCAGTAGTAATAACAAAAATAGTGGTAGAGAATGCTACTATAAGATCATTAAAAACAACATCAACCATAGAAAAAATAATAGAACTATCATAACTAAGGGTGAACTGACTAATCTAACTAGGGAGGCCATCATGACATCACATATACTTACAAAAATGTTATATGAAATGTCTCAAGTGGTCATGTCTTCAACGTTACTATTAATCCCTAAATAAATATCAATATACCAAGACCCTTACTCAACAATGCATATTAGCCTAACAATGCCTACTAGCCTCATTCTTTTGGTAATTCTCCTTTAGGATATGTTAGTATCCAAGCTCAACACTACCTGAGAATTACCATTCTAGGCCCTATTACCTCTATAGCCAATTACAAAATACTTATACTTGATCAATATTTCATAATTACATTTCAATGAGATAAGATTATCATCAAAAGACCAATTCTAAATTCCACAAATGAGCCCATTCAAACCTCTATTCCATTAAAAGAGAAACTAATTTACAAAACTAAAGGGAAGACCTATGACATTTTGGAATAGCTATGAAAGACACCTGTGTAAATATTCATCTTGGATTTGCTACATACATCTAGCATTCAAAAAATATACCTAATCCAATCCCTTATACCTAATGACATCATGCTAATTAAATTTCAAGCCATGGTAAGACATTTGGCCCTTAGCCAATAACTCACCCTTGACCAAAGTGACATGTCATCCTTGAGCCCACTGCATAATAACCTATTGTACATAAATATTTATATAAAAAGCCATAAGGTAAAATGCATCCTAGTAGATAATGGTTTGGGTTTAAACATTGTGTCTCTAATGTTGACAAAACATATTAGATATATAATAGTTGATATATAGCAAGATTCTATTATCATGAAGATATATGATAATGAGGAATGGGAATCACACTGTAATAGAAACTTGACAGTGGTCAGTGGAAATTTGACCCATGAAGATCTATGTCATGTTTTATACTTGTAATTATATTTGAATTTTCTATTGGGATGACCCTAGATCAATAAAATCAAGGTCATAATTCCATGCTACATCATTGTATTAAATTTCCCCATTTAGGGATGGAAGTGATTATACCAGTTGATCTCCAACCTTATCAGTATTGAAAACATCTCAAGGTAGAGTAAAAAATCTATAATTATCATTTTATCCTAAATCCTATAGCTAAATCTGATAGAGGAAAAGGTAATAAAGCCAAAGCCATTGAATCACAACTAGAAGACAATTATATTGACCCTAAGAGCCTAACTTCTACCTTATTTACACATCTAATATATATTGCCAATCATTTTTATAAATATGAAAAAGGTATAGGGGAATACAATACTTATGACTCCTTCCATATTGCCAAGTTACTACAAAATCCAAAAGCTTGAGGGAGACCCAAGGCCAAGACTACTTGCATGGCGTGATAGACCAATGAAAAATCTCATTTTTCCAAACCCATTATTTTCAAACCAACCTATGGCCTAGAATAGAACCCCTTAACCAAATATGATTCATGGATTTATAGTAATGAGTTAGCTGACTATTACCAAATCATAAAGTATCCTATCCTAACTAGACTATGGATTACCTATCTTATGAAGTTAAAGGCCTAGGGATACATCACTAAGGAAAAATTGAGCTAGTATTAGTGACCAAGTTAAAAATAACCCTTGGTATTGGATTTAAACCTCTTGGGGATGACCCCAAATACCTTATTCAAGTTTTTACACCATTGACTAGTGAATATGATGGCAACAATGATGCACGGTTTGATTAGTGAAGATGATGCCAACAATGATGAGTTTTTGATATGTTACTTGGTCGACCATGGATTTAGAAACTTTGAGAAACACTTTTTACAATTCATAGGTGCATGAAATTCATTCATGATAATGAATATTTTATAATTAGATGAGTTTTGTATGAGTTACCACTCCCCACTTCAGATCCATCTACTATTCTATAGTCACTAATTTTAGTTTTACCACCAATTATAGTTCCTCTTCCAGTTTTGATTTAGACACATTTGATGCATCCATCACCAGGATAGAGAGTTCATACACCTCCATAGCTTTAATATTCTAGATGGATTATAGCTATAATGCTCACACCTAGGGAAGTATAATTGAAATCTCATGCATATACTCATAGAGAACATGTTAAAAGAGCTTATCCTACTACCATATCAGTCCCTAAGAGCCCTATAGTTGCATCTACTTCTTAGAGTTATAGGGGGACCCTAAAATTGGTTTCTACATGAGATATTTTAGAGCATTTACAACATATATAACTTTTAGATCCACAATCTCAACACTTCCATCATGCTTCACGATCATGCATGATTCCTCTCCTTCATATACGACACCATAATAGAGAGTCTCCCATGAGAATCATTGGTTAGTATCATTTATTCTTAGTTTTTATTGTAAATAATCTTATTTATGCTTGATTTTACATATCTCAATTCTCAAAAATTCAAAAATAATACAACATTTCAAAAATACAAAAATATTGAAATTTATCAAAATTCCAAAAAACATTCAAATATTTCAAAACACCAAAAATATTTTAATTGTATGTATTATCCATGATTTGCATTTATACTACTATGGTAGACTTACATTTATTATTCTATGCTATTGTTTGTTTATTTATCTACATTACCATGCTTCACTTGATCTCCTTTGAGTGTGTACAATGACATCTAGCTCTTTCATTGATTCACTCTACCCATTGAGGGGGCATCTTACTTCTACATTAGAGACATTGATACATATACCCACTAGGAGAATGTTTTACATGACTACACCATCTAGGTTATGTCATTCCTACACCACACACTCTAGTTATCATGTCGAATGTATATTATTTACTAGCTTACATAGATTATTCTGTCAACATTCACTAGTATATAATACTTCTGTATTTATTTGCATTTACCTAGTATTGTACTCCATGTCTTACATACTTTCATTTATTGATTTGATAAGTTAGATGTGATCATATTTCTATTGTTTGCATGCTCTCTTTTCTTTCTTTGTGTAGCTAGAATGAATGTATTCCTTAGTTCTTATTTTTTCTCCTGTATGTGCCTTAGGACATTTACCAATGTCCTTTGCTTCTGTTTATGTGTATGCCTTAGGACATTTTCCAATGTCCTTCATTTCTATTCATGTGTGTGCCTTAGAAAATTTTCCAATATCCTTTACATGTAATCTTCTATGTGATTATGGATTTCATGCCAACCTTGTTTGTTTTCAAATGTATGTGTATGTGGCATTTGAACATGATTCATATGTTTGCTTTTGAGTTTCAGTGACATGTGCCCATGTCCCTTATTTTTTTTTCCCCTTGGCCACTCTTTTACACTTATTTCTTTTTGCCTTGTGTGATTGTTACTTGTTTATTTCTCATTGTTCATAATTTCATGATCCACATCATGAAGTATCTTATTATCTTGGATGCCATGATGGACATCATACTCCATCCGTCCTTGCCAACTAAACAACTAACTAGACTTCCAATTCAAGTGTTAATTCATTACATTACACATACTATTACATTGTTATATCTATATAGGCATAACCTTACTTATCTAACAATATCCTCTACAAACTATGATATATCTTGAGATATCTTACCAATTATCATTGTTATATAATGTATTTTACAACATACCATACTTGCAGGGCTCTTTATTCTCATGGAAGTCATTCCAAGGTATTAATTCCTACCCTAAAAATATGGGGAAACAAACATGGGTTTTATCATAGAGATCAAAGCTCTTACCGGTCAAAAAACTAGTTTCCAGAACACTCATAATAGCAATTAGAGGTGAAACTAGGTAGAATAGACTAGGAAAATAGTGACAATTCTAGAATAGTTTTTAGTTTTAGTAAAAGAAAATAGCATTAGATATGGACAATAACACTAGACACTAGGGTATCCTAGTTTTGGTACTCCTATCCAAATATTATAAAAACTATAATTTCCATAAGTAGGTTCAGCTATAGTTTTACTCATTCAGACTAGTTTAGAATTAGTAGTTTTTAGTACACTTTTTCTCAAAGAATCTAGATATAGGGGGCATCATGAATGGTATGATGGCTCTTACTTCTAGTTTTATTGTGATAGTTTTTATAACATCTAGATTAGAATCCATGTTCTAGACACCATTAATAAGGGGCAATGTGCATGACACATTTTTTTCCTTTTGAGTTCAGTATTACCTAGGCATTCTCAGTAGTTACATGCCTTATTCCATCCACAGGTGGTTAGCATCATTTTGGGGTGGCTTTCATAAAATCCTAAACTTCAAATTTTAGAGTGGATGTAGTATAAGCCTAGTGTACCAATTTTAGATTGGCTTTCATACAAGCCTAATCTCTATCTTTCAGAGTGGCCAAGAGTGGCCTAGTTTCTAGCATACATTTAGCTATCCATGCCAACATTGTCATATTATAGAGCATTAATGGGATTTAAGAGCCATCTTATTTGACACACATTTCATATTGATATTATTTTATAGTTTCACTTCGCATGGAAATGATGGAGCTAAATAACTATCTAGCCTTTGTATTCTTAACCCACCTACTTAGAGGGATTGGACACACAATCCAAACATTGATTAACACATGAATGATTACATAGCTTCACTTAGTGGGTGATTATGGAGCCAAAAATCTAGCCTTTTCATTCTCTATCCACTCTTGAGGAATTGAGCACTCAACTCTATTCATGATATTACTCTTGGTACAACATCATCTAACATCACTCAACATCACAATAGGTTTTGTATTGGTTTATGTACTCAATGACGTGTATGCATTCCTTTTTCTACCTCTCTCTCTTACCCGACTTTGTAAATTATTAGTTTAGATATAATGTATCTATTAATAATTTATCTACTCTCTTTTTATCTCTTATATATTCACACTTCACAGTGTGCTCTCTCTATGCACACCCAACATCACATAGCTTTATGAGCTTCACCCTTGCAGGTAAGCTTAGGTATGCTTTATTTATTTTTTAATCATAGTATTTCACATAGTTACATCACTCGAATTAAAGGGGGGGTGGGAATGTAGTCATATAAAATGCAAAAATTGGTAACTTGAGTATGACTTGTAACACCCATCCCATAGGTCCATCCTGGTTGCTTTCATGACCCTTCTGGGCACTTTTTGAATAATTCCTAGTCATCCATAGGCTTTAGAAACCTCATTCTAGCTTAATTGGTACCCTTTTTCCATGTTTATTCCATCACTTTAGGTCTCATACCATCTAGATAATATCACCTAACTTGGACTATAGTGATGGAACCTAAGGTGTCCCCTTTTTAGTGTTCCTATCTAATCACATTTTTAGCCTAGATTATCATTTTCCCTTGATTCATATTCTTCATTATGTTAGCCTACCATGATTAAATTTAACCCATGACCATTATATCCCTATAAAATCCCATTAAAATTTCATTTATAAGGAGTTGGTAAATATCACAAAGTAAGTAAGAATACAAGAAATACTAATCAAGCATATTTCCCTATCCTTTACGTACGACCATCCAATACTATTTCTAGCTTATTCAAATCCCTACACCAGTCCCTAGCCATCTCAAACACACCTATTTTAGCATTTTGCATCTTCATACACATTATTTCATAAATCACATTAAGTGGGAGAACTACATATGGTTTGATCCCTCTTTAGAGTATTGGTATGTAGGCAGTGTACCCACACAAGGGGTGTAGAAGCAAATTTAGTGAATCTTAGAAACACTAACCCCCCATCTTTCTCAAATTTTATCAAATCATAATAGAGTCTAGAATTTGAATAAAAATTCATCTCTCTAAGGAGATCTATAGAATTCTAGATGTGAAAAATTCATAGGTAGGGTCACACAGACTTGGTGAACAAAACTTAGAAAGCTCATACATTTAGGACAATAGTGGAAAAGGTAGACAATAACACTAGACACTAGAGTGTCCTATTTTTGGTGATCCTATCCTTTCACCAAATGAAGGCTAGATCTTGATTTTTGATAGTGTCTTAGTCTTGCACAATGAATTCCATCCTTTGCCTCAGTTGTATGAGTCAATTTCTAGATAAGTCTTATTTTCTTACCCTTATTACTAATTTTATAAAAGTTCAAATTGAAATCAAATTATACAAATGATTAGCTTAATTATTGCATATTTATTTACTAATTTTACTACTCAGACCCTATAACTAAATTAGGAATAATACTCCAATATTCCTAAAACTATTTAATCAGGTTCATAGATAATTGGCCTACTTTAGAGGTAGTCTACCATATTTTTACCGTAGGATATTTCTACCCCTTTAAATCTAGATTCCCCCCAATATAGATTTAGAGTTAAACATACACATATTTCACGATAATATACATAATGTGGATGACTTACTTTTAAAATCAATACATTGATAGGATCATGTTATATAATTATAATAGATATTTGAGAGACTATGAAAGTTAAATGTTCATTTAATTCTAAAAAATATGTATTTGGAGTTACATCAACAATAGTACTAGTCTATATCATCTATTAGAAAGGTATTTAGGTTGACCAAAAAAATATCAAACCTATCATAAATATACCTCCTCTAACAAGGTTGAAGTAATTATGGTCTCTACAAGTAATATTGAATAAATAATATTTTTTTATCTTGATTAGATGAAATAGAATATTTCATGTGTCTATTAAATAAATATAAAAAAATTTAATGGGCTGCTAGTTTTTAACATAGTTTTGATGTAATTAAATAATACTTACTCAATCCACCTATTCTCATGATTTTTATACTAGACACAATTTTACTAATATATATATTTCCACGAAAAATCATGCCTTGGGAGATTTACTATCAATGATCACATAGAGTGATCCATTTAAAACATTAGTCATACATTATTATACTATGATAAAAAATATAATGCAATGGAAAAATTATGTTTGTCTCTTTTATTTTTATAATATAATTTACAACATTGTATGCTTAATAATGAGACACAAGTTATCAGAAAGATGGATCCACTTAAGTTTATCATATCCAAGTCACGTTTATCATGATGTATTTCTAAATAGGTGTTATTACTCTTGTAATTTGATTTAAATTCATATCTTAGAAATTAGTAAAAGGATAAGTTATAATAAATCACTTACCACATTGTAATTACATATATCACTAATTAATGTTAATTTTTGTGAGAACTTTATTTCATATCACATTTATAATGATATTAGGATACTTTAATTAAATGATCAATTTTAGTAGCAAAGTGAAGAGCTTGGGGGAGGCCCAAAATAACTCAACCAAAGATTATAATGAGAAATCATATCCTTCCCCCAACCCAATTCCTCACCCTTGAGCATTTGGCAAAAAGGAAAACAGGAAGTCTCATGAATATCCTACCCAAGAGAAGAGTGTGGGAAATAAAATTAGCAAAATTCTTGATTTCTCCCACGATATTGAAAACTCTAATTTTAAAATTTATGAAATGAAATTAGTGGAAGTTTGGAGGAGTAATGAAAATAGTGAAATAGTTCACTTTTCAAATAAGATTAGGCATAAACCAGCTGACTTTCATGAAAAATTGTAGAAAGTGGTAAGGCAATTGGTCTCGTTGATGGAATAATGGAATAAACTAAAAAAAGAAGTGGATAGGCTAAGGGAGGTTTTTGGAAACTTGAATATAGTTGAGTGTAGTAGACTAAGGCTAAAGGATACCCCTAAGATAATAGGAAGGGATATTCTCACTATCACCCCAAGAAGTTCCAAAGCTAAGAAAGAGAAAATAAGATCTGAGAAGGAAAAAGGGATGGCAAACAATAAGAAAAATTTGATAGAAGGATACAACACCCAAACTATAGGTATGTCAAATGGTCCTTATAATAAAACTAGACACAATAAGAAATATGTTCCTTCAAAACAAATATAGTAGGTTTATTAGTTTTTAATCATGTCTATTTTTGGGTCCTTTTTTGTTGTAATTTTTTCAAAGTTTAATGTCTGGTAGGCTAGTATGGCCTGGTAATATTTTGTTTATTATTTTTACTTTTTCTATCTCATTTAACTATGGTTTTAGGTCCATTTAAAACCTAACATTTGCCAAATAAAATGAAAAAATATACCACCAATGCTATAGTGGGTATAGTTTTCATTTATTTTGAAGGTCATCCAATACCATTTACATATATATATATATATATATATATATATATATATATATATATATATATATATATATATATATATATATATATATATATATCTGTATTTGTGTGTGTGTGTGTGTGTGGATCAAGAGTGTCAAGAATATGAAAAAATATGTTCAAAATGTTATACTAATAGTAATATAAATAACAAACCATCACAATAATTATAACTCATTGTTTCACCTTGACCATTTCTCCTTTAGGGATTTGATTTGGTCAAGAAAATAAATCCATAATCATCAAACAATCACAAGTTTATCATTATAACTAAAAAGTAATTTAAAAATGTGC
>JARHVA010000645.1:3747500-3827500 GCA_037957365.1 Torreya grandis | reverse complement strand
ATGGCCTATGGTCTCTTTAAAATGCTTGGTCAACCCCACTTTATAAGTTAAGGCACATAATAGAGTTTATATTTTACCAAATATCCCCCTTGAAATTAATTTTGTTTCCTCTATCAATTTTTTATTTTATCCCTCTCATGAGGATATCCTTTCTAGCTCTCAATGCTTTCCAAAAGGCAAAACTATTTAGGAGGACCTTCTATCACCAAAATGTAGGAACCCTCCCCCAAATTTAGATATTTTGCCTTGATTATCCTTGATCACCCTCCACCCTTACTTGGCTAATAATTATTGATTCATAAATATCACCCTTATGAGACCCAATACTCCTTTAGCTAAGGGTAAGTAAACTTTATCCAAAGATAAAAGGGGGAATCTGAATCTATCTTCCATTCCCATCCAAAGAAAATTCTTTTAGATATGCTCAATTTGTTTTACCACTTTTTTTAGAATAATAAATAAGTACATGAAGTAAATAAGGATTATTTTTAATGAGATCTTAAGTAATTACAAATTTCCAAATTTAGACAAAAAATTCTCTTTCCATACAAAAACATTCTTCTGAATCCTGTCTATGAGAGGATTCCATAAATTAGATTTCATATTTATTTAAAAAAGAGGGATGCTAAAGTAGGAGGAAATAATTTTCATAAAATAACCAATGATCCTATAAATCTTCCCTTATAGAGAAGGCAAAGTGTTGATAAAAAAAATGGGATTTTGATGAATTTTATGCTTTGGCCTGATACTTTCTCATATATTTTAAGTATTTTCTTGAAGCATTTAGATTCAAAAACTAAAGATTTTCCCATCATCACAGTGTCATCTACAATTTTTTTGTGGGTGATGGATCTAGTGTTTGGAGATACTACAATTCCCTTCATAATCCCTAAGGAACTTGTAATTTCAATTATTCTACTCAAGGTTTCAACCATTAAGTGGATCACCTTGTCTAAGTCCTCTACTTTACAGAAAAATCCCTTTGGGACCCCATTAATAATCACTAAAAACATGGGGGTATATATGAATGAAGTAATAAAATTTATGACAATCTAATTAAACCTAAATTTTTGAAGGACTCTATCCATAAAATTCCATGAAACTCTATCATATTCTTTGTTCGTATCCAACTTGATAAACATAAATTGGTGGGAAGAATTGGCCACAGAGTGAATAGTTTCATGGACTATGATAATACAATTTGAGATTTGTCTACCAAACATGAAAGCCCCTTATTGTTTCATAATCAATTTGTCAAACAACATTTAGATTAATAGAGCCAAACATTTGGTGCATATTTTATATAAAGTGAAGCATAGGCTGATTGGTCAAAAGTCCTTTGATTGGTTTATTTCATGATTATTAGGAATGGGAGCCAAAAAAGTATTGTTGAATTCCTAAAGCATGGTTCTAGCTTTAAAAAATTCTATAATAGCCAAGCAGACTTCATTTTGAATAATTTCCCTAGATTCTTGAAACAATAATGGGGGAAACCATTAGGGTTGGTATCCTTATAACCTTATGGAGAGAACATAATGGATCTTACATCTTAATCTAAAGGGGGAGAAAGGATAGAGGTGATGTCTTCTACAGACATAACTCCTTGAATGAGATTAACCACCTGATCTTCCAGTTGTGTAACCTAAGAAGGAATGTCAGCTAGAATATTTTTATTGAAATTAACAATCCATATTTCAATATCTTTTTCATCCTTGTACCAATTCTCATCTCCCCCCTTTATTTTTGAAATGAAATTATGCTAATGATTTCTAGAAGTTGAATGATGAAAATACTTAGTGTTCCTATCGCTTTCCTTGATCTATGTTTTCCTTGATTTTTGGCATCTGGAAAATTCTTCCTTAGCTTTTAGATTGTAATAAAAAATTAAAATTTCCTTTTCTTTGGAATGCAAAAAAGGAGTGGAGTTGAAGGCACTAGTTTGTACCTATATTCTTCTTAATTAGTCCTCTATTCTACTGTTTTGTAAAAAAATATTCCCAAAAACTTCCTTATTCTAGATCTTGAGTTTATACTTGACATCCTTGATTTTCATCGCTAGAATATACATAACATAACCTTGAAATATTAATTTATGACATTAATTTAGATAATCCACTAGGTTCAAATTGGTAAGCCATATTTTCTCAAATATATAAAGGGTACTTTTGATTTTGAACATCTTTTCTCTAGAGAAAACCAAAGGGTTTTGATTAGATCTGATCCTAGGGAAGGAAGATAGAGAGATGATAGAGTGTAAATCCAACTATGAAGACACTAGAAACCTAACCCTAAATTTAATGAGGTTTTTTTCCCATTCTCCTACATGACCAAGTGAAGGGATTGCCTTTTAGGTCAACATTAATTAGCTCTACCTCAATAAATTTTTTTAAAAAATCCAACATGCTATCATTAATGGAACAAGTCCCCCCTTTCTTTTTCCCTAAGATCAAAGGAAAATTCAAATCTCTTTCCACCATCTACTTCTTATCCTTGAAATATTTCCTAGTCTCAATCAAATCCACCAAGATTGTTTTGTGTTCATTCTTAGAATTAGGAGCATTTACATTTTATAAGACCCATTCCAACTTATTACAGATATGTTTGAAAAAAAATTTAATATGGGATTTGGATTCTAAGAGGAAATTTCCATCCAAAATTATTAGATCCAAAAATACAACCATCCCACTTGAAACACCATGAGAAATAATTTAACTATAAAGAGATATATCCTAGATGTAAGATTTATTCTTTAAAAATTATTCTTTAGACATTTTGGTTTATTAGAAAATTAAGATTTTAGGTTTATGGTTAAAACCCATGTTTTTTTCCAACCTCTATTTTTTATGGTTATTCAACCCCCTAATATTCTAGGAATGATATTCATTTATTATTGCTTAGAAAATTTCTAAGGGTCATTTGTGTACCCTTTGATACTTGATTATCAGTTTCTAAATTTTTTTAATTTTGATTAGTTAGTCTACCTTGTGATTTTACCTCTTATCCTAGCACATATTTTTTTTACCATTTTTCTAGTGAACCTCCATCCATTGTTCCTCGGTCATTTCCTTGATCATCTCAGAAATATCTCTCTTATTGGATGAAGAATATTTTACCTCTATGGGGGAAAATGGATTAGGCATCCCTAAACATTTGATTGGTGTTAACAATTATTGAGTAGGCATAACTTCTTGAAGAATCAAATCCTTTTCAAATAAAAAATATTCATAGGAGATGGTATGAGGTGAGTCTATATTGATGGCATAGTAATATTCCTTTAAAGATACAGACAAAGCATGATTGGAAATAAGAGAGGCAAATGATACATCATCTAAGATATCTACCAAGGGTAGAGTAGTTGCATCAACCTTTTCTACCTTTAAGTTAGCTAGAGTTGTATGTACAACATCAACCAAGAGCTTTGGTATAGAACTAACTCAAGGTAGACTAATAATATTCAAATATATCAAATGTTTAGAAGGGATAGTAGCCAAATATTTTTTACCCAAGTTGAGAAGAACAAGAGAAGGTCTAGGAAGGAGGGGGAGGGGAGAGGAGTGGGGGAAAGAGGGGCTAGGTGTGGGATATTAAAGGTGAGGGGAAGGATTCTAGGATAGAGGTTTCTTGACCTAATAAGGATTAGGGGGAAGGGATTGTTTCTTGCTTAGGGTTAAATCCTTATATGAAAGATTCAAAAAATCATAAGTTTTACAAAATTTGAATTCCCTTTCAAACCTTATGTGTTGATTCTAGACCCCATGTTTAGATTTTATATTAATAGAGTGAATAATAGGTTTATCAGTAGGAATCAAAATAAAAACCCAGCATGCCAAGAGTCTACATCTTAACCTATCCATGAGATCAATGGTAATTAGTTGACCAAGTACTCTACCAATGCCCATAATGATGTTTAGAGCCTATAATTTACGAGGTAGCTTTGGTAGGTTCACCCATACAGGGATGTCATCCATGAAGATATTATCTAGATTGAACCCTACCTTCTAATTTTAAAGTCAAACATTGGATTTTCCCATGAAACATGGGCCTCTGATGAGGATCTTAATATATTATTTGGATTGGTATAAATTAATCAAGAAAAAATTCTTATGAATTTCAATAATATCAATCTATCCCTTTGGATGCCATTTGAGGTTTGCCCACTTATAGAAAGAGTTAATGTTTGGCCTAAGCTCATTGAATTTAGCTAGGATAGAATTTGATAAGGAAGAGTAAATATTCTCTATGACATAATTTGGGACCTCAAGACATACTACGTTCCATTCATTGGTTAAGATTATGATGGAATCTTCTATGGGATTTTTATTTGAGCACTCACCAGCCACCAAGTCATCCCATGAGATTGAGTTTTCATTCATTAAGATTGGGAACTATGCCTGGTAGATCCTAGTATAAAACCTATGTATACATTGAAGCATCCTTAAAAATAGTAGGTGGACCCTATCCTGGGTCCAATGCCAGTCTTGTCACATCTTTTATAGGATATCCTAGTCGTAACTCACCTTCTTCCTGCCCATCGCTTGTGTTCAAAATTCCTCCAATAGTATTCCCTCCCATATCAAAGATTAATCTAAACTAAAAATAATAATACTTAATATACTAATAGTATGCAATTAAATGAATTTAAACTATTAGTCACTTTTCTTATGTCAATTCTAAATATGTAATTTAATAAATTAATAATGCATGGATATATTATATGTCATTTTATATCATCTCCAACACATAAAACTCAATGAAACAAATTGAATGGAATGACATTTTGAAAATTCACTATACTTTTATATTAAGTCACCATAGTCATGGATGGGAAGTTCTTATATATATGAAATTATGTTATTGTTTACCTTGAATCAGATTCAATGTAGCATCTAAACCCCTATTGACATTGCACCATAATAATTAATGTTGTAACTTATTAAATAAGGTAGTAGTGTTCCTTAGAGGAGAATGTTGTGCATTTTATTTAACTTTTGGGAATCTATTTTTTATAACTATGTGTTTTCATAAAACCCTATATGGTAAGCATGTATATGACTATACTTTACGAGACTAATTATACATTGACTATATTCATAATTGAATGTTAAATTAGATGTTCGATAGTTTTTTCATCATAATATGAAGTTTCACTTGGAAGGAATGGTTATCAAATATAGGGTATAATATTTATACCTTAGAGAGTCATGAAAATATTGTAAGTTAAGTTACATATATATTCCAATTACATAAATTTGGTTGAAATAATTTTTAAACTCAAGATTGTTTGAAATAACTATTCCTTGTCCTTGAGTTGGTATACCAAAATTTAGGTTTGAATATTAGAACATTATTTACTTTGTGAAACATTATCCCTTATTTTTATAAGTGTATAATTTGTAATGTTTTTTTTTATTTTAAATTTGAGTCATTGGTATGAATTAAGTATTAGCAACATATTATATTGTAAACTAATATTATTGGTAGAGTGTGAGAACTATGTATTAGTTTAATTTATAAGATGTTATGTATGTAATTTTTGTATAATGACCATTAAATTTTCATTAATTTTGTATTTTTAAAACTAGCCAAAGGTTGTATGAGGTTTCCATGTATTTCATAATAGGGTTGCCTAGCCTAGAGGGTCAAAATGTTATCATGGTAATTGTAGGAAAGATCACAAAATATGTCCATTTTTGCTCCTTTTATTAGTCATTTTTAGTTATTACAATAACAAATGCTGTTATGGATAGGATTCAATAGCTACATGGTATTCCAAATATCAAAGTATGTGATTGTAATCCTATCTTTAACAATAATTTTTGGACATATTTTTCATCATGTTTTGGTATGTATTTAGCTTGTAGTTAGACATATCGTTATCAATAGGAAGGAAAAATAAATATAATATAAAAATTCCTAAATTTTTATCTCTTTTGTTTTTTATTGAATAAATAGGAATTATGGGTTAATTGGTGTAGATGATATTTTTTATTATGTAGCACCTCAATCTTGTATAGTTAGAAAAATACAAATTTTATTGTTTTTATTGGCCTATTTTGGCCTACATATAGAGCTTGACATTGTAGTAAACATTCCATGGGTCTTTGTGTGGAGTAGGATGTTGAATAGAGTGCCACATGGAAGGAATGGTCTAAAGTTCTCATATAGCTTGTAAAGCTTTTGAAACACTTTAAGTTAACTTAAAGTGTAGTTTGTCTAAATTTAAGAAAGAAGGTCCATATGGTGGTCATAATATTTAGGATAATGAATCAAGTTTTTCACAAGCCTCAAGATTTCATCTTAGCCTTGGATATTTATGCTAAAGATCAAGCACAAGTCTAAATGACTTAGACCATCATCAAGACATTATGAAAAAATGAGTAGACCAATTTACTTTTGAATTTTATAAGTTTTCTTACGAAGCCCTTGAGAGCCAAAGAGTCACATGGGATTGAATTTTGTGGTACTTTTATCATCCTTTGAATGTTTCATGCCTTGGTGAGTTATCTACCTCAAGTTATAAGCATGCAAAGATGTACTAAATGGAACATTCATGAAGATGTTAAAATAAAGTTTAGCATTTACCTATTGGGATCTAAAATATTGATGGTCATGTCGACATCAATGACATCAAATATGGGTGCATGGACATCAAATTTAGGCCATGTCAAATAACCGTTGGGTTTAAAAAACATTAATGAAGATCATGGGAACATCAAATACATTCATGTAGACATCAAATACATGCATGTAGAACTCAATTTTTATATTATTTGCTAGTTTTTTAGTTTGAATGGTGGGTCCTAATAAGATCAAGGGCTCACATTCACTTATACATCTTGATCTAATAGTGCAAGTTTGATTCAACATGTCAAAGTATCTTCATGGTAGGAAATCAATATAATGTATTCATTCATATATCTTGATCCTATGGTATGTAGGTTGGCAAAAAGGATAGGATCTAATAGTAAGGATCTGTAGGACTAATAGGAATGAAGATAGGTTGGATAAATTTGATTGGCTTGAGAAATATTTGATGGACAAAGTTGAATGAAGAACCAATTTTTTACCAAGGCAAATAATTAATGTAGGGATCATCCCATCAACATTAAAGATTGATAAAATGCCATGAAAAAGACACAACAATGTAGTTAGGTTAAAAATTATAAAAGGGCATCATTGAAGCTAAATATAAACCTCTAGTTTGAATATTTGTAGCTTTTAGGGTCTAGTATATGACTTTGTTCACCATTATTTAAAGGAGACCTGTATATGGTGAGTCCTTGATTTATATATATGTTAAAAGGAAAACATGGGTCTTTTAGACCTATTGGAGATCAAAAGAAGCAATACAGTCTATATGTATGCATCAATATATGTGGCTTTAGGAAAACCAATAAAGAAAATTGGTTTTATATCTATAGAAAAGTTTTGTGTCCAGGATTTGATTGAGGGTAGATGTCTGTGATTATTGAAGAGGGTCCTCATCCTTTAGCATTATAATATTTTTAGCAAATAACCACCTAAAATGCACAAAACCATGATTCTGTTAGACCCATGAGCATAAAAGTTTTGTCTTCAAGTGCGACATGATGTGAAGGATCAAAGAAAAAGACCTAATGGTTGGGACTTATACCTAAAATCATTTAATGCATCCTCATAGCCTATGAGGACTTTCCCACTTGGTAGGCCATAAGTAGTGTCTTGATTGATCAAAAGGTAGTAGAGTATTCAAGCAAAAATGTGGTAGTTCAATCTTAATTAATAATATGTGATAACGTGTTCCCTCTTTGATCTCATTCTCCCATATTATTTCTCTCTCCCCCTTCTCCTCTATACCTAGTCTCATTCCCATTAAGGGGGTTCTCAAATTTTAGATTTCTTTTTGATATTTTTGGGAGATAAGGATACTCATTGAGACTCTTGAAAAAGGGTGATAATTTGATAAGGCTAAACCCTATTAAAATATTATAATAACTACCTCTTGAAGTAATAATATTGAATCTTTGACTATCTCTTGCCTTCGATTAGTGCTTAGTATGCTTATGCATGATGAATTTGTGAAGGAGAATATTCCAAGTTCATTATTCTTCTCTTTGCCGCATTTAAGGTGTTTTCAAGCTATTATAGGGCCAAATTAGTGTTCTATCTGAACCTCTTCCATGAAATACTTATGAAATTAGCTAGATTATGAGATTTTGTGAGCTATAGTTATCTTATGCTTATCTAGTGTGGGTTCAAGCTTATGTGAGTGTCCATTTTAAGTTTGGTAAATCATCGTATTTAACTTTATTAGGATCTGTTAAACCCTCTCTAAGCTTTTTCCTTATGATAGGTACTATTTTAGGTTAGCATAAAGATGAAGACATCCTTCTATAGAGGTTCAACCCAATTATAGGTGACCCATAGCCTGGAGTTGTCCCAATATTATGGCTCACTTGGAAAGGGCCTGAAGAACCCTCTCCAAGGGTGTAGATTGAAGACATAAAAATTTATGGCATATCTAGTTGGATAGAGTTTATCATGTACTGAGTGAAGCTTTTTGGTGTTCTCTTCATTTAATCAGCCTTTGGAGGCAAGTGTGTAAACATCAATGATGACTTTAAGTATTCATCAACTAGTTTAAGTAGTCTAGGTGCCTTGTCATCTTAATATGTTATGTAAAATCATCACTATTTTGATTAATATGATTAATATTTGCCTTATCATCCTTCATATCAAGTTAACAATGTTCATGGCTTCACCCCAAGTGGTTCTCAAGATTCAGTGCATCAACCTTATTAGGCTCAAAATGTCCCTATTTAATCCTCAAACTGATCCATTTCAAGTTGGAGGCAAATCCTCTTATGTTATGAAAAGTACATAATAGACCTTAATACATAGAGGGGGTATGGTCAAGATATCCCTGGCCACAATATTAATGGCATAAGAGATGCATTATAGTTAGTGAAGAAAGAACAGACACCTATTAATGGGGAAAATTGGAAAAACCTTTTAAGTGAGATAATGGATGTAAGTGGTTACATCAGAAACATTGAGGATAAGCTAAAAGGCCTTGATGAATAGTATGTTCAACTCCATCAACCTTTTACATCTTCACATACACCACCTTAGTCCTCATATAGGTCGCCCATTCTTCCCCAAGAGGCCTTTCCAAGTGTCTCAAGTCCTTCATGTATTCCTCAATCCTTCCCTTCTTGTAATTTAATCCAAGAAAGCCTTTGAAGAAAGAATTAGACTATTATGGAGCAACCTATTGTCAATATCCAATATTCCACCTATTTTCCTCAAGATCCCTCTTGTGTTCCTTATCTTCATGAATCCCATAACCACCTTCAATAGAAACTATTACAAGAGAATATAAATAGGAATATAAAATAATTGGAGTTAAAGATGAGAAAAGAGGAAGAGAGTCAAATTTAATAAGAGGTAGTTATTTATTATAGTTTCCCCTCATATAATTCATTTTAGAAAGGTTTTTAGAAGTAAGAGGGGCTATTTAAAGCAACCTAAACACCAGTTCAAGATGCACCTATAAGACCATTCAAAGTACCTAGATGGAAGGATACTCTCCTATACTATAAGTAAGGTGAAATTATTCACCCTCCCGCCATATCCCTCATAAAGGAAGATCATATTATACAAAGGATAGAGGAGGAGCTTGTAGTCATAGGTGAACCTGAAGAAGACAATACAAGTGTCTATGATGAGAAGATCATGATGAGTAGCCCACTTCATTTAGAAGGGGAAGAGTTAGGTTTGGACTAGCCTTCTTGGCATGGCTTTGACACCAATGAAATGGATCATGATGAGTACAAACCTAAAGATTAAAATATAGAATATTTTGAATGGACTACTAAGGTCTATTCTACATAGATTAAGAAGAGGATCAAGGCCAGGTGTCTTGGGTGGGTACATTTCAAGATGAGATGCCCAATGAAGGCATCTCTAATAGTTTGGATCAATATAAAAGTAGATTAGCGCACAAAGTTGAGAAAGATAAGTGTAGTGTTTTGGACCCTAGATGGTCATATGAACCCTCATTTGCAGTTGAAGAATGAGATGAAACTTTGAGTGAGGTTGATGAATAAGACATTTTGAGTGAGGTTGATGAATAAGACATCTCAAGTGCTTAAGTGATGTAGTTTTATGAGCATACCAATAAAAAGAATCAAAATCATGATGAGTTAGACCTTGCTTAAAAATATGAGCTTCCCATCTCTTTAGAGGAAGAAGACCAATCTAGTTGTTATAGATTGAGTCTTGGTGAGGTTAAGATTGACATCCTTTCCAATGATCAAGAGGAGGATGCCTTCTTGGATGAACTTGAAGATTTTTTTTCAAGTTTGGATGAGCACCTATACCTTTAGGTAAGCAAGTCCAAGAAGTATCTGATCAAAATTTCCATATTAAACATGTTCCTAATGAGTCATTAGAGGTTACAATTCTAATTTTTGTCACATTGAAGGACTCATTTCCTCCCCAAGGAGACTATGATCTGATTTTGCCCAAAGAAAATAATGATGGGGTATATAAAAATAATAGCTAGGTGAAATTTGATTGCTCAATTTTCATATTGACAAGAGGATGCCCTATCAGGTACTTGGTCTGATTGAAGGATGAAAAAGAGGAGCCATCACATGTTATGATTATTTTAGAGAAAAAAATGAGTGATCAGATGAGGAGGTTAAAGGAGCCCTTGTAGTCTAATTTGGAGAAAACCTTGAAGAAATGGACTAGTATGTCTACATTGGAGACATGTTTGTCCCATTTCATCCTCTTGAGAGCATGTCAAAAGAGTCATTAGTCATGCATCACATCTCACATATCATGATCTCTCAAAAGCAATCTATTTTCCATCCTGATCCATCACAATTAAGTGATGATAAATATTTTCCATTTGATCCAAGGGGAAGAAACTTGTAAATTACAACCCTGTATATATTAGAGTAGTTTTAATGCTTTTATCTAAGTTCCTATGTGCATGTTTTTTAGTAGATTATTTATTATTCCTTTCTTATAAGTACCTACATGTACTTGCCTTTGTTGTTTTGTTTCGTTTTGTTCTTATTGCTTTAAAAAGAGTTATCTAGAGGTTGGAAACCAATTTTTGCTTTAGATCAATAAGTTATCTAGAAAAGGTCAGCCTTATTTCCAGCTTTAGATCAATATATTAAACAATATGAAGAGACTCCATGCCCAATAGAGTAGACAAGGTAAACGGTCTAGATTCTTAATCATAACATGCATGCTTCCCTATGAGTCACTAGAAATGTTGGCCAATTTTGGCCGACATATAGAGATTGAGATTATAGTAAAGATTCCATGGGTCTTTGTGTGGAGTAGGAGGTTGAACATAGTGCTAGATGAAATAAATGATCTAGACATCTCATGCATCCTAAAAATATTTTAAAACACCTTAATATAACTTAAATTTTAGTTTGTCTAAATTCAAGAAATTAGGTCTCCATGGTGGTCATAAAATTTAGGAACATGAATTAGGTTTTTCACAAGCCTTAATAGTTCATCTGAGCCTTGGAGATTCATGTAAAAGATCAAGCACAAGCATAAATGAACCAAACCATCATCAAGATGTCATGTACAAATGAATAGAACAATTCACTTATGTATTTTATAATTGTGTTTAGGAAGCCCTTGTGAGCTAAAGAATCACATGGGATTGAATTTCTTGGTGCCTAGTTCATCCTATGAAAGTTTCATGCCTTGGTGAGTTATCTAGCTCAAGTTATAAGCATGAAAAGATGACCTGCATAATGGAACATTCACATGAATGTCAAAATAAAGCTCACCATTTACCTATTGGGGTCTAAAATATTGATGCTCATGCAGACACCAATAATGGTCATATAAATGTCGAATGTAGGTGTGTGGACATCAAATTAAGGCCATGGAAAATAATTGTTGGGTTTTTAAAATCCTAATGATGATCATGCAGACATGAAATACATTCATGAAGATGTCAAATATAGTCATGTAAACATCAATTTTAATTTTTTGAGCTAGTCATTTGAGTTCAAATGGTGGGTCCCAGTAAGATCAAGGGTTCATTTTTACTCATACATCTTGATAAAATGGTGTGAGATTGAATCAACATGTCAAAGGACCAACGTGGTAGGAAATCAATAGACCGAGTTCATTCATATAATTTGAACCTAAAATGCACAAGAGGTAAAAAGGTTTGGATATAAAAATAAGGATCTATTAGACTAATAGTAATGAAGATAGTTAGGATCAATTTGATTAACTTGAGCAATATTTGATAGACAAAGTTGAATGAAGAACCAGTTTTCAACCAAGGCAAATAAGTCTTGTAGGGATCATCCCATTACCATTAAATCCTGATCAAATGCCATGAAAAGGACACATTGATGTAGTTAGATTAAACTAATATAAAAGGTGACCATTGAAGCTAAATATAGACATTTTGTTCAAATATTCATATCTTATAGGGCCCATTTTGTGATTATGTTTGCCATTCTTTAAAGGAGACCTATTTATGGTGAGTCCTCAATTTCTATAGATGATCAAAGGAAAAAATGTGTCTTTTAGACCTATTAGAGATCAAAAGGAGCTATGCAATCTATAGGTATAAATCAATATATGTCGATATAGAAAAACTAATAAAGGAGATTTGTTTTCCATCTATAGAAAAGATCTAGTTCTAAGATTTGATCGAGGGTAGATGTTTGTGATTATTGAAGAGGGTCCTCATCCTTTAGTATGGTCTTATTTTTGACAAACAGTCAACTAAAATAAATAAATCCATTATTCTACCAAACTCATGAGCATGGAAGTTTTATATTCAAGTAAGAGATGACATGAAGAATTAAATAAAAAGACCTAGTGGTTGGGACTTGTAGCCAAGAGCATTCAATGCATCCTAAGAGCCTATGGGGACTTTCCCACTTAGTAAGCCATGAGTAGTGTCTTGATTAATCAAAAGGTGGTAGAACATTCAAGAAAAAAGATATAATTTCAAAATTAATTAATGATATGGGATGGTGTGTTCCCTCTTTGATAGCATGCTCCCACATTTTTTCTCTCTCTCTCCCTTCTCCCATATATCCTAGTCTCATTCCCATTTAGGGGGTTCTCATATTTTAGAGTTTTTTCATCTTTCTAGGATACAAAGATACTCATTAGGAATTTTTAAAAATGGTGCTCATTTGATAATGCTAAACCCTATCAAAATATTATAAGAACTACCTCTTGAAGTAATAAGATTGAATCTTTTCCTATCTCTTGCCATTGATTAGTCCTTAGTATGCTTGTGCATGATGAATTATTGAAGGAGAATCTTCTTAGTTCATTGTCCTTCTTCTTGCCTTATTTAAGGTGTTTTAAAGCTATTACAAGTCTAGATTAATGTTTTATCTGAACCTCTTTGATGAAATAATTATGCAATTAGTGAGATTATGAGGTTGTGTGAACTATAGTTATCTTATGTTAATCTTGTGTGGGTTTAAGCTTTTGTGAGTGTCCATTTTATGTTTGGTGCATCACCCTGGTTAACTTCCTTAGGATCCCTTAAATATTATCTAACCCTTTTCCCTATGACAAACATTAGTTTAGGTGAGAATTAAGAGGAATCCATCTTTCTCCAGAGGTTCAACCCCATTATAGGTAACCCAAAGCCTAGGGTTATCCCAATATTATGGTATAATTTGAAAGGGTATAAAGAACCCTATCCAAAGGTAGATATTGAATCCATAATAGTTCTTAGTTATACACATAATTTGCTTATATAGATGACAAAAACATCTTATCTTACCTATAATGCTTACAATATACTTATATTATACCTCTTTAAGTTATGATATTATAAATGTATTGATACTCCTTGCAAACTAACATCTAACACAAAAACTTATCTTGCCTAGATGAAAGTGTCCAATGACCTAAAGTCATCCAATTTTAAATTAAAATTCATTACAATGGTTAATGTAAGTGATTAAAAGTGAGTTATCTCCTTATAGGATTGGTATAAATATAATATCAACCCTCATTCATTCCTCACCTAGGAACACCTATCAATCAAACCAAAAGAGAATTCAAGAAGATCTGAAGTTACCAAAATATTTCCAATTATTCCCTATTTTCATATAATTCAAATGAATAACCCAACTGCATGTCTAAAGTACTAAAGGAGTACTCATAAGGCCTTATTTTCCAAGTTACAAGATATGTCATTATTGTAATTAATGTACACATTGCATGATTGACACATAAGCCAATAGGTAGGGCATAAATACATGATTCTAAGGCCTTATTATATAGTATTATCTATATAGGAAGTTCCCCCTAATAGTGGGGCCATTATAGGTTAGATTGATACCATTATCCCACTAACCCATTTTCCCTAAGGTCACATTAAAGATAGAAAGCTAGTGTTTTGCCATTTCATAAGGAGTGATAGTCCATGACCTAGATATAAATGCACTATAGTGAAGGTGAATTAAAAAAAGCATCAAGATGGTCAAATCATATTTTAGTTCATATTCAATATTGGACACTAGTATTGAACCTAGATTGTAGGATCGATGTAACTATTCCAAGTTGATGTAACTATCTAAATAAACAGAGGCACGTAGAATCTAAAAATTGTTCTAAAATATACTTCCCACATAATTTCATATTATACTATATCTATATATTTATTAGCATCAGAACAAGATAATTACATCACTTATTTTTCTTTTATATATCTAGCATAGTTATACTTTCCATTTATAACTTATCTTAGTTTAACAAATTAAACATATGGTACATATGAGTTTATCACATTAATTGACATGATGTATATATGATATTCACTCTTTTTCACTATCATTTATATATAATTAACCTTATATACCCAAGTATGAACCACATCCAAATTAGAGTTTGATAATCAGCCACCACTAATAGAATGATGGTTTAACACTTCCTTGAATACCTCATCCAAAATGTCTCCATTTTTGGCACTATATAGGTATCATTCCCCATCCATTAACTCAACCTTGATGGTAAAACTAAGGGTTTGAGTTGTTTAGGAACACATTCAACACCATAAAAGGGTACTATCTAGTCTAATAGAATTAATAAATGGCACATAACTGAATGAAGTAATAAGTGGATCAACACTATAGTGAGAGGAATTTTGAAGTGTGTGACTAATAATTAATTTGCCCACATCCATAAAATTAAATTTCCTAAAATAAAAAAAATGATAGAAATTTTTCTCATAAGTACCATGATCCTTACCAAATCATACATAAAATTGATAGTGTTGCATACAATATTGAGATACCGTAGTCTACATGCATGCATCTAGTATTTCATGTCTCAATTTGACTAGATAAATAAACAAGTTTTAAAGCATCATGTAATAGATACAAAACTAATATATTTTTAGGAAAGAAATAAATAAAAAATATAAGGGATAAGAGACATAAGGGATACCAATAAAAAAGGAAAACTTTAGAAAAAACATTCATTAAACAAATAGAAAAAATCCATAAAAAATCATCAAAAAACCTAAAACCCAACCCAACCATAGATACAAAAAATAAGAACCAAAGATAAATTAAGGGTAAGGCTCCTTAGAGTGTGAGTATTCAACCAAATGTTTAGGATTAGTTGTGTCATTAATATTCCTACTTTATTATTTTTTGTAGTGTGCCCTAGTTCTCTTATTGGGGCATTTATTTGATACTTCCACGTCACTATTTTTAACCACAGTGAGTTTAGTCATAATTTTGGCAACATCTTTCTCTTATTTCTTCTTGACAAGACTAACTAGACCAAAGACATTATTTTCATGAGAAATATTCTTGTACTAAGTTGATTTTTCTTTTTTTCCATTACACTTATCTCTTTATTAAGGATTTGAGGTTTCCCCACTTTCCACCACCTAAGCTAGTGTCTTTAAATTTTAGGATCACCAATTGAGTCCTTAAGCTCTTCACAACATCTCTCATCTCATTGCATGATTATTTTTATTTAGATAGTTTACCCCCCAAGTTTTATATAATATCCTTAGTGTCTAAGATGTTTGTGTCCCCAACTAAGGGTAACTTAGAACTTTTCTCAAACTTACCCAAATTATTGCTCCCATTTTCTTTCGCATATGTTTTAATGATTTTAGTTTTAACCACCATAATAATTTTGGGTTCCTTTTATTTAATCAAAAACATATTATATATATATTTTATATTATTACTAAAAAGAGTTTAGGTGGATTTATTTGAGTCCTCCTCCTCCTAAGAGACTTCTAATTTGGTTTAGTGGAATCGTCCTCCTCTTGGGTCTTAGTTTCAGCCTGACCACTTACCTCCACTTTTTATTACCTATTTTTAACATTAATTTGTTACAAGACCTATTTCCCCTATAGTTTCATATCCCTCTTAATAATTAATAATATGAGGTCTTGATGCTAGATTTCAATGGTGGGATTCAACTTGAAGTAATTTATATAATATTCCAATGAATTTATCAAAAAGTATGGAAACTATTTTTTTCCCTTTGAAGTGATTTAACAAAATAAAGTGATGGGAGAAAATGACTCTAATCTTACCCTCCAAAGTGATATATTTCATGATTTGGAGGTATAATTTGAGCAACTTGCTTGGAAGGTCCACATATAAAAATACTTTATGCTTGAGCTCATCAATCTCATCACTATTAAAGAATATTTTTACTTTATATTCCTTTCATATTTTATCTTTGAATACCTTTGACCTTCATAACCCATTTGGTATTTTAGGTATCACAATTAAATAAAGAATTTAGCAAATGCTTAATTTAATAGATTGAGATACTAGAGATAATTGAGGAAGGAATATTCATTTTATAACCTAAAGAGGTATTTAAGACACAAATTATAGACAATGAACAAAGGATATTATACAAAAAAAATTGAAACCATAATAATTTGATTATAAAGGATGTAACATGGGATGATGAAGCATTCTTACAACAAAATCAAAATTTATTCAACACTGAGGGAAATGATTTTTGAATGGTAAGGGCATATTACACCCTTAACCTATAACATGTCTATGGATATGTGTAGGTGATTTTTAGTCTACATCACCTCTTATCTTATCTTTTAACATTTTTATATGTTATCATATTTTTAGTAAGGACAACATATAGAGTAAACATAGCCTAAGTAGGGGACATATAAGAATGAGTGGTTAGTAATTGATGAACATATTACGTTTTTTATCTCTTATTTAATGATTATTAAATTTACCCCTTTGAAGTGGCTTAATATTGTTTATCAATTATTATACCCTATGATCAATTAATGGTGTGGATATTCTTATTTTGTTTTCATTATTACATTATATTTTTATTGTTATACTCATCACATTTGCATTTATATACATTGTTGTGAGCTTACTTGATATATTTGATAATTTCATTACATAACCAAAAATATTAAACTCTTAGATAATGAAATATTCCAACTAAAGTTGTAGGTCATCTAGATCAACTCTAACAAGAAGCTTTCAAACCACTTATTGTAATAAAGATTAAGTGTAAAGATAACATACGAACTTTAAATCTAAGAATCCATTCAAAATATAACAATATTACTCTATTCATATCTTCCATTCCATATTTTACTAAATAATTATTTTCAATAGTGTTAGTTAGGTCCCATCAATACAATCAACAAATATCATTTCTAACAAGTTTTCATTAGTACTTTTTGTAACTAATTTTCATATGTATGATAATAAAAATAGTATTAAAGTAAGGAATTTCATAGATATAATAGGTATAAATTCACTTATTCTATATAATTTAACATTTAATTTTTAATTCAAGTTTTCATACTATAATCTTAATACTCATGCCAAAAAATGAAAGAAATAATATATTCTAAATTAAACAAATGTATAGTTCTCAATTCCTATAATATGGTAAATAATGTGTAAAATGTTGCTATTAATTTATTCATACCAATGACTAAAATTTAGAACCAACAAATATACTTAGATAATTATAAAAGAAGGGATGATATCTCACATAGCTCATCATGTTTATAGACTCTAAACATAGTTTAGGTATGCCAAATTAAGGAGAAAGGAATAGTTATTTCATGTAATTATTAATACAAAAATGATTTCAACCAAATTCATGCAAGTGGCATAGAGCTATAACATAATTTACCACTATCCTAGGTCTCACTCAATCATAATAAGTTATACCCTATACTATTAACCCTTATTTCCAAGTGACACTTCATAGTATGATTAAATTATATTCAAATATCAAAATAAACATTCACATATATATTTAATCAATGTACAAGTAGTACCTAAAGTATATTATTATACATACTTACCACAAGGGTTTTATGAAAAAACATAGGCATTCATAAAAATAAAGTATTGTAAAGGTTACATAACATTCATAACATTATCCTCTAAGGAATAATACTATCACATTTATTAAGGGGATATCATTCTTATGTTTTTATAAGGTTAGTAGGGGTCTTGATGCTTAATTGACTATGATTTAAGTTATACAATCACACAATTACATATATATAATATCTTTTTTATATATTGATAAATAGTTTTGAATGGACCATATCCTATTATATATGTTATTGTATATATAATAACATTTCATTCATGATTAAAGTCACCTGTTATAAAGGCATTAGACTATCAAAATATCAACCCTTTTAGTTTATCACATGGAGGTTCATGTGTTGGATATGATATAAAATGGCATGTAAGTTATGAATCCATTATTGTTTAAATAATTAAACTAAATATTTATATCATACATGAGAAAATATACTACTATTACAATTTGATTTTTTTTCTAGATTTTCAATAAACCATAGTTTCATTAAATCTAGACATATTATTGTCTAGATTAAAACCTATAGGTGTATTTACTAGTTTTTATAGTACTATATTGTAATTTAGTTTTTCCATCATTGGTTTCCAATTTATATCTTATTATAATTATATATAAAATAATAATATTGCAATAAAACATATAGTATATTCTAATTTAAAATGGATACTGATAGTATAGATTCTAAAGTATACATTTAGATCTAACAAAATGTTGGTTAATAGTTCAAGTATTCTCCCTTTAGAATTATGTATTTTCAAAATAAAAAGGAAAAATGTTATGTACATAGCCAAGTAATTCTACTACATGTTTGAATTCTAGTCTAATATACTTAACCACTTACTCAAATAAACTATTAACCAACATTCTCAATAATTAACCCTTATAAGACATAGTAACCAAATATAGGGGTTAACACAATAGTATTGTGTCCAATATAAAATTTGAATTATAATTTACAGGTAAGACAATTAACAAGTGAAAATCCAATATCAACTTAAAAATGGATATAAAATCCATTTATTTATTTTCATATGAATAATATATTATCTAACAATAATCCACAATACTCATTAATTGTGTTTACATTAGTAAAACCAGTATAATCATAACAGTCAAGATCATATCCTAACAAAATTAAATTTATTTATAATCAATACAATCAATTCTCACTTTTAGGTAACAACTAAATAGATAAAATTTATAATACAACTAAGTATATTCATCAGTTACATCAACCATAACATCTTCACTATGTAATTATTGAAGGAAATCATAAATGATTAAGATGAGCCCATTTATGGTTGTCCCTTAATACACCAAACATTATCCCAAGGATGAAGTAGTCCCTCAAACAAATAAAAGAAAATAGTAAATGCATATGAAAGTATAAAGGAGTAAGAAATAAAGTGTATTTATTTTTCCACCAAGAAAATAGAAAAAAATGGTTTCCAATAAATAGAATAAATATTACAATGAACCACAAAAAAAATGAGCTCATAAATCCAAGGTTTCTAGCCCAACATTAATGGAAATGATCTAATGGTAAAATACATATTAATATCTTATATCCATCTTATTTCACTATCAAGATAAAATTCAAATTTTTATCAAAAGTCATTTTAGAATCCACTGGCATTTCACAAATAAAAAACAATATTAAATAACATAAACTCAAATACAAATTACACCAACTACCTATTCAAAAATAACATAGATAAATGTGACAATATTACATAAAATGTAATTTAGGACACACATGATCCTCCCATATACATATAAACACTATAGATTAAGGTTGTATCAAGCCCATAACCTTTAAAATAAGGTTTCTCTCAAAATTGAATAGCTCTGAGTGTTATTGGATGAATGCTTCAACCTTACATGTTTTATTCTTTATAGTTATATTAGTCCACTTGATAAAATTATCCTTAATTTGCATTTTTAATATCCTTTAATTAAATGCCTAAAAGATCTCCTTTTGTTAAAAATTTAATTTTCCTTCCTCATCCAATTTTGGGAAATTAGTCTATATGATGATGCCCAATATCAATTTTATGGTTGACTAAGCCAAACTTGGAGACAAGTAAATTGTGGTTTAATTCACCATTATATATTAAAATACTTATATTTAATAACACAATGAAATTAAGTTGAAGGTTGATATGAAAAAATGTAACTTCTATTTAGAATGTAGAATAGGGAATGTACAAATGTGTAAAAATGTAAAAATAAGGATAAGAGAGTATGATATTATGTTAGAAGGAGAATACATCCATATTGATCTCCTAGGTTGTTATGAAATAAATATATAATAAATTATAATAGTATATTGGATAAAAATCTAGGACACTGAAGTGTTTCTATGTTTCTCATAGTGATTATTGTGTGTGTGTGTGTGTGTGTGTGTGTGTGTGTGTGTGTGTGTGTGTGTGTGTGTGTGTGTGTGTGTGTGTGTGTGTGTGTGTGTGGGCGCGTGCACGTGTGTGTGTGTGTGTAAGATGAGAATTATAACTAAAAATAGGTGAAAGAGATATGGTTATGACTCTTTTCATCTTACATAACAATTTAAAAATTATGATCCAACATGTGAACTAATACGAATATACTATAATATTATGTAGTGTCAAGTATGTCATCTAGCATATCCTATGGAATTGAAGTGATAACTAGAGAATTTGATGTGTAATGGTTATACACAAATATATATTGGTAAGTGGTAAGAAAAGAATCAATGTGTAAGTTTATTGAAATTATATATTATATTAAAGGTGTGCATAAGTATAAAGTAAGTTGTGATCACTAGGATTTTTTCACAACATCACAAGAGCTACAAATAAAACATGGTGATGTGTGGTGATATAGAATCTGTGATTATTTAAACATGAAAACTTTAAGACTGTATAATTTTTTAATGTTTTTACAAGGTGTATGATAATCATGGGTTTGTAAAAATAATGCATAGCAAGTAATCAAGGTACTATGGGACTTAGGAGTACACATGAAGTATCATGAAAGTTGTAAAAAAATAAAGAGTTATGCAATGTGTTTCAAGGTGTTATGCCACCAGTGTGTGTTAACATAAGGATTTATACTAAACATGAGATTTTTTAATGCGAGGATGCTAAATTTAGCATCATAATTGAGGATTCTTTCATGTATATGATCCATGATGAGATGGTATAAAATTTTATACACATATCATTCACCCTTTCTTGAGAAGTAATGGTATTCATCATGATAGAGGTTAGCTATGACAATTGAATGTGAATCTACTAAATTTTGTACCACTTATCTTAATCAACATATTTTCTAGCCTTGACTACTCAAAATAATTTATGAGTGTAAGATAGGTTCTTGTATTTGTCACTTTGATGATTTTATCTTTGACCACAATATGCAAGTACTCAATATTTAAATTAGAAAGATGTGCTTACAATGTTGGATCAAGAAGTGGGGAAATGTAAGGCTCGAGGAGATCAAATTTGAATGTTGGGTACACATCCAAGTATGGGGGAATTAATAATTAAGGTTATCTCATTAGGTGTGTGAATAATTATGAAAAGACAATAAAACAAAGGATTATTATTTCAATGTGGACCTTTGAAGTATTTTATTGAAGGTAGAACCAAAATTTATCAACAAATCATAATGCATAAGGTTTTTGATGTGAATCATGAATCTCATTTTAATATTTCATATGAATGATAGATAATACACTAAAATAATAATGAATATATTGTATGTGGCATAAAAATTATCATATTTAACCATTTTTGTTTCCTTTACATAAGAATCAGTGACACCCAATGAACATAAGTAACTATTTAAAGTTGTTATAAGATGAAAATATAGACATGTCTATAATGAAATATTCCATGTATAAATATGACGAGATTGGTTATAGGAATGTTGGATTTAGACGATTTTTTCATCCCAAGTGTGTTCATGTGCATGATTGTATATGAAATTAATTTAACAAGTGTGAAGTTGACAACTTCTATTTATCAATCTATATATGAATGGAAAGTATTCAATTGATCCAAACGTGTACCCATCAAATCTAAAAATTATTTGTATAAATTAATTAAAAACTTAAGGATCTCAATTACATATGATGGATGTTGATACTCCAATGTGTACCATACATGGCTGAAGAAAGCTTTCACAATTCTATCTACATTGATGTCCTTCTTGTAGGCAATCATGATAGCCATGTTCAAAACATATCCAATAAAAAGACCACATCATGTTAGCTATTTATCATATATAGTCCAATCATGAAATCCATGATGTTGGATTCCAACCAATTGGATGGAGCCAATAGAGGTGCATAAAATTCCATTCTTCCTATTCATAGGTTTTCAAATGTAACAAGGAATGTAAAAATTGACATGGAGATATATATTTATGGACATGAGTGGCCAGAGTAATTGTGATTTCAATGTAAATAGAGTCTTTTTAGCTCTAAAATTTATTAATGTTTTGGTATAGTGAGTTTCCCAAATGAATCTCAAGTGAGGTATGCCATAAAGTACACAAATTTGACCAAGATTGTATATAGAATTTTATTGATGGTATAAAAATGACTAGAATGTAGGTTTGAAATAAGTACTTATCAGATGAGTAGAATGGTACCAAATATAAAAATTTATGACCATATGTATCCAACACTATGAGTAGTGCATGGATCAATGGTTGAGTGAAGAAATATTTTACTTTATTTTACTTTCCCTTCTTGTGTTTGATCATGAGATGGAACCATTAAAATTAATCAAACCATTTAATATGGCATACATTTTCAAACTTTATATATTTTTTCAAGAATATAAATGGATTTTGATTATAATTTAGTGACACCATTACTTTAAATTTTTAAATAATAACATATAATAATTTCCCATAGGTGGAGTACAAGTAAAAATTGTTATAGATTATCTATTAGCGAAATGAAATAATATTCCCATTTTTCATGATTAATAAACCAATTGAATATAAAAATGCATTGGTGTGAATTTAAAATGAGTGTGCAATGGCATGCATTATAATAATAGGAATTGTGTAGAGGCATTATTTGAGGACCTCAAAGGCACACTATTATGCATGTGTCTAGATAAATTTATATTTGTTGCACATGGTTTGATTAAGAGGCCATATGATATGAGATAATCTAAAAAGAAACATGTGGTATAATTTTAAAAGTCTTGGAAAGCTCCTCAAATATATGAGATTGTGTGAGATAAGCCAACCCTAGATTTACTTGACCTTCTTTAGGCGTGCATGCATATCATAATGGTTGATGATGTATCTAAAATATTATATGCTTGTGATATCAAATAAACACTTACTCAAGTTTCAATGAAACTTGTGTTTTTAAAGAGTGTTGAGTATGTGAGAGACATGATCTAAGTGAAATTCCCAAGTATTGATAAATACAATGCTGTCATATAATTATACAACTATGAATGAGTTTAGAAATGAACAAATTATTTTATCCATCAAGAAAATCAATGTGGTTGGGGCATTGGTCAGGTGGAAAGGCATGACCAACCATTCATAGAATTATTCCTATGTCTTTAAGGTTGTCCTTTAGATTTGTTTAGGGTGGACTAAAACATGGTGGTATCTTGAATTTAAGTAAATATTAGTGAAGTATGCAATTCTTTGGAACTAATATAGAAAGTCATCAATGGGTGGAGGAAATTGATTCTTCACCACAATTGTTTTTAAATGTGTGATATTATATGAATAAGTTCCAAGTCCCATCATTAGTAGGAGAAATTACTATCATACGTACATAAAGAAAAGAGATTCACCTTATCTTTCTTTGATCAAGTATATTTTGTATTAGGCATGATATTTCATCATTATCTTGGAGTGACCTATGTTGAATTTAGATGTGTGGAAGAGAGGATATAAGAAACAAATTGATTTTATGTTTTACTATGCAATGTACTAGGAGACCTTTGAGCTCTATTAAGACTTCACCATACCATTTTTTAGCAATTTAAATTATTTTTGTTGTAAAATTATTTGTGTTGAGTACATCACCAATGATTTAACATATTTTCACATAGGTATCTTAGGCTGAACCAAAATTAATAATAAATTATGCTTGTATAATTTCAGCTAGCATCATTGTTTGGAAAATACTAGTGTGACCTTGGGCAAAGGTGATGATTTAAAGAGGTTATATAACTACTCTTTGACATGAAGAATATTCATTTCTTAAACTTCACTTGATATGTTTTATAACTATCGATCAAGTAGCTCCTTTCCAATAGTATGCCCTAGACCTTCAGAATTGTAATGACATAAGAAAAAATATCATCCATTGATTTTAACTTGTATTAAAAAAATTATTATCACTAGAATTATATATCTTATCCAAACTCCAGCCTTTTAGAGTAGGTTGTTTACCTTATCTCAAGTTCATCTAGGTATTTATTTATTCCCGCCCATTTATCTGTAGATATTTCATTTATCTTATTTTATATATTATGAGACATTACATAGTTCTCACATATTATGGGGACATTTTCTAGTTGTATATATCCTTTAGGGATAGTTATCTCTCAGTCTTAATTTTGATCTCCTATCTTGATATTTTAGTTATATTTGATCTATTATCTTTCTCTATTAGTTATGATTGATCTTCCTTGCCTGTAAATGTATGGCACATTCATTATATTTGACAAGATCTAGATATATAGAGGATTTATCAGTGTATGATTTATTTATATATAATAGACTAAGATATTGTTTGATCAATGCATCAATGGATTTTAATATGTTAATGGTTTTTAGATGTTATCTTGGGTGAGAGTTTAATAAACTCTTTTATGGTATTAGAGCCTCTTTCAAGTATTCATAATCCAATGTAGTCTATGATGATCTTTTGTGTATCCTCTTAAGAGATATATAATTAAAAGATGGTATTATCTTGACTTACTAATTATGTTATTATCTTCCATTATCTATACATGGTCCTAATAATCAGAAATGTGTGCAATAAATTATAGTTTCTAGTGAGTTCCTTTTTATGTGTTTTTGATTATAGGTAAATTATAGATAGTTCAAGTGTAAATAAAATATCACCAATGCATCCATATTATTCGAGAAATATATAATCACCTCTAATTTTTTCCCAGTTGGATATTAGAGGTAAGATTTGCAAGTTTTTGATTTTTTTGGAAACAGAGCGGAGGAGTAATGTCTGTGCGCGGGGAAGGGCACGAGGGGGATCCGACGGCAGGAGACCAGGCAGCAGGGCTCAGGCGGAATGGTAGTGGGTTGGAAGGAAAGGACTTGGACCAAACATCAGTATATTCCAGTGAGAAGATAAAGCTGAATAAAATTAATGGATGTTTGCTCAGAAGGCAGGATCATCCTGTCCTAGTCATTCCTCAAGAAACAGTTCAGGAGGACATTGCTTACCTCTCTTCACATACATTGATATGCAAGTTCCTAGGAATTAGAATCCCTCAGCCAGCTTTGGAATCCTGGGTTAGGCGCTCCTGGGTAGTTGACAGAGATTTTGACATTATGTTAGCAGGGAACAATTACTTCCTGGTAAGTTTTTCCTCGGTAGCGGATCGTAATCGCATTTTTGAAGGGGGTCCTTACTTTTATGAACGAGCAGGCCTTTTTCTCAAACCATGGCATGTTGGTTTTAATACGGCTGAGGATCTTCCAGCCTGTGTCCCGGTCTGGGTGAGGCTCCCATGGCTACCACTGGAATTCTGGCGGGAAGACATCCTCAAACAGATAGCGGCCTTGTTGGGAACACCAACAGCGATTGCGCATCAATCTTTAGATAATAAATTCATTACTTATGCTCGGGTCTGTGTAGACATGGATTTATCCAAGCCTCTTCCTGATTCTTTGGAGATTTGTTTGGGCTCACTAACATGGATTCAGCAGATTGACTATGAATCCATTCCTTTCAGATGCAGAATTTGTCATGCTTATGGACATTTACATAGACAATGCCCTCTGGCTACCAAAGACGAAGGATGAATGCCAAAACCTCCAACGCCATCTTCAGTTCCTACTAATAAGGCTAAAACCCAACCGGACTACCTGAGCAAAGGCAAGAATCCGATCCCTGGTGGTTTGGCGCAGATTTCTGTGGATCAATTCAATAGTGGAGTGGAGGACTTTATTCCAGTTAGGAAGCGAGCTAGAGGCCGAGGTTCGAGGCGAGGGACTGCAGAAAGGCATTTGGAACAGGGTTTTAACAAGTTTGAGGCCCTTGATAATATGGTTATTGAGGAGGGTCTTCTTATGTAAGATCTTGGAGAAGCTTCCAGACAGCAGAAGCAGTTGCCAGATTCCTTGGGGGGGCAGGATAGGATGGACCTTACACCTCTAGCAGAACCTCTGGCTCTAGAGGAAGGGCAGCATGAGTGTGTGAATGAGCTTAAGGAGAAAGAAGTAAAATGGAAAGATTTGGTGAAGGAGGGTGATGCATGGAAAAAAGACAAAAATTTAGCTTTGGCCCTGGGGCTAAGTCAAAAACAATTCAAAAAGGTCACACCATCCGCTAATCCTAAAGTGGGTCAGAAGAAAGATCAGGATAAACTCAAAATTACAAGTGACTTATTGGTGGAATCTGGGGTTGTTAAGCCCTTGGAAGAGCATTTCTCCCAATCCACCCAATGATAGTTTTATCTTGGAATGCAAGGGGTTTGAACAGCTACCCCAAACAGAAAGCTATTCATAGTTTGGTGTGGGACCACTCTCCTGATATCTTTTGCATCTAGGAGACGAAGCTTACTGTTGATTCTCTAATTGCATGTATGCCAAATAGTTGGCATTTTGGGCAATGGCAGTGTGTTGGAGCTAGAGGCACCTCGGGAGGACTTGCTATGGGATGGGACCAGAGGAAAATCATTCCACAACATTGGGTTACCTGTATTTCAGCCTTGTGTATGATTGCCTCCTCTTTGGAAACCGGTGACTTATGCCTGGTCACTACAGTCTATGCACCGGCTAACATGGAGGGGCAGCAACAGCTTTGGTCACATATCTGGTACATCCGACAATGTTTTCCTTACTTACCGTGGATAATAGCTGGGGACTTTAATGTTGTTATGAGCTTGGAGGAGAAGCATGGTGGATCAAGCCATTTAGGCTCCTCTTCTAAGTACCTTCACCATAACATTGAAGTGCTTCGTGTCTCTGATGTGAAACCCTCCAACGGGCTTTTTACTTGGAGCAACCGAAGAACAGGTAAGGATGCCATTTTAGAGCATCTTGATAGATTTTTAGTTTCTTCTTTCTGGCATTCTAGCGCTTTTGCTCTCACTTGTGAGATCTTGGATGGGAGGGGTTCGGACCACTAGCCGATTAAACTTTCCATAGGCTGGATAGGAGGTCCTAGAAAGCCCCCTTTCAAATTCCAGTTGATGTGGCTCTGAGATCTTTCTCTTCATGATCTCATAAGCCAATGGTGGAGACAGGGAGCCCCACCTTATGGCACAGCTATGTACTCCTTCTTGAAAAAGCTTCAATATGTTAAAAGGAAACTCCAGATATGGAATAGGATTTGTTTTGGGGATTTACATAGTCAGAAGAAGAAAGCACAAGATCAGTTGGATGACATTACTAGGCAAATAAGAGAAACTGGGCTTTCGGAGGACCTTCGCCGGATGGAAGCTAGAGCAGCTAATACACTTGCTGAATGGGAACTTCGGGAGGAGATCTATTGGAAATAGAAGGCCCACAATGATTGGCTTCAGGAAGGAGATAAGAACACTACCTTTTTTCACAATTCTATGCAAGGGAGGCGAAATGGTAATTTTATTACTTCGCTTATTACTCAGGATGGAACACACCTCTCCTCCTCCCAAGATATTAGCAGAGAAGCTGTCCGGTATTTTGCAAAACTTTTTGACAGTGATACTTTGCCAGATGAAGGGGCAGAAAATGTAGTGCTGTCTTGTATTCCATCCTTGGTGGATGATAGAATGAATGAAGAGCTCATGCGTCCGATTGAGAGTGCTGAAGTGGAGGAAGCGTTGTTTAGCATGAAGAAAGCTAAGGCCCCTGGTCCTGACGGATTTCTAGCTGATTTTTTCCAAGAGTTCTGGAGTATAATTAAGCAAGACTTGATGAGTGTCATACAGGAGTCTTATTCTAGTAAGGAAATGCTACGTGCATTGAATGCTACTTTTTTGGTGCTTATCCCGAAGAAGGAACAAGCAAATAAGATAGAAATGTATAGACCCATTGCCCTTTGAAATGTTATCTACAAAGTGATTACTAAGCTTATTGCACAAAGGCTGAAAAGGCTCCTCCCCAATCTTATTTCAGAGGAACAAGGAGGTTTCATGGTAGGTAAACAAATTCTGGATGGGGTGGTGATAGCTTCGGAAGCTATTCATTCCATGAAGATGTCCCAAGAGAGGGCTATGTTTATCAAGCTTGATCTCGCCAAAGCCTATGACAGAGTTAGCTGGAGGTTCTTACAAAAAATTCTCTTAGCTTTCGGTTTCAAGCAGGATTGGACTAGGTGGGTGTTAAGCTGTGTTACCACACCTTCCTTCTCGGTTCTGGTGAATGGAGCCCCAACGGAACTTTTTGGTGTGTCTAGAGGACTACGACAAGGGGACCCTATCTCTCCTTACTTGTTTATTCTCATGGCCGAAGGGCTTGGGAGGCTCTTCAACTGCCAGGTTTCTCAGAATGTTATCTGGGGATGGAAATGGGAGAGAGGGGTAACCACCTTGTCCCACCTCCAATTTGTTGATGACACTATCCTAGCTGGGGAAGCCCGGATCTAGGAAGCAGAAGCTTTCCGCATCACTCTTGATATTTATTTGGCAGTGTCGGGGCAGCAGATTAGTGAGCAGAAATCTTCAATTTATTTCTTTAACACTCCTGAGGCTGTCCAGAGGAGAATAGCTGCCATTCTTCGGTTCCAGATTCAGACTCTCCCAGTGGTTTACTTAGGGGTTCCTATTGTGGTTGGGCATCAACCCAGGATGTTTTGGCAGAATATTCTTGACAGGTTGAGACAGAAGGTAAGTCATTGGACCTATAGATGGCTTTCTACAGTAGGTAGGGTGATTTTGTTACAATCGGTTATTCAGGCTCTACCAATTTACCGGAGCATGGTTCAGAATGCACCAGCTTACTTTCTAAAAGAGTATGATGCTCTTTCTAGGAAGTTTCTGTGGGGGGGAAATCTGCAAAATTCTAAATGGAGTCTTGTTAGATGGGACTTAGTGTGCAGGCCTAAGCAGGATGGTGGCCTGGGATTACGCTCAGCTATTCTGGCTAGCCAAGCTCTGGCTGCAAAGCTTTACTGGCGCTGGTGTACTAGCCATTCTGCCTTATGGGCTAGAATCCTGACAGCCAAATACCTTCCGGGCATTAATATTCATGATATTGCCAGATTTCCTCTTGAGGGGAGGGGGTCCATGATATGGGATACCCTTAAGCATGGAGCGCATTTGGTGAAGCAAGGCCTGTTCTGGATGTGCCGCAGTGGGTCTGAGACCTTATTCTGGGAGGACTCCTGGGATGGTTCACCCCCACTTCTTCAGTCACACTCGCATTTGCAAACTCTTGCGGACTCCTTTCATGTTGGTGGTTGGAGTTCGGTGAGGTAGTACAAGGAACCTTACAATATGGGTACTACCATTGGATACAGGTGGAAACAGTCCTCTGACTGGCCTCTCGGGGGTTCGGAGGAGGAATGCGAGGAATTATCCCTCATTCTTGAGACTAGAAGGTGTTCTGTGTTGCAAGGAAGTGATAAATTGGCTTGGAGTGGTGATTCTACAGGGCAATACTCCGTGGCTGCTGGTTATAAGTCTTTGCTGGAGCAAACGGGGGAAGCAGGACTATTTCAATGGGGGAAGAAAGTCTAGAACCGAATGGCGTGGCCCAAATGTAATTTTTTTCTCTGGCTCCTCACACACAATAGGTGCCTCACCTAGGATAATCTTTGTTGTAGAGGATTTTAGGGACCATCCATTTGTGTGATGTGTTATAGCAACGAGGAGACAGGGGCACATTTATTCTTCCAGTGTAATTTTGCTAAACGGTTATGGCACCTGTGGTGGAGTGCGTGGAGAACACCCTGCAGGCATGTCTCTTCTTTAAAGGAATTTTGGGATCAAATGGGCAGCACCCCTGTTAAAAATACTCTGTTACAGAATGTCTGGGAGGTGGGACCTTCCTTCATTCTGTGGAATTTGTGGCTGGAGTGGAATAGGCGAATCTTCAGGGGAGCGCGGACTGAGCTGAAGCTGCTGTGGAATAAGGTAATAATGGCGATGCAAGAAACTATTCTTGCCAAGTGTGCACTTGACAACAGTTTGGAGCAGGAGGCGGCGGGAGTGTTCGAGGGCTTGGGGATTATCTTCCCTGGAGGTGACGTGGAGAGGAAGTTCAACCGGCTGGCGAACTGTAGGACCAAGAAGGCTCGGCCGATAAGCAGAAGTGGACAGTGGGCGCTCCCAACAGCTGGTTGGATTAAAGTTAATACAGATGGGTCTTCCCGTGGGAACCCAGGGGATGCAGGAATAGGAGGTATCACCCGGGATAGCTCAGGGAACATCAAATTCTTGTTTTCCATTTACAAAGGCTGGTATACAAATAACCGGATGGAAGCTGGGGCCATTCTAGAAGCTGTGGAGAGCTGCTGTCGACGTGGTTTACTCAATGTCATTTGTGAATCTGATTCACAAGTTGTAGTTGATTTGTTGAACAAGGGTGATTCAGGTAAGACTGACTGGTATTTACAAACCATTATTCAGCAGATTAAGCATTTAAGTTCTTTGAATTCGATTTCCTTCCAACACATTCCGCGGGAGTGGAATGAGGTTGCAGATTGCCTTGCGAAGTGGGCCACGGAGAATGGGACATTCTGGAACATTACTGAGGAAGCTAACCTCCCTCCGAATCTGTATCAAAAACTGGTCCATCTGGTGGAATAGGAGAAAAATGTGTAATTGGTGTTTTGCTTCGATTCTGAATAAATTTTTACCCCCTTTTTAGTTAAAAAAGATTTGCAAGTTTTTTGCAAATCTATTTTTTGATTAAAAAATGCATGTTATTTTTCCTATTTTGGTAAAATAGTAAACAATTGCATAAAACATTTTATAGGTTCTATGCACCTTGTTTTATAATTTGGAGAACATTTATAAACTATTAGTTTTATTAAGAATTGTAATTTTAATCACAATTTCACTAATTATTGTACCATTCTAAAAATAATTTTGTTATTTCTTTAATTTTGGGAAAACTATAAACATTCGCTTAAAACAATTTTTAGGTTTTGTAAGCCATATTTTCAGATTTTCAAAACATTTTGAATTTTTTAATTTCATTAAGAATTAAAAATTTTATTTTAGTTTTACTAACTCTATTACTATTCACTAAAAAAATTCTTGTGGGGAGATTTTTCAAATGGAATTTTTTATTGTTTTTTATTTTCTAAAACAATATATATAGATTTTTTTTTTACTAAAAATAATATTTTATATTTAGGATACATAAGGAGATATTATATTTTTTTATTGAATGGTCACATACCTTTTTCTAATCTTGTTTGTCAAAGATCAAATGGTGAGGACTAGTTTGACTGGTGGCCAAACCCCCTCACAAGCAAATAAGGTTTGTTCTTAATTAATTTCACCATCTCGATTACATTCTAACATGGATACATTATTGGCTAATCTTGACGTCCCATTTGATTTGTACTTGTTTGTACCCTCTTGGCCCATAATGCTTCCTTATTTCTGGAGTAGCTCATGATTTATGATGACTTCATCGACATGTGTGCAGCCTCCTAATTTGTAGATATTCTAGTGTATATAATTTCTTAATTGTTTTCATTTTGTGTTTTTTGGGATATATTATACTCTCATTAAATTATAAATTGTCATTATGGGTTTTATTTTATAACCTATTCTACCTTTATGCCTATGTACCTTAGTTTGTGCACCATTTACTATTTCGATTTCTAGTCTCTTCCATCACCACCAGAGCTAACTCTTTTATGATATTAGATCAGTGTGAAGAAAAATGTCCTTATGGATGCCAATCTATCCTTCTATAATATGTCAATGTTTAGTAGCTATAACTACCAAGTCAAATTAATAATGGTGTTGAATATGAGGTAATGCTTCCTTAGGTTCATCATTATACCTAGTATTCTATAGTGTAATGTCAATGTTAAAACATCTTTGTATTCAAAACCATTCTTAATTTGACCTAGTTAGTATAACAACTCAACATCCATGCATTCTAATAATATGGATTGGCATCCATGGGGACACTTGACTTCACATTAAATCCTTTTTTTATGCATGCGTACCTTATGAGGCCTTGTTGTCACTTCCATTTCCTATATTTTTTCTTGAAAGGAGGAGTTTTTCTTATGGGTTTTCTTCCTTTCTCCATTTTATGAGATATTTATTCATGGATATATCGTACATGAGTACTTGATTATGCCTTATTATCAGGACTCATGTTGTGGATATGAAACTTTATTTTTGGCCCCTAACTTCACTTGAGGGGGGTGTTAGAGTGGTTTATTTATTGTAGCTCATGTTCACTTAGGTATTTATTCAGTCTCACCCACTTATACTTGGATATTTTATTTATCTTATTTTATATATTATGAGATATTACAATTTATCTCTTATATATTATAGGTTTATCCTTTAGGTATAGTTATCTCTTATTTTTTGGTTCTATCTCTTAGCTTGATCTCTTAGTTATGTTTGATCTCTTAGCTCTCTTTATTTGTTATGATTGATCTTCCTTGTCTATTTATGTAATGCAAATTTATTATATTTGACAAGATCTATAGATATAGAATATTTATCATTATATGATTTATTTATGTATAATACAAAAATATTGTTTATCAATGCATCAGTGGATTTTATTGTGTTAATTATTTGTATATTTGAAATTATCCATATTAATATGAATTATAATACTTTGAAACACATTTTTTAAAATGATGATATGATAATTCTTAGTATTAATGATTACAAGAATAAAGTATCCTTTTATCAAAAAAAATTAATGGATGAGATACTTTCATTCCTTTCAATTGTTTGGTGTCATGGACTAGTGATCATACATGAACTATCTAGATGAGTGTCATTTATAGCTCTAGTATGCCTAATGTATATTTTACAAGTAGACATTATTGTGCATAATATTTAGAGTCATTATTAGTGTGTGGTGATGCTTATGACACCATATGTCACCTAGATTCTTATTTATTTTGTATAAGTTAGAAATCACATGATCATTTGAGTTTTGTGTGGCCTTAGTAGGTTTTTTCCCTTTACAATAAACATTAGTATTTTATACATGAGGGGAGATGAGGTGTTATGTATGGGTTAGATATAGTGCATGAAAATGGATGAAGAGATTAAATTCTACTTCATATTGGATTTATATTTATTTTAATGTGGCATTGAAATAATAATTATCCAAGGAGTCAAAAATCAAAAATTTCATATTTTTATTAATATAAGGTGAGAGTCTATTGATTTAATTCAACACATTATTTTTTTAATGCAATTTCATGTAAAAAATATGACATATGCATGAAACTCAATGGTATAGTAATAAATTGACTTCTCTTTACACTAATTCACATGTTGGAACTTTATATATTCATAATTGAAGTTGTAGATAACAAAATAATCATACTTTAATGTGTCAACAAAATTATTCCAAGATAAGATCAAAACATCATCTTACGCATATTATGCATTATTAATGTTTAACATAAATAAACCACTAGAATGGAAACTTTTAGTATAGTGAAGGTAATATTCACATCATCAGTGAATAAGTTCACTATTTTTTTTTCCATGAGATATAGGATCCAAACATACAATATGATAACATAGATAAATGTGATTGATAAGATAAAATAAAATATGATGTAAACCACATATTATCCACATATATCCATAGACACTATGTAGGGTAATATTTGGCATTCATATCCACTTTAAAAAAATATTTCCCTAAATGTTCACTAAATCTATATGCTTCTATATAATTATCCATCCTCTCATATTGCATCCTCACTAGTTAGATTTTTCAACTTGATCAAATTTTAGTTAATCTCCCTTGTTCACAACCTTTTATTATGTTTATTAAGGATATCCTTAGGTTCAAAAATGACTATGCCTACCTCATCTAACTTTCATAACTCAATATGTATATATATTTGTTTTATAATTAAAATATTTAAGTAAAATAAATGAAATAATTTATGTACATGTACACAAAAAAAATTACATGGCAAAACATTTCTAGAAAGAACTGATAATGATGTAATGTTATCCACATAAATAATTTTATACTTTGATCTATATTTAATTTTGTATTTTATCCAATTTTTCACATTCTAAACCTTAATTCTTTTAGTCTTTTGCATTAATTTTTAATGTTCTTGTATTCATGACAAAACTACCACTCTTCATGATGGAACCACCACTCTTTGTGAGTAAACCATTGACTTCATAACATTCAACCTACAGTGGTTTAGTAAACTAAAAAAATGGAAACATATTCAAAACAATAGTGTCATTAATTTTAATGGTATTTTCATCACAAAATATGGTGGTAGTGTCATACTTAGTGTTATTTTCATATTTTCAACCTGCATAAGGCAATGGTTTTGTTATCATTTGCCCATTTAAAAAATGTCACCTGAGACATAAGTTTTCATGGATTTTGAATGATTTCTCATTTTTTATATTGTTTTCACCTTCTAACTAGCTCATCTGAACCCTAATCCTATTTTTATCAATTATTATAAAGTTAACTTAACCCAACTCACAATCAAGTTTTAGTTAACTCCCACATGCAACCTATTTTATTTTTATATAAGTATGTCACTTTATTTAAGTTTTTGAATCTTAAATTTCCATTAGATATTATAAATTTAAATTTTTGAAAAGCCCTAATATTCTTTTTTTTATTTGTTTTTTAATCTATTTTATTTGTGATCATCTTTGTGTCACTCAACACAAGCTAGGAGATGAGAATTCAAAAAATTGGTAACCAACTCTTTTCTATTAGTGAATGAGTCTAATCAATGCTAGGCTACTCTGTTATTTAGAACTTTTTCCTTTATATATTATTCTTTTTAGCTTCTTACTAAGAGTTCCCCTAAGGGAAAATATTGATAAAAAATGAGATAGCTACATTACGATAGTATACTCACAATGATAATTTATCTTCCTTAAAAAATGAGTTTCCATAAGGTTCATTTTTTATTATAATTCATATTTAAAAACATTAAAGAAACCAAAAAAATAATAACTCTTTTCCTCTCTTTAATGTGCACAAAAAATAGTTTAGATCTTTTAATTCCACTTCCATGTAAAAGAATTCATAAGGTAGTCTTGTATCAAACATAAGATAGATTAATTGAATCTAAAAATTAGTGAAAAACACATAATATGAATTATTTTTAGTTTTAATGCATTAAAACACACACACACACACACACACACAACCAAAACTTAAGCAACCTAGAAAAATCAAAAATTGTATGACTATATCTAGCTTATTTATTTCACTTTCATCTATTCATTTATTTATTAAAGGCATTCTATTTTTATAAAGTAGTTTAATTTCATTTATTTAGAAAAAAATCATCAAAACAAGCATAAGTACAAAAACAATTCAAAACAAGAATTTTCAATATGATTACAATCTATAACCTTGATTACATCTTTCCAAATAGAGAGTACCATATTTAAAACACATTCAAGACAATATATACACTTAATAATCTTCAAATCAACTTTTATTTACCATTGTATGACACTTATCAAGGGACCATAACTCCATATAGTAGGCTCAATTATTATAATGACAAGTCTTATTCTAGTCGGTCCCCTCATTTTGAAGAATACTAAATTTGAGAATTATATTCCCCCTTTCTTTATCCTTGAGTCTAGCCTCATCTTATTTCATTAAGCTACCCATCATCATATCATCTCTTCATTAGTTATTTTAGCCAGACCTTGAAAATTTAGTGTATGAAGGTTATCATGTCACTTTCCTCATATAAAAATATGGTGAACACATTGTGAAAGTACTATTCCTTTTGCATATTTATTTATTTTCTTTCCTTTTCTTTAAATTTTCATTCTTCCTTTCATTTATTATGTGGGTACTTACATACCCATTGAATATGTATAGATAAGAATTTGAGGTATCTTTAGGCCTAGAAGGCTATAGGTAAAATAAAAAAAATCATAGTGAGGCCTCTTTGTTCAGTTAGAATAATGTAAATTCCTATCAAAACATAAAAAGTTAGTTTCAAAACATTCAAACCCAAACTTAAAAATTAGGAATAGAATACCAATCCAAGAAGTGTGGGACCCCTCTAATATTTCTAGTAGTTACTTGGACTCTATAAATATGGCCTTCACCATTAGAAGAGTGGTCAACCCCCATATTATAACTAAACTATATGTTAGCCTACAAATCCCATATATACACACAACACAAGGATGTTTAATTAGTATATTGAGAGAACATGTTTTTTTAAGATGGGTTGAGAAGACTATAGTCTTCACCACACTGCTCTAATGATTATAAAAACATATCTAGATCATCATAGAAACATACAATGTTTCTTCCTGATTCCTCTAATACAAACCAACTCATGTATGGTTTTCAATATTTCCCCCATGAATCTTCCATAAATGAGGTTGCATACATATAATATTTTAAAAATATATCAATTACTGATGTTTTCTATCTCCTAGGAACCCATCGAGTCTCAATATATTTAAGTGGATGCCTTAAGGAGTGAAATTGGAAAGGGGTGGGTATAACATTAGTGTTTAGTAGGATTTTTGTCCCTTACTACCACTTATTAAAAATCCAACCATCTCCTAAATATATTACCCTAAGATTTTAATTCTATTTTACACCCTATTCCAATCATTTTCTACCTGCATTATTCCTTCCCTATCCTAAAACCCTTTTTTATAGTTTACATTATACTATCAGCCCCATCAACCTTGTACTGTAATTTATAAAACTTGTTTAGGGTTTGGATTGACCTAGACCGAGACCTATTTTATTTTTATCAATAATGATACAAGGTCGATTGGGTTGATCTTGTTAGCCTAAACTTTCAAAAAGGATTAGGAATAGCTATGACTATATAAACACATACATTTCACCATTATTAGAGAGATAACAAGAGTTAATTATTCATTTGTGATTATTTATAATCTACTCTTATGACATTATACTTGAGGAGTCTTAGCTTAGGGCTTCTACTTGGAGAAGAATATTATCTTATGGATAAGTCTTGGATGATTTGGCCTTTCTTAGTGATCATTAAAAACCAAAACAACACTTGTGAAGCACCTTTAGATAAGGGAGAGATTGAGTCATGACAAGTTCATCTTTAAGGTATCTCAAACCCTGATTCTCTCACTAGTAGATAGAAGGAACATAAGTAATGTCTTTTGAATATATTATTCTCTCCATGTATTAGGGTCTTAATTATACATAGCTAAATCAGGATTTTCTTATATATGTCTATTTTTATGTTTACTAACCCCCACTTTATGCCACAATATTTTTTGATCACTAGATTAGACTTTATTTATTATTAGTTTAGTGAATATGAAAACATAAGACTTAGTTAGGGTTATTACATATTTTGCTTGATGGGAGGATTTGGAACCCTCCTCAATGATATTATTATAGTAAGAGATCCCTTGGATAGTTATATTAGATCCATATTGGTCATGACCTTGAGTATATAATGTATCAACAATTATAAGGGTAAGTATGATTTATTTTCTCTAATCTAAGAATGATTTATAGATCTATTGCATTTCCCATTGCATACACTGTAGTGAACCCAACATGAATATAACCCTTGTAGGTTTTATTTCATGTTATCATTTTTATAATTTTATTATATCTTTCCATATTTATAATATTGTATTGAACCAACTAATATAGTTCTAAATTTTTGTTCACAGGTATAACACAGTCATTTCAAAATGACTATGTTATGTCTATGTAGATCTTCATCACCTACATGTTATCGATAAAATAGGTCAACACAAATATTATTATTCAGTTCCATATTAGTATAGATTGTATAAAATTTATAGTTTGTTTGATAATTATTTTTTCAAACATGTGGGTCAACAAACACTATCAAACAAGTTGACTTTATTTCTTATTCTTCTTCAGCATACAGGGTTTTACACAAATTAGTCAAACTAGTATACCTAGTTTATAGAATTTGAAAGTAAAAACTAAGGAATTTTTAGCATAAAATTTGTGATATTAACCATATCCAAGACCACCAGGGTTCCCTTATTTCCTTTATCTATCATTTGAGTATTTCTTTCAGTTCTATGTTCATAAGTTTGTAGTCTTTAAAGCTATAACCCTATATCTAACTAGGTTGTCCTGGCCAATTTAGTTTTGTAGTCTATATTACATCTAAGAGACATAGTCAACCTATTCAACATTGTTATTAAAGACATTGATTTTACATAATAGTAATGACCTAGTTGACTCTATTATGTATTGTTTACACATAATGTCACCTACACTGACTCTATACTATTCTTAATCAGAGAATTACCAACTATTTGATATTAACTAATTCATATTTCCTTTTTTGGATGTTTGCATGATTAGAGTAACTCACATTATCAAAATAGGTGGTTATTAAAATTAACATTTTAGTTACACTATTTTAATATTTTGCACACACTACCAAACCATAAAACATTGAAAATGCATTTAAACACTTATCATCCCAAGGCCTACCTACATGGATTTCATCACCAAAGGGGAAGCCAAATTAGTTTTATAACTAGGTATAAATACATTGTTAATCATATATGTTTTCAAATCACACAACACCTTAACTTTTTTATGATTATGAAGTGAGGGGGTAGGACCCAATACCAGGCCACTACCATTATCAAAATATGTCCATTTTAACCCAAACATTCCAAAAACATCTATAGACTAATTTTAATTCCTTATTTCATACAACACTCTTATCACATTTAAATTTAAACTTTATAATAATTTAATAACACTTAAGATGATCACCTAGTTACCTTTTACTTTTCAATTGATTCTTGCTCTCTGATCATTGTATGTTGTATTGTAAAAACTTTTATTGACTAGTATTGGTGTAAGGTTTAGTGTTGTGTGTCCCACTTGGATCGATCACATCAATCCAATTATTTGTGTGTTTTCTTCCATTCTTGATTTAATTATCTTCTAAAGTTTTTTTCCTTATTTTAGAATACCATCATTCTGGTCGATATAGTATCTTGCAAACTATATTTTTCCTCTTACCTAGAGTACAAAGTTGACTTACATGACTATGTCTCTTATATTTTTATTCAATTATTTGTACATAAGTACACAATATACCCATATGACTCTATACTCTTCTCATCCTATGTTCTAACAGTACTCTATCAACCCAAGTGATTCTTTACCTATTAGTTGACCTTATTTTTATGTCTACCTAACTTAGTTCTCTATATAGATGACTCTATCCTTGATTATCTTTCTTCATTCATAAATTTATTTATCTTATCAAGCATAATGAAATTACATATAATAATCTTCTTAGATAACCTAAATCCATTTAGGCACTATATGAGATATTATTATCTCCCTTTCTTTACCTCCCAATAGAAACCTCACTCTTGGATCACTTCTTCCCCTCCATTACATATAGATTGTAACATGGTTCAAATCATGCCTCAAGATGAGGTCTGTAGATCAGATCCTTTTTTACCTGCCGATATAATTCCCATATTCAAAAATTTCAACACAATGTGGGAATGATCAACACAAATATATCTAATAACCCCACTAGTAATCTGCCTCCTAACAACCCTCCCCCTAATACTAATTTAGGGAGTCCTCCAACAAACACCAACCTAAAAAAATTTATAACTCAAATTATTACACAAATCATGTAATAAATGAGCATAATGCAAACATATAACACCTCTAAAATGATGTAATTACAACATCATTTGATCAATATGGCTAATGAACCTTCAGTTCTAATCCCTCAAAATAATCAAAACTTTATTCCTCCACCTCTTAAAGATGTCATGGGAAACGGCATTCCCCAACCTATCATGAATAATAAGATGCTTCAAAACATTAAAATTTATCCTTTATCCCATTTAATTATTTATATTGATATTAGTAACATCTCTCCAACTATAAAGTATGATGGGACTAAAGACCCTACATCTTTTCTTAAGGCATTTGATAATATTTACAAAGAGTGGATCCAGATTAATATTTTTTCCATAAGTAAACTTCTTTTTAAAACCTTCACTATATATGTATTGGAATGGTACAACCAACTTCCCCAACATTTCATCTAGAAACTAGAATATATATTCAATCTTTTAGTTAAAAAGTTTCCTCACAAAGATCTTCCTAAAAAATTCTTTAGCCATTTCATCAATGATAATAAATCAGCCACTAAATCACCTCATGAATTTATCAAATAGTGGAAATATTTGACACATAAGGCCAAACATAACATGACTAATGATAATCTATTCAAACTCTTTATAGATTATTTAACTCCTTCTCTCCAATACAAGGTTTGAACTTTTCCCCTTAAACACTTAACAAAGAACTTGAACAAGCCAAGTGTCAAGACTTATTAATGAAATAATTTGAACATAACACCAAATTCCTCAAAGTGTATTTTCAAACTTATACCAATGCAATCACTAGAAATACTCTTCAAACCAAACTAAGAGTTTCCAAGGCCAACAATTCCCCATCTTCTCACATACCATTGACTATGTAGCAAATGAAATAATTTTTAGCACCTTCTAAACAAATTACTTATCCTAATAATCCTCCTAAATAATATGAATGAAATCAATTTTGTTGGTTCCATAATGACATTGGGAATTCCCATGAAACCTATAGAGGGATTGCCAAATTTTTTATCTCCTATATGCTTGGTTATTCCTTTGATCACAAAGCCCTGATCTAACTCCATCATCAAGAGTACACCACCACTTCTTAAAAATAACAATCTCCCAAATCTTCCTCATCTAATAACCAAAAATATTTTAACACATATAACACTCAACAAGCTACCAAGGATGTTTGTACCATTGATGTTGATTATGACCTTTATTAAAATAATTCTCAATATTTCAGTGAAACTAAGGTCAATTATTAAAAAAAAATAGCTCACAAAGATCCTCTCACTAAACCTAAAAAACTATATTTAGAAGATCAACTCCTCAAATATACTACAACCACTCACCTAGCTTCAAAAGCTAACAAGGAACCATCTCCTTCTTTCAAACCACCAACCACTTCCATTCCTTTAAATTATACCTTACCTTATACACCTCATGTTGGTTCTTCTTATAAATCCCATTAGAAATTCTTATGAAATCTCAACTCCATACCTTAAAAAATTAATCTTATGGAGTTATTTCACACCTCCCCTTATCATCACAAGTTCCTCATTCAATAATTATAATAAATTGAAGACCCATATTCTATAGAAGACAAACCACCCTCTCTTGAGCCTCAACCCACCAACCTACATACCATTGAATCCATTATTTCTTATTCTAAACCTTCCATTTAATTCCTTGAAGAATACATGATATCATCTTTTGCACTGATGATCCACCCATATTCATAAAAATATCCATTAATACCACCCTCATTCATAAAGTTTTAGTAGATGAAGGGTCTGGTATCAATGGGATTTTTTTGTGGATCATCCAAAAAATTAGATATAATAGGAATAATATCAAGAAAACCTTCCTCACCTATTATGGATTTGAAAAAACTAATCAAAATCCACTTGGTTGTATTTATCTTCCTCTTACAATTGGACCTAATATTTTTCAAACTAAGCTTATGCTTTTCAATTTACCCATATCTTACAACATACTCCTAAGACAACAATGGAATAATAGAATGAGGGATATCACCTCTTCTAGTAGATAATGTATCAAGTTATTAAATAATAACAAAAGGTATAAACATTAAGTTAATCCCAACCCTTGGATTATTCATCTTCCTAATCCTAAATCATAACATCGCAACCTAAATTAATAGTGCCCCCTTACCAAAATTTATCAACATAAATATAGATTTACATGTCACTCTTGATGATTCAAATGATGATGATCCTAATGACTTGTAACATACTTACAACACTACTAAGCTACCTCATTACATATTAGAGTGGATTCATCCTTTTTTATTGCCTCATGATTACACCATACTTCTCATTGATGATATCACTAATTTCCCCCATCTATGCAATGCTTAGGAATCCTCATACACAAAATATGCCTTCACATTGAATGATTATGGAGTGGCCAAATTAGTATAGGACATTTTAATCATGTTTCCACATAAATTTAGTGATCTATATACTTCCCCTTCTGAAAATCCTGTTGGATCTCAAGCATGTACAATTTCTTTAACCTATTAAAATAATTACATCATGGCCCAAGCTCAATTAGGAGACTTGGAAATTCAACATTATAAAAAACAATTGGCCTAAATACATGATTTCAATCATGATATTAATACCATTTTCACTACTTTTGATTTATCTCCCAAAGGTCATGTACCTCCTATTGATTCTCCACTCATTGATACTCCTTGGGTGGTAGAAAAAACCCTACCTTCCTAACCTACAGAAATACCTACATCTTATATACCACCTATAGAACAATCATTGCATCCCATTATTCCCTTGTTAATGATATCAATGATATAAAAATTAAATTTGATCAACCTTCTTCCCCTACTCTATCTACACTTGAGATTACATTAGATGCCAAGGCCATAGATGTACATCATGTACATTTTGAATATGACCACCATGGTAATAAAATTATCCATATCAAATTAGATGTCAAGTACTATGGTCTTCTTCACAATTTTCCTAGTGATGAATCCATTATTGAATTGCTTCATTCCTGAGAACCTCAACTACCTTGGCATCATCACAAACTCAATAATTTCAAAAAGAAAACCCCTTATTTCAATAACTTCATTTCTATCATTAGTCCTAAAGTAAATCCCATTTCCTCTTTACCTAATGCACCATATCATTTCTAATATGTGAATGCTGTGTTTATCAAATAAATTAATCAAATAGAATAAGGTACCCCATTATGTACTCAACCAACTACAATCTCTCACAAACTCACACCAACTAAACATGACAAAATCATATTATTCTTCAATAAATATTGTTGAATTTTTTCATGGTCCTATGAGGACATGCTTGTTATTTACCTTGGCATTTTAGTGCAAAACATCATCACTTACTTTGATGTCAAACCCATGTGTCAAAAGTAATGGAAATTTCCACCAAAAGTTTCAAATTTATGTCATAAAGAAATGATCATCTTCTCAATGCTAAGTTTATCAAGCTAGTGGACTATTAATAATGGGTCTCTAACATTTTTACTATTTGAAATAAAGTCACCATGGTCAATAACATTTGCATTAATTTCTATAATCTTAATCAAGATTGTCTTAAGGATAACTTCCATGTATTTTCTATAGATGTTATCATCAATATTGTTATTGGTTATGAAATTTTGTCCCTTATGGATGGTTTCTTAGGTTATAACCAAATTAAAATCACCCTAGAAGACTAACATATGACAAATTTCACCATGGAATAGGGCACCTATTGTTACATTAAGATTCCCTTTAGTCTCAAAAATTATTGATCTACCTACCAACGGGTGATGACCCATGATATTAATCATAATATTGTAGAGAAATATGTGTATGACCTCATTTCCAAATCTAAAATTTTCAAGACTTCTCTCTCTAATCTTGTTTTCATCTTTGATCAACTCATTAAATATAGAGTTAGACTAAATCCCTACAAGTGTGTTTTTGGTGTCACATCTAGTAAAATGTTAGGATTATTAATCTCCATTTGTAGCATTGACATATATACTAAAAATATCAATGATATTGTTAACATGCCCATCCCTCATTCTATTATATATATTTGTACTTACCTCAATAATCTTGGTGTAATTAGATGTTTAGTCTCGAAAAGGGCTTACCCTATCTATTATGTCAATTATCTTATTAATAAACGTAATGCCTTATAATGGATAGATACTTATAAAAAATAATTTGAAAATATGAAAGAATCCTTGATTCACCACCTAATTTTCATCCAACTTAAAATGATCATCTGTTAATCATATATACCTCTTTCACACCCATATAATTTATGTAAATGCTTGCCCCACAAGATGATACTATGAGGGAATATGCCATGTATTATATCACTCAGGGTCTCATTGACTATGGGAAATGGTATACAAAATTAGAATGTGATTACCTCACCATATATTTTATAATTGAAAAGCTCCAAAATTACATGATTCATCAAACCACTTACATTATTATTCATTCTGATATAGTTCATCACTTCTTCTCCAAATCCTTTCTTTTTGGAGATAGATTTGGCAAGTGGATGGTCCTTCTCATGGAATTTGGTCTCTATATTATTACACAAAAATATGTCAAAGGCCACATCATTACTGATAAACTTTCCATAGTTCCAATCCCAACTATGGACCACCTTCAAGATAGTCTTCCTAATGATAATATTTATTATATTAAAGGTCTCAATCAAGACACATCTCTTAAATATTACTTCCATAATTTCACTTCTAATCTTGAATCAAGTAATTTTTAAGATTATTATATATTTCATGACACTACTAAACCAAAATTAGTTATTGAATAACTTCATGAAATTATTATCAATTTATAGAAAGATACATGGACTCTTCATTTTGATGGTTCCAAACATCTTCAAAGAGTTGGGGCAAGTTTTATCCTTACTATTCCTCTTGGTAATATTATCCCTTTGGAATTTTTCCTTACATTGAATGTCACTAATAACATGGTAGAGTATGAAGACTTAATCTTAGAAATGAGAGCATCCCTTTATCTAAATAGCACATATCTACACACTTTGGGTGATTTCCAACTCATTTTCTTCTAGGTTAATGGTGATTATCAATGAAAAAGAAAAAATAGCATTAATTATAATCAAATATCAACTACCCTTACCAAATATTTCACTTCTTTGACTATTTAACCTATCCATTAAGATCAAAATTCTATTGTTGATTCACTTGCTTCTTTAGCATCTATTTTTCATCCACACCAAGTTCTTACCCATTCCACTTTTATTATCCAAATAATAAAATCCCCATTTTTTATTCACCCATAAGATTCAATCATTTGACATATTGAGGCTATTACCATTCAAGAAATCCCATGATACAAAGACATTATTTAGTTTATTTAACACCAAACCTATCCTCCACACATTGATTCCTATAAAAAGACTTGTATTCACAAACAAACTTTCAAGTATGTATTTCAATATAAAATCTTATATTATTACAAAGATGACGGTATATTACTCTAATATGTTCTAAAATAAGAGGTTCCTCCTCTTCTTGAACAAGCACATGTGGTCATTTGCAGTGGTCATTATAGTGGACATGCTAAAAATTACAAATACTTACATGTGGGATACTTTTGGCCCACTCTTAAAAGTGATGCCATTGAAATTGATAAAAATTTAGTGCTTACCAACTTCATTATGATCTAATTCATGCACCTCTATTTCATAGTTAAATCATTAAGTCTCCTTGGCCATTTTCCATGTGATGATTATATCTCATAGGCAAACTACCTTGATCTCAAGATGGGCATATATTTATTATCATAGTGACCAAGTATTTTAAAAATTTTATTGATGTTACGCCCATTATTAATTTCATTAGTATCACCATATACAACTTCATCCTTAATAAAATCATTTTCTATTTTGTTGTCTCTTATACTATCATTTCAAACAATGGTGGTAACTTTAAAAATAAAGATGTCAAATAACTTTGTGTTAAATTTAAAAACATTCACAAAATTTTCACACCTTATCATCCAAAACTAAATGTCCAAGATAATTAAAATAAAATTATTAATAAAATTCTTCACAAGAAAATTCATTAAACCTGCATGGATCAGAATCTTCATCTCTATCTTACTCTTTGGGCCTATTGCACCAGCATCTACACTACCACTAGGGCAACACCATTATCACTAGTATATGGTTTTAAATCAGTCTTCCCATTCAAAATTTAGCTTCCCTACATTCATATCTCTCTTCATGGTATCATACCTGATGAAAAATTTATGTGAAGCTCACCTTCATTCTCTTGATCTCCTTGATGAACATTGTCTTTCTGCCATACAACATAATCACTAATACAAGGCCCACATTACCAAAAAACATAATAGAGAGTTAAATTTCACATTTTAATGTTGGTGATCTTATCCATAAAGTAGACTACACTCATGGAAAAGAAGCTAAATATTGCCAAAAATGGTGGGGCCATTATTTAGTCAAAGACATTCTTAGTGTAAGCACCTATCACCTTCAAACTAATGAAGGCCATATTTTTAAAGATCCCAGAAATGCATAATTTTTTGAAAAGTATTTTTCATAAATCCTTACATTCTTATAATTATTTATAAATGGTATCCTTATAACACTTTTTTTGGGATACTTACATGGGTGTCACCCTCTATGGTATTTTTCTCTTTTTAAAAACATTGGTCCTTTTTTTGGACCTTTGGTTTCCCCTTTTATCATGAGTTTCATTGTAAAACAAGAGATATGACATCATATTCCTCATGGTTTCGTTTTGTCCTCTTTGTTTTATTACTTTCCAATAATTTTTGGCACCCTCATGAGTTTCTCTTTTATGAGTTTTAGTGTAAGACCATGGATAGGACCTAACCTTACTAAAAAATACCACCTTATTTCCCATTTACTTTTCACGTGATTTGTTCACTTTCATAGGTTTCTCTATTATGATTTGTATTGTAATTCAATGGATAATACCTAGCCTTCCTTATGAAATTACCTTCTTTCATTCAGTATTCCATTTCTAGAGTATTTTCAATGGTTCCAAATTTATGATCCTTGTTCTAAACTTTATCTTTTGATTATTTTTGTAATAAAATTTTCACAACACTAAAGTGTTAGAATGTTTTCCTACACTTCCCTCAGTATTATGCTAAGGAATCACACTTTACTATTATTGTATCCTTTTTTCAACCTTTATCACACTTTTTGTTGTTTTAAGTAATTAAAAAAAAATCATGATTCATTCATCTTGATTTCCTTTCTTTTCAATCAACATTCGATAAACAAAGGTTGAAGTAAAGATAGCACTTTATTTCACCTAGATTAATGAGACTTTTAAACACCATGCTATCTAAGTTATCTCTCTTAGAAACCAAATCCAAATTATTTAAAAGAAAGTCATCTTTATAAATCATGTTTGGTCTTTTGAATCTATATGGAAGAGGAATCATAACAGCCATCAAGAAAGTTAGAAGCTAAATCATTTGAAACAAAAGGCAACATTCAAATTTCAAAAGCTAAAATCACCCCAAAAGATATGATTATAATCATGTATCCTATCTCAAATTGAATCTAAAAATCCATAGTTTGCATTATGAAATAGCCTAGGTCCATTGTGGTGTAAGAGGCTAATAGATTGGAATAGGAGAATTCAACAAACTCTATGGTGATACCTAATTTCTCATGTTAGTACCCAATCTTCATAGTAGACTGACATTTATATAAGGGGTCCTGAGGAATGGTGAACATGTTGTGCGAATGTAGGTCCATTTTACTTTTCATGTATAGAACCTTCATGGTATCATATACATACTTCATTTATTGACCTAATACTTGTGTGGCTATGCAAAGCTCTTTAGAGTCATTAAGGTCAAAATTCCTCTTATTTTGACAAACAAAATTTGAGTGTCTTTACTTTGATAAAAATCTATTATACCCTAGTTTTTTCTTCATTTTACCATCCACCCATTTCATTTCCCCCTTCATAGGCATGTGTTATTCTAAATCTATTTTTCCTTCTTCTATATTCCCTCTTTTTCACATTTTAAAAACATGATAGCACTATTTTATTTCAATTTTGTCTATCCTTAGAACAAAATAATATGTTTTGACTATATATTATTTTATTTATACCATGGATTTAAATTTATAGACATGTTTTTATTTCAATTTTACATTGTTATCATACCCCTTTTTGCAGACACCTAAGTCTATTTCTACTTTCATGTACTTTTTACATTAGTTTGTGAGGTTGGCATGTTACCTCACTCATAAATGTTATTTTACCATTTTGTTTGCCCAAATTTATTATAATTAAGTAATATTATTAATTTTAAATTTATGTTTGATTACCATCCCTTTTGACATGTACCCTTGGTTTGGCTTGGTTAGTTTGGCTTTCTTACTTAATATTTACTTGTTTGAGTTTTTTGGTCTTTTGTAGCCTTAGCTTTTTGGTTACCCAATTTACTCTAAATTTTGACTTGGTAAATTAGTCTAACATAGAAATTATTGCCCTAGCTTAAAAAATTTCCTAGTACATATCATCCACATAACATCAGTTATCTTGGCTTTCTTATGTTTGTCTATTTTTATTCTTTAGTTTTATATTCTTGGGTTTGTCAAAATTAATCTTTGCACCCTCCATGATCAAAACTACAAACATAGTAAAAAACCATAAAATTATAAAGTTAATTAAAGGTACACATACATTTAATTTTCCATTGTCTCCCTTTCAATCATCTAATTTCAATTATTTTTGCTTTAAACTAATGCAAATATTTTATTGACTAAACATTATGTGTTGCTATGTTCTTTTATCGAACCACCATCCCCTATTGTATCTAAGTGACACATGATGAGCTTGGAGTGTGGAATATGTATACACATAATAGATAAAAAATTATCAATTATAGATGATTTCTATTTTGTAGGAACTTGTTGACTCTCAATCTCTCTAAGTACATGCCTTAAAGGGTGCACTAAGAAAGGGGTGGGTGGACTATGGTGATTTTTAGGATTTTTTTCCCTTAATACCACTTGTTGTCAATCCAAAATATTCTTAAAAACATTCCCCTAATCTTTGCCTCCTCTTTTACACCCTCCTCTAATCATTTTATGCATTCATTATCCCTTCCCTAGCCAAAAACCCTTTTTGATGGCTTACATTACACTATCAACCCAATCAACCTCATATTATAATTGATAAAACTTAATTAGGGTCTAGGTTCACCCCTGGATGACCTATACCAAGACCTAATTTATTTATTTTAATAAAGATACAAGATTGATTGGGTCAACCTTGTAGGCCTAAACTTTTGGAAAGGATTAGGGTTAGATCCACCTATATAAACACATCCATTTTACCATTCTTAGAGAGACAATAAGAGTTAATTATTAATTTGTGGTTCTTTATAATATACTCTTCTTCCATTCTACGTAAGGATTCTTAGCTTATGGTTTCTACTTGGAGAAGATTATTATATTGTGGAAAAGTCTTGGATGATTTGGTATTTCTTAGTGATCTTTAAAAATCACAATAACCTCTTTCAAAGAACCTATGGCTAAGGGAGAGATTGAGTCTCAATGGGTTGATCTTTAAGGTAATTACATCTAACTTTAATTCTCTCTTTAATAAATAAAAGTAACATAAGTAATGACTTTTAAACATTTTGTTCTCTCTCCATGCATTAGGGTCTTACATATCCATAACTTAATTAGGATTATCTTATGCATGTCTATTCTTATGTTTAATAACCACCACTTTATGCCACAAGATTTGGTGATAACTAGATTAGACTTTGCCTTACTTATTATTAGTTTAGTAAATATGAAAACATAAGACCTAGTTAGGTTTATTACATAGCTTTACTTCACTAGAGGCTTTGGAACCCTCCCTAGTGATATTATTATGGTAATATATCCTTTGTCTAGGTTTATAAAATCCATATTTTTCATGACCTTGAATATCTAATGTATCCATAATCAAAAGTGTAATTAATATTTATCTTCTCTAAGCTAGGATTGATTTCTAGATCTATTGCATTTCCCAGTGCATACAAAGGTCCTCAAGTCTAAAGCCACTTATTCCTAGAGTACACTCATATTCACTTTGGTGGGTCACATTAAAGATTTATAAAGAAATCAAAACTCTCTCAGTTAGGGTATGACTAATAATCCTCCTAACCAATTCCATTTAAATTCCATTCCCATTCTAGTAGAAACTTACCAATCATCAAAATATCCATCTAAACCACTTATTGTTATCTATGGAATTATATACACCCTTACTCATGGACTATCTAACTTGGTAACTTATAAACTTAATTCAACATATCAACCTCTTTTTTAAAAATTTATTGGATTTGTATTTACTTAAAAACTTCTAAACAATGTGGTGACCAACATGCCCCCACCTTACATATCTCCCAATACTGTGATGTTTAACACCCCACTAGCCTTCATTACTTTGAGTTACATACCACTCATGTACACTCATTTACAATGTTTAAATCATATTTATTCATCTAATTATATTCTACCATATTAGCACATGTATTCTAAGTCCGCCCAATTGGATAACTATTTTTTAGCCTACTGTACTTCACTTTATCAACCTCATTTTCTTTACAGTGGTTTCCCACCAACTTATTACCCGTTTTACACCTTTTAATACCATCCCATGATGTCTTCTATAAAATTCAATGTGTCAAATATTTTAATGATCCCTTCTATTAAAATAAACATGGATTTATTTTATCATGTCCCCTACCTGACCTCCCTAATTTTCAATGGGAGAGAGTTCCTAATTAATATGTCAAGGCATAGAATATTGTTATTAAATATATTATACCTTTATATTGGGTATTTATTTTTTTCCAAAAAACCTTAGAGGAATTTACCTTGACTGGTAATATCACCTTCTTAAGGGGTCTATACATTAATTTTGATAACCAATGCTAGATTTTTTTAAGTCCTTTGATATGAAAAAATGTATCAAGACTAAAATACAATAATTATTACACATTAATCATAAAAGTAATTATTTTTTGACCCATTTCATAAAAATATGGTGACAAGTCTTATAGTCATTCACCAATGTGCCACACATAGACCAAAGAGAACTATGTGATATATTTTTACACTCACTTAACAAGGAAATGACAGGGGATGTTCAAAATTTACCTTATTATCCCTATGAATAAGTTGTAAAAATTTCTTTGAGAATTTATTATGTGGCCATCACTAGTGGCCAAAAAACCTATGGAACCAACAAAAGCTAGTCACTCTAAATAAAAATATGTAAGGTTATAAAAATGTGAACCAAAATAAACCCAATAATCAAGATATTAAGGTTATAAATAGGAACCGAATTTCCACTATGAATTGGGTGATAGATCAAAACAAGATGAAATTTTTTGAGATAAATAATCTTCCTAACCCCATGAACAATAACAATAACAACAATGCATGTGTAAAAAATAATAATGAGGACCTACCTTATAAGTGTCCAACTATTAAAGTAACTAAATATTCATAGGTTAAATCTACTAAGAGTCAAGATAACATAAAAAATCATCTAGGAAGTGTAGCTAGGACTCAAAATGTGCCCATGAATCCACTAGATAAGAAGGGTAAAATTGGCCAAATGACATATCACTATATTTTAGTTGAATAAGATAGGACTAGACCTAAAGATATTATTCAAAAAGAGGATATGGATGGAATTAGTAAGACACCTTAGACTGAGCTTCCTGAAGTAAGTAAGAGGAAGACTAGAGATGATGTTATGGATAAAGGTAAAATTTATCCTAATAAGTAGCATCAAGAGTTAAATGATAATTTTAATATCTTATTTAGTTCTTTGAAAGATAAGGAAAATACTGATAAGATTATTGAATAACTAGATATTCAAAAGTTCATCATATGATGGTTTATGAGGGAGTTAACCAACCTAAAAAGGAATGTTAAGTTTATATAGTAAGAGAATGATAGATTATATCAAGTTAATGTGGCAAAGGAGGATGACCAAAAGATGCAAAGTCTTTAATTCAAGGTTGACATGCTTGAGAATGATAATGAGAAGATAAAAAACAATATCATTTTTATAGTAAATTATAACAAGGCTGCCACAAATGAGGGGATTTAAAACATTGAGAATCTTATAGCTCACTTGGGAGAACTATTTGACATAAAGACCACTAGAAAAGTAAAAGGCAAACAAATTTAGTATAGCGGTTGCTAGAAAGATCTAGACAAAGACAAGTTTCTATTAAAAATTGATTCTAATATCAAAAGGATGAAAAGTTAATGATAGGATGTCTCGATAAATATTGACATGGATTAGTATTTTGCTTTTTGTTATGTTGTTCTTTTGATGTATCTCTATTGTATCTAGGTTATGTTCTAGATATTTCTAGCACTACTTCATCGGTGTCTTTATTATGGTCTTTGGTAGACTTTTTTTCTTTTTTGTTTGTTCTTCTCATAGGATTTGGGGACCCTAGTTCAAAAAAATACCCCTTTTAACCTTAATAAAAAATAATGCACGTGTGAGGAACAAGAAACGTCAACCTATAGTTCATGTATATTATTTTTATAATATGTAATTTACAAACCCACCTAAAAATAATTTTAAACATGTTGAAAATCATCTATAATACTGAAACAAACCCTTTCATCAAGTCAACAACTCACAATGGTTTGGTTAACAAAACTAGAACCATAGAGTTAATGATTATGATCTAAATGTCTATTGTCTCTTTTATAGAATCATTAAACACAATACATGTGCCTACATGGAATAAAATAAATTCATCCAAAAACTCCCCAAAGGCCATTTTAAAACACTTTTAGACTTTTTCTAAGGGAATGTCAATACAAACCCTCAAGCTCAACTAACTATTCTTGTGGGACTTTAGAATGTCAAATTGCACATATATGATAATTGATCTCTTGATCATGAGTAATGTAATATATAAAAATAGGCACAAGGTGACTAAACTAACCAACCTCCATCGATTGGAACCCATGACATTGAGGCATATACTTTGATAAAAACTAACCCTAGTGAGGCATTGAAATTGGGGCCTTGGAAAAAAATGCACATTATATGAATTGTATAATTATAAATTTATGAAAATGCAAACATCATCACCCATACAACATAATACAAAATTACAAATCCTTAATTTCAAAATGTTTTAGATATTGAAATCAACTCCAATTCTATGGGTAACTATGGTTTAATTACCGACCTAACAAAGACATTTACTCTTATTTATTTCCTAAAATTACTCAGGAAATCTCTTCCCAATCATTTGACATTTCTTGATTATTTAAGATTAGGTAACTTAGCTATTGTCAAGCTTCCACTCAAGCTTTGGTCAACCGCATTGATTTTTACATTTGCCAACATAAATAAAACTTGAGAGATAATAATTAATTATTTTACCTTCTAAATATTCCCCCAAATGTTGAAATGGATAGAGGTGGGATACAGATTTTTTTCTACAAGTTTGGATTTATAATAATTATGTACAAAGATAAATGATTGATGATGGGGAGGATGATAACATAGTCCCCTTTTTTTCTTTATAAACATGGTTATGGGGAAATTATTTATTCCACCACTTATAAAACTTATTAGGCTATGATAAACCCAAGTCCATTTCCATTGGGGCCATTGTGCGTCTCATGACCTTGGGTTCCAAACATATTTTTATGAAATTTTACATGATTAATAGGGACACAAAATATAATATGATCTTTTTCAGACAATGAATTCATTAAATGAAGGAAACCCATTCTAATTTATTCCAATAAATCATATTTACTCATGTATGGAAGGTTTTCATTTCTTAAGGATATATTAAACCAAATTTAGCAAAATATTAGGACTCAATATTGATTGCCATTTTCTAAACAACAATGTGGTAAAACCCCTACCTTTTTCCAAATATTAGAAACCTATACAAATTATTGTGTGTTCTAAAAGTGCATTCTAAAATTACCAAAACCTTATAAAATGAAAACCCCAAAGAGAATAATATTACAATGATAGTTAAAGTGAGTGAGGAAACTCCCATGATAATGCCATGTCTCAACCAAGTCAATCGTTAAACTAATTACCATGTTATAAATTCATAAGCCTATAAAAATCCCTTTTCATCCTTATAGAATCAATACTTATAGTCCTCAAAAAAAATTTATTCTAGAGGCCCTTAACCATAGTTTTTAAATCCACCATGTTAGCATATTAGAAGTCTTGTAACATGAGGATAAGCCCTAAAAATATCATAACGACCCATGTCTTCAATGTAATCAATCAATACCCAATAATACAAGGATAAATTTGATTTTATATTATACATTAGATAATGAAACCATTAGCCTTCTGTATCTATGCTAGAAATTGAAGAAGGAAATAGAAATTATAAAAATTAAAATATATGAATCAACATTAGTTCCAAGGAGGACCCACAAATTCTCAATATGGGATATCCTCTCTATGTTGTAGAGGTAAAATACTATAGATAAATCTTATCAAGTTCTCCTAAATTTTTAATTTACCTTATTCAAATACAATAGGAAAATTTAAGATAATCATGACCTGTGAATAATATTGTATGTATCAAAAAGATATCCATGAGCATCCTATACTAGTATGTGAACTTGTCTTGAGAATTGATGGTATAATAGATATGAGAAATAAGGAAGGTGAAAAGTTTATTCCCAATTGGTTGGACCCATATATGGTGATTGAGGACATTAATAATGGAGCCTATTGGTTGTTCACTTTAAAGGGTAAGGATTTTGGTGATTTTGTAAACTCTTTACACCTTAAATGGCTCTACATATAGTCATTACATTTTACATTTTCTCTCTTTATGTTTCTATTTTTATAGGTTGTATTGCATATTAAATGATTTTTTAGTGTTTATTTACATATTAGTTCACTTGGAAAAAAAAATCAAAATGTAGCATATCATTTTATCTAACTTTCCATATCACCCTATTTTTATTTATAAAACATTCTAAAAATTGGCATAACATAGGTTATTATCTTAATTATCAAAATCATAGTACCTCAATCCTCTATACTTTCATGAAATATTATAAAATTATATTCTACACCTTTGTCTATAATCTTGTCTATGAAAGAACTCTCCTTTTATGACTACCTATAAGCAAAAGCACTATAATTATCAAACCATGTAACCTTACTCACCTATCTTAATCCTCGGTGATAATTCCTTGAATCTTACTAGTTATGTGGGGAGAATATTTTGGGTGGGGTGGGGGATTATTTAGGGGTAAGGGATTTCCAAAAATATTTAAAGACAGTAATACAAAGTCAAAATCTTATGAAAAAAAATTAATTTTTCATCTCTCACCCTTTTCTAATCCTCAATGATGATCCCTCACATATTAATATTTCCATCAGGTTAGAATTAGGGTGGATGAACTTACTACATATATCTAGTATTTTGTGATGATCCCATGAATATTATTAGTCACATAAGACTAAATGTAGGGGGGTCAAAAAATAAAAACAAGAGAAAATTCAAATTAAAAATGTCAAAAGAAAAAATGAGAAAGAAATCAATAAATATCATTCAATCTTGACTAGTTGTTTATGTCAAAAGGATAACTTTATCCCAATAACTAATATTGATAGGAATAACCACCTATAGATGAAGACCATGAAAATAGTATCTTATAAGTTTATAAAGGACAAAAAATTAACATTTTCTCATGAGGATTAGGTAAACTTATTATTCCTTTTGAATTTTTGGTGTGTTGTTTTGCACCTTCAATATCTCACATATATCTTTTTTCCTTTGCATCATTTTGCAACAATTTTAAAGTTATTTATTATATGAATGAGGTAGCTCAATTATCACTTGAAAAATAACCATTAATACATTTATAATCATCCATTTCATTAAATTTAAATACATTATGTTTTCAAATCTTAAATATATAATCATATTCATAACATTTTTTAGAAAAATAAGAGAAAAATGATATATCATCAAAATTTAGGTCATTTAAATTACACAAAATGAATACTATCATGCAAATTAAAATAAATATGCACCATGATAAGTCACCATAGTAAGCCAAAATATATCTATTTAAATCAATGTCAAGTTTATACATCATGCCTCAGTAAAATCACCTCAATAGAGGGCAAATGTTTCTAAAATCTCTAAAATACAAAAAGATATGTTTTTACAATGGTCTAATCTTAAGACCCCACTAGGGACTACTATTTTCCACCTCCAAAATATACGTATCTAGGTATCTTACACATCCTACTGATATGTTGAGAAGTGTTATGAAATATGGATTTATTTATTGTGGAGTTTATTTCTAGTCCCCACCTAAGAGGTTATCCCTCCTAATTTCTATTAGATCTGAGAAGCCCAAACTCCTCTCACCCCAATAACCCCTTCAATATTCGTAACATGATAATATAGTTTAGCTATATGCCTCAACAAATAATTGAAATCCATAGATAGGGGGAACATATTTGTGCCTATTGGTTTAATAGTTTTAGGAATATTAGAGTTTTATTCATGATTTAATTAAATATTTAGAATAAATAAATTAGAAAATAATATTTTAGAAATTAAATTACTAATTTATGTAATTATTGTGTCTTTTTAAAACTTTCTAAAAATAGTAATAAATAAGGAGAAATACAACATATCTTAAAATTAGATTGAGATGGCTTAAATAGAGGCTAAAATTGGTAGTGGACTAGAACAGTATCATGAATTTAGATGTGGCTTTAGTTTAGATAAAGGATAGAACTAAAAATAGGACACTTTAGGGTCTGACACTATTATCTAGGTCCTATCATTATTGTTTAAATTGCTCATAGAGATCTAAGTTTTTTGAGTTTTGTTTATTATCCTTATATGAGTCTGCTTGTGAAATATTAAGTGTTGAATGTCAATGAAGCTCCTTATAGAGTTGATTTAATCTTAAAACCCTACACCTTAATTTTTCTTGAATAAAAATTTATAAAGAAGGGGGATTTATGTGTAATATGCACTAAATTTATTATCCACACTTGTGTGGGCACACTGCTTACATACCAATACTTTGAAGAGGGATCAATCCCTATGTACTTATATTACTTGATGTGCTTTATGCAATAGTGTAATGAGGATGAAAAAAATCAAAATTAAGAGTGTTTGAGGTGACTAGGGATTGGTGTGATCCTTTTAATATGTTTGACACTATGTTTGTTGATTGTATGTAGAGAATAGGGAAATTTTCCTTAGTGGTTTGTTTGTATTCTTGTTTGCTTTGTAAGATTTGTCACCTCTATTCTAAATGAACTTTGAATGGAATTTTATAGGGATCTATTGGTCATGGGTTAAATGTATTTATGATAGGATGATGTAATGAATAATAAGAATCATATGTAAATGGTCATTGGGGATTGAAATATGATTAGATAGGAGCACCAAAAATAAGACACCCTAGGGTTTAGTGTTATAGTCTAGGTTTGGTGATCCTGTCCTACAAGCTCAAGACTTAGGGACAAAGAATTGGCCTATGAAATATAGCTTGGCTGAGCTAACATCATTTTTTATAAGTCTATAGATGAGTGGTTATAAGAAAAAAGGTGTCTAGAAGGGTTATGAGAGAAAGCAAGATCTTATGGATTGGGTGTCATAATCCACACTCAAGCTACCAAATTAAACATTATATATGACTACATTTGCTTCCCATTTATTCTAATGATGTATAAAAGTGAAATAATAAGACAAAGGAAATTAGAAAGTGTACCTAAACTTACGTGTAAGGGTGAAGCCCATGAAGGTGTGTGATGTTGAGTGTGTATAGAGAGCACATTATGAAGTGTAAATATGCAAGAGAAAACAAAGAGTAGATCAATTATTACTATACATGATATATAGAAAATAATAATGTAAAAAATTTGGGTAAGAGAGAGAGGAAGAGAAAGGAATGAATACACCTCACCAGGTATGCAAACTAATATAAAACCTACTGTGTTATTGAGTGATGTTGAATATGTGTTGTACTAAAAGTAATATCATGAATGGAGCTGAGTGCTCAATTCCCTAAGAATGGCTTAAGAATGTAAAGGATGGCCCTTTGGATCCATTATCACGAACTAATTTAAGCTATGTAATCATGTGTGTGATAATAAATGTTTTGACTATGTGTCTAATCCCTCTAAATAGGTGGCTCAAGAATATAAAGGCTAGCTAGTCCTTTTGCTCCATCATTACCCACCAAGTGAAGCTATGAATTGATACTGATATGAATGTGCATCATATGAGATGTCTATTTAATCCCATGGATGATCTAAATTTTGATAATGTGGCATGGATAACTAAATGTGTATTATAAACTAGGCCAATCTTGGCCACTATGAAAGGAACATATTAGGATTACATGAAAGCCACTCTAAAATTGGGAACTAGGCTTATATTGAAGCCACTAAGGAATGTGGAAGTTATGCATTATGAAAGCCACTCCAAAATGATGTCAACTACCTATAGATGGAATAAAGTACACAAATGTTTAGAATGCCTGGGTAATATACTAATTTTGGAAAGAAAAAAACTTAAATGTACCACACACATTACATCTTAAAATTGGTGTCTGTAACATGGATTGTGATCTATAAGTTATACCAACTACCCAATCTAAAAATAGAAGTGAGAGCCATCATACCATGCATGACGCATGTTATATCTTTATTCTCTAAGAAAAACTATACTAAAACTATTGAATCTAAATTGATCTATATCTAACAAAACTATAGTTGATCTTACCTTTTTACCTATTTATAGAAAATATAGGATTTTTAATAGTTAAGTAGGATCACTAAAAACATGACACCTTACTATTTGACATTATTGTCCTTTTCTAAATCCAATTACTTTTCTATAATCATCACTTTTTTTGGTCTGTTCTACCTAGGTTGGGTTCTGGTTGCTATTTATAGTGTTCAATAATTGATTTTTTGATTGGTAGGTTCTATTATATTTGTGACAAAACCCTTATTTGTTTCCTACTCTTATAAGGGTAGGAATGAATACCCTGCAATGATTTACCTCATAAGAAAGAGCCTTATAAGTGTGTTATGCTATGAAGTACATGATATAGCAATGATAATCAAAAAGTTATCTCAAGATATAACATAGTTTGTATTTGAGATTATTAGATCAACAAGGGTATGCCTAGATAAATATAACAATGTAATATCTTGTGCATTATACTAAATTAAAACTATAAATGTTAGTTTTTAGTTGTTCTTTGTTAAGGGGGATGGAACATGATGTCCATCATGGCATCTAAGAAAGCAAGATAATGCATGATATGGATCATGGCATTACAAATAGTTGAAAAATAAATCAATTAACAAACATACAAGGAAAGAAGAAAGAATCATACAATAGTGTGGCCAAGGGGCCAAGAAAATAAGGGACATGGGTACATGTCACTCAAACTAGAAAGCAAGCATACAAGGCATGTTCAAATTCCCATATACACATACAATTGAAAACAAGCAAGGTTGGTATGAGGGCCCAAGCAAATAGAAGATTACAAGAAAAGGAAATTGGTAAATGTCCTAAGGCACACATAAGAATAGAAACAAACGACATTGATAAATGTCCTAAGGCACACACAAAAGATCAAATAGGAAATGAGAAATGTAATCACGTCTAGCTATGTAAAGAAAGGAAGGAAAGCATGTAATATGCTTAAAATGAAATCACATTTAATTAATCAAAGAAAGAAGTGAAAATATGCAAGACATGAAGTACAAGACTAGGTAGATGCTAAGAATTACATAAGTGATATATACTAGTGAGTATCAATAGATTAATCTGTGTAAGCTATTAAGTAATGTGCATCAACATGATAACTAGAGTGTGTGGTGTAGGAATGACATAACCTAGATGGTGTAGTCATGTAGAAGATTCCCCCGATGGGTAGATATATTGATGTATGTCTTGAATGTATAAGTGGGATGCCCCCTTAATGGATAGAGTCAAAAAATTAAGGATATGGATGTCACTACACACACTCAAAAAAGATCAAGTGAAGCATGGTAATATAGATAAATTGAAAAATAATAGAATATAATGTTAAATGTATGTCTAGCATGGTAGTATAAATGTAAAGCATAGATAATGCATACAATTGAAATGCTTTTATGTTTTTGAATTATTTGAATGTTTTTGGATTTTGAAATTTTATATTATTTTTAGATTTTGAGATATATTTGAATGTTTTTAATTTTTTTAATATATTTAAATGTTTTTGGTTTTTTGATATATTTGAATGTCTTTGGTATTTTAGAAATAAACTATGTACAATCAATCATAAAGAAATTATGTACAAGAAAGCAAAAATAAACTATGTATGAAAAAGACTGAGAAGAAGATGATACCAATGGATGAGTCTGATGAGAGGCTCCCTATCATGGTGTCCTATATCAAGGGGAGGGATCATGGATGATTATGAATCATGATGGAAGGGATGATATTGTGATTCTAAAAGTTATTTATGTTATAAATGCTCTAAAATTTATATAGTGGATATTTACTATGGGATCCCCCTATAAGTCTTAGAAGTGGATTCAATTTTAGGGTTCTTTGAGACCCATCTAGTAGTAGAAGAATATCTCCAATCATGTGCTCTATGTCTAGAGGAATGAGACCTCGATGATGTTTCCCTAGGTGTGAACACTATATCTGGAAACTATCTAGAGTCTTGAAACTATGGTTGCTCTAAAAGAGGCCTACATGGAGGTGTATGAACTCTCTATGTTGGCAAGGAAGGCCTCGACTATATCTAAATCTAAACTAGAGGAAGAATTATAACTAGTGGTGAAGCTAAAATTGGTCACTTTAGAGTAGTATATGGCTTTGAAGTGGGTAGTGGTAACTCATAAAGAAATCCACCAACTATAATAACCTAATTATCATGAATGCATTTCATGAATCTATGAATTGTAGAAGGTACCACATAATTTTTTTGAATCCATGGTCAACCAAGTAACATATTGAAAACTCCTATACTAGAAATAATAGTAAATGGTGTGTCTACATATGTTAGACCAACCTGTAGAGGAAGTAAAATCTCACCCAATGAACTATGTACATGCCCACTAAATCTGATGATAACTATGTCCATTAGGGTAATATCTTTCTCTGAATATCCCAAATGCTGCAATAATGTCATAGTACACATGTTCACATTGGATCCATTGTCTATGAGAACACTATGAATGGGATGATAATTAATGTAAGATATGATGAAGAGTACATGGTAATCTAAATCATCCTCAACTATATCTTTCTTTGAGAAGGATATGGAAAGTCTAACTAGAACTCTACAATTATACACACCAATCATGTTGCTTAAAGGATATGACTCAATTGAAGGTGTCTGGTATGTAGTTGGTAGAGGGTGTGCATGATATGCATGGTGAAAATCTAATGTATTCCCTATATTTTTTTTAGAATGTTGTGGGAAAGGATTTGAGAAAAGTCTTAGAGCCTTGTTTTATGTTTTATTTACATGAGGAGGCTCAAGTAAAGTTCCAAGATCAATAAAGTTACCATCTATCAAATCCTATATCTTGTGTTTCAAATTGATGAATCTATTAATGTTGTGGCTTGGTGCCTTTTGAAAATTGCAAAGTGCATTCTGAACATATCCTTATGGAAGAGGCCTTGATAGATCAACTTCTTAAATATGATGGAGATATATGGTACATTCCAATAGCTATTGTTAGACTCTAGCTAGAGATACTGGTAGATTGTTAAAAGTTCATTGAGGAGGTATTGATAAAACCACTCATTGAGGGGGCTCTAAATTTGCATTAATTGTAGGCTGATTTTGAATTTTGCTATCATTAACCTTTACTTTGTATGAGACTTTACTATTACTCTTATTCATTATTTCTAATATGTTTGTGTACTTGAGTTTACCCATTGAAATTAGTTTGACTTCCATTTCCTTTAGTGTATGACATAACTTAGTGAAGGAAAATAAACTTTTGAACATTATTGACTCATGAAAAGTTGGTAAAAGACTCTATTTGAAGAGATCATATAATTCTTGATCATTCATGGGGATAGTCATTTTAGCCAAGATAGTCTTATATCAAAGAACATAATCTATGAAATGCTCATATAAACTTTATTTCTATTATGTAACTTGGGCATAAAAAAACTTGTCACCTATGTTAATGCTAAAATGAGCTAGGAACATGTCAGCTAAAGGATTGAATGTATTGACTAGCTTACTCAGTATACTATAGAACCATTGTAAATCATAATGTGTTATACTTCATATAAATAGCTTGGTTAGTAACCAATCATTTGGCACATAGTCTAAGCATGCTATGTGAAAATATCTCAAATGTGTCTCTAGATCACCCTTGACATTGTATATAGTGAGCTTGGGCTGAATAAAACTTGGTGACAAGGGTATAGAAGCAATATGATGTGCTAATGGTGTATGCAACAAATCAAAAGAATCCAAGGCCTGTGTTGGTCTAGATGCACCTTTATCAAGTTGTAGCACCTTGGATTGAATATATTTTGTCTCTTTCATAAGGGTAGCCACATTAAGAGACAAATATGTGCTAGCTATAACTGGTAGTGTCTGATAAGATGTTTTGGCTACTATAAGGGGTTGTTGAGACATAGTTTCCCTTGTAGTGTCATTTGAAACTAGTTTTTCTGAAGGAATGAAAGACTCAACTTGCTTATCCTTTTTAATTTCAATGATATATTGTAAGATAAGAGTATTAACTTGGGACTCTTCCCTGAGTCTTTCCCTAAAACTTTGTAGAATCAAGTCTTTGTTGAGGATAATATTATTATCAGTAATAGGTAGAAGTGGATCAAGAAACTAATGTGGTGGGTCATGAACACCAGTGTTTGTATCATCATTTTTATTCTCATACTTATCATTGTAAAAATTATCCTCATGAAAATTGGTGTAATCTATATTTGTAGGATCTATATCAGGAAGTTGAGCTAGTTGTTTATCCATGGTATATTGTTGGGTTGAAGGAATCTGGGTGAATTCAAGAGAGTTGCCACTAAGTCTTGCTATTCATCTCAAAGAAAGAGATGAAAGGAGATTATATGGCATAAGGAAAAACATTTTTTAAAATGAAATAGAATATTAAATAAATATAATCTAATCAACAAATTGGAATATGCATAAAAAAGGATACGAAGCTTGTAAACATGTAAGGTGATACCTAAAGAAATTAAAGGAGCTAGTAAATTTAACTAGGGTTTGAGAGAAATAATTTTAGAAAATTACTATGGTAAATTTTTCAAGAAAAATTAATTGGGAAATTTTTATTTAAATATCCAATAAAAATTAAAAAAATACTAAAAAAATATGGAGACCTAGTATATGCATCTAAGGTTTGAATGAAATTATTTATAAATTTACTAAGGTAAATTCAAAAATTAAATGTGATTTTTTTATTTAAAAATGTATGAAAAATCATAAAAATTTATATAAAAATTTCAACAGAGAATTTACCCTAGGGTTTGTAAGGTTTTTGTGCATAAACGAAGTAAGGTTCACCAAATGGTTCAGCTATTTTGGGAATATTAGATTTTTATTATTAATTTAGTAAAGGGTCTAGAATAAATAAATTAGTAAATAATATTGAAATAATTATATTACTAATTTATATAATTTATTATGTCTTTTAAACCTTTCTAAAAATAACAGTAAATAAGGATAAATACAACTTAGCTTCAAACTAAACTGACATGGTTGAGATAGAGGCTAAAACTGGCTGTGAAGGACTACAATAGTGTCATGAATATATATCTATATTTCATTTGTAAAAAGGATAGGAGTGACAAAAAATGACACTTTGGGGTCTGAAACTATTGTCCAAGTCCTACCACTATTGTAAAAACTAGTCATAGAGATCCGAGTTTTTTGGATTTTGTTTGTTGTCCCTATATGAGTCTATCTATGAAATCTTAAGTGTTAAATGTCGACAAAGATCCTTGTATAGATGATTTAATGTTAAAACCTTATACCTTCATTGTGATTGAATAAAACTTGAGAAAGAAGGGGGGTTAGTGTGTGTAAGATGCATTAAAAATGTGATCCACACCCCTTATGTGGGCACACTGCCTACAAACTAATACTCTGAAGAGGGATCAAACCATATGTAGTTCTCCTACTTGATGTGATTTGTGTAATAGTGTAATGAAGATGAAAAAAATCCAAATTGAGAGTGCTTTAGGTGGATAGGGACTGGTGTGAGGCTTTGAATATGTTTGTAGATGTGTTGGGTGACTGTATGTAGAGAATAGGGAAATTTACATTAGCAATTTATTTGTATTCTTGCTTGCTTTGTAATATTTTTCACCTATCTTATAAATTAAACTTGAATATACTTTTATAGGGTTATAGTGGTCATGGATTAAATGTATTCATGCTAGGTTGACTTAATGAATAATAGGAATCAGACGGAAATGGTCATTTGGGTTCAAAATGTTATTAGATAAGAGCACCAAAAATGGGACACCTTAGGGTCCAATCCTACTGTCTAAGTCTGGTGCTCCAATCCTATAGTATATATACTTGGCCTAGGAAATTCATCTTGGTTGAGATGGAATCAAGTTTCAGAAGTCTATGAATGATTGATTATAAACAAAAAGGTGTCTAGAAGGGTTATGAGAGCATGCAAGAAGGTCCTGTGAATTAGGTGTCACAAGACACACTCAAGATACCAATTTGGATATTTTATATGACTACACCTACCTATGTTTTCATAAGGATGTAAATATATCAACATATGATCTCGAGTCATCCCAATGCTCACTTGAAAAATCCTAATTAGAGTATCTTTGATAATTATAAACCACTAAGTGGATATCTCTAAAACTACAAAATATATGTCATATCTCTAATTGTATAAAATGAAAGTAGACACCAATTAATAAAATGTAAGATAATGAGATAAATAAATTTAATTAAATGAAAAATTTAACTATCTTATCATCATGTTAATTGAGTTCTGATATATCATCAACACTCATTTATGCCTCCTCCTCTACTAACAGTAAATCCTCATCAAATAACCCTTGGTTTCCTCCTATGATGGACTAATATCCTTATCTATATCCTCTACCTACTACTTACTATCTATATATAGGATCATTTTATATCGGTGATGGTTTTGGTGGTGTTTAGTACTACTCCATACCCTAACTAGTAAGGTGATGGATATAGACATACAAATATTTAATGGTATACCACCTCCTCCTCCTACCATGTGTGGTGTTCCACCATTTTCCCATCACATCCTCCACTACCACCATGATATGATTGCTTAGAGTAAGAGGATACCACCCTAACCTTCCTAGTTTACCATCCCTACTTTCCCTACTACCTCTAAGTACTAATTTTTGAGAAAGAATATTAGTTGAATATAAATCTATAATTTATATGTTACCTTAATTATGGGGTTTACATGAAAATCTAAATATATACATACATACATACATACATACATACATATACATACAAAGGTATACACACACATATTTTATATATTTATATACATACATACATATATATATATATATATATATATGTATGTATGTATGTATGTATATAACCTATTATTCACTCTCATAGGCTATGATAGTGGCCACCTAATGTGATTATAATATTATTATACCATAAAATATCTATGTTAACAAATCCACTTCTGTTAATGTTCCCATTTCCTGAGGAAAGGCCCTACATGGAACCATCCTTGTCCATATCAAGGCTATGATGTCCCCCACATCTCAAAATTAAACTCTTATCCAATATGGGAGCATCTGTTAATGTACCTAACTTATGAGGAGTGTGTGATAAATGATGGAAGTATCTCCCATCTTATAAATATGATATATATATATCTATAGGTCCTCACTATGACCTCTTATGCTCATGACAATTGTATACCCATCTCATTTATCAATCTAATGATAGGAGGTCAAATGTATATTATGAGATTAGGCCCATTATCTCCCATTATTCAAGAGGTAAACTTCCCTATAACCACCTTATTAATGGTCAATATAATTACCCCTCTACCACTAGCAATCTAACCCCATAATTTTCATGCAAATTGGGTGTGCCTACATCATTTAAGTGATCTTCCAAACTCATATCCTCTCCCATATTTTTTTACTCTCATAATGTCACAATCTTACCTATTACCAACAAATTCAAAATCATGTAGTCAGTAGCAAGAGTATTGTCCACTTTCATAAGGCCTAGGGCAACCAAAATGTTTTTTGGTTCATATATTAGTATATGAATAGATCACATACAAACCTACTAGATGGAATAAAATTACCCACCTACATGATCCTAAGATCCCATTCCCTATCTAATACAATCAACTCATTGGCTATCAGTTTTCCCAAAACTCTAAGAAGACACTCTTTCTCCCTCACTTCGTTCCAAAATATGTACACACCATGAAAAATACAAGTCAACATCCCTAATCACTTTTATAGCCTCAAAATTTTCTTTGTGCTAGACATTTTATCATTTGTGACAAAATTATCACCTTATACAACTAGAAATTACATAACCACCACCTACAAAAGGTCATCATTGCATTATTTATCTACAACAATTAGGTAATCAATGAAAAATACTTATGGTTAATTAAATTCCACCCTAATTTATGTGGTGGTTGATTAAAACACCATGTCAAAAATGTAACCACTAATCTATCAAGATCAGTAGTTTTATCCCAATACTAATGGTTAAAGCAACTAACTATAGCTACTCTAAAAACCCTCTCAAATAGCTAAAAATTTGACAAATTTAAAAAAATATATAAAAAATTTCATAGCCTATCCAACTGCCAATCCTATGCAAGAAATTTATTTCTAAATTCACTATATTTAAATGTGTTTACATGTAAAAGTTCAAAATTAGGGGACAAATGTAAAAGTGAGAAAAACTAACCTATCCCTAACTTGTTCCTCCAACCATTGGTATATTTTGCATGATATCCTCATAATATTTTATTTGGTTGCTCTCTCTCTAAAGTATATCAAAACAAATATAGATCTAAGATTTTAAAATTTGCAAATGCAAAAATTAACTCCATTTTTTGGAAATTTTCAAATATATAACAAAGTTTAGTAGCTATTGGGTTTTAAAAAGCTTTCCATTTTTACCAATTTTTATGTTAAACAATCAATTTTATCATGTGTTTCTATGTAATTTATACTTAAATAACCCATAATGCATCCCATGTTAACAATGTTAACATTTTATTTTCAATAGCATGACTGTAAGGTATGTTAATTTTTATCTTAGTTTTATAGGTATACACCAATTAACCACAAGCTCAGTCCCTTGATGGGATGATTCAAGAATTATCCTCACCCACACCTACATGGTAAGTAATATTTTCCATGTTTTAATTAGATAACATGTTTTCTAGTTTCTCATAAGACTATAATTAATTCATGTTATCTAATTGAAGGTCACAAGTATGTCATGGTTGGCTTCACTATACTGTGTAGATAAGTAAGGCAAGTTTTGTAACTCTCTTCTTCCTTTTAGTGTACCACTAATAATTAAAACCCCCTATTCAATTCATGATGATTCATCTCTCTAAACGGATGATATTTACACAACCAAAAATTATATAGTGTAACATTTCCAAATAAACCAATTATAAACAAGGATATCCACATAAATAAGCATAAACCTTATTCTCTCTATAATTTTGTATTTTATGCCCTTTTCCACTTTATAAACATTAAATTTTTTAATTTTTGACTCTTTTTTATTTAGTTTTAATGTTATCATATTCATGACAAAATTTACCTTCTCTATGATGGAATTTCTACTCTTCTTGATAGAACATCCACTTTCATGGCATTCCTATTGTAGTGGTTTCATAAAGTATCACAATGAAAATTTCTTAGACACATTGGTATTTTTACTTTTAATGGTGGTTTTGTATCCATATATTTTGGTTGAGTCTTAATTAGTAGTTATTTTTTATTTACCACCTATATAAGGAAACCATTTCATCACCATTTTTTTGTTTTTAGAAAAAGAATTTGAGACTTCAATTTTTGCATGATTCTGGTAGCTTTTTTATCATTTTGTTTCTATTTTTTTCACCTTATAGATGGCCCAAATTAGCCATAATATTATTTTTTTAAATTTTTATTAAGTTAAATCAATTGAAATAAATTTTAATCTTTAGATAAATCCCACATGTAACCTCATTTCTTCTTCTACATGCATCTCATTTTCCTTAGGTTTTTAAATACTAAATTTTCATTTGATATTATAGATTTAAAGTTATATAGATCCATATCCTACCTGATTATAGTTTTTAAAAACATTTCCCTTAATTTATTATCATATTCATGTCACTCTACATAATATTGGAGAAGATAATTCATATAATATGTAATAAGGTCTTTGATATTCATAAACTAGTCTAACTATTATTTAACTACTCTGTTCTTTAGAAATGTGTCCCTATTTATTTATTATTATTGTCATCCTATTATTGATATTTACCCCAAGGTAAAATATTTAGTAAAATAATGAGTTAGATACCTAAGTATAGTATACTCACAATAATAATCTATTTGCCTTCATTAGGACTAACTTTTGATTAAGTTGGAGGTTTTACTTCTACATTTATTTTATTTGTTATATTATGTTAGGTTAGTTTATTTTTTATTATATTATATTTATATTTAAAAATATTCATAAAATTCAAAATAAAAATAAAATAAACTCTTCTCTCTTTATTTTTTATAAAAAATAATTTTAGATCTTTCAATTCCATTTGCATGTAAAATCTTTCAAAGAATAGTAGTCTTGTATTGAACCTAGGGTAGATTCATTGAAACTAAATATTATGTTAAACCAATAAATATTTTTTATTTTTTATTTTAATTCATAAACATACATTATCTCTCAAACACACTCACCAAAACCTAGGAAACCTAGACAAACCAAAACTTGCATGATTAGATATAGCTTCTTTATTTCACTTTCTGCTATTAATATATTTATTTAAAAAATTAAAAAATTAGTTTAATTTATTTTATTTTATAAAACCTCTTAAAAATAATAATGAATTAAAAATAATCCTTGTAAAGATGAGTACAATCCAAAACCTATCTTACACTTTTCAAACACTAAGTGCCATATTTACAATAAATTCAAGGTAAGCTATACAGTTAAGCATACTAAAACCAACCTTGATTTACCACTAGATGACACTTCCTAAGTGCCTCTATTTTCATATATTAGGTTAAATTCATATAGTTCCATATGCTATTCCAACAGGTGGCCCCTACCCCCTATAACAATATCAAATTTAAATCATATAGTTTCAAATTCTCTATCCTTATGTTTAGCCTATTATTATTTCATTAGGGTACCTATCACCCTATCATATATTCATTTTATGTATTAAATATACCTTGGTGAGTTGATTGTATGATTTTTTTCATGTTTATTTCCTCATATATAACACATATGTAAACTAATGTAGATCAAGTTTGTATGTATCACTACCAAATTTATACAATATTTGATAAGGGTTGTAATAATTAGGAGAAATTTTGATATAATTTTTTAGCTCAAGGAATATTTTTATATTAATATAGGTTTTTAAATAAAAAATATCTCACCTCAAAATTCTTCTCGCTATGGCACTGATCTACTTTCAAATTCATTTGATTCTATGTTTGTGAATTCTCTCTTAGACTAGTTAGTATCTTCTGCTTTTATTAAATGTGTTCCTCATTACATCAAACCCTTGGATGTACTCGCAAGGATGAGATAATGGATGATTTTTGATACCCATATAGTGCCAAAAATGGAGAAATTTTGGATAAGGTATGAAAGGAAGTATTCTACCATAATTTTGCTAGTGGTATTTAATGAACCCATCTTTCCTATTTATTCAATGCAAAATAGTGAAGATAATACTATAAAAATGGATTAGATAAGGAATAATAATGGGTATATTTTTTGAGTGTATCCATGATTACAAAGATAATAAATTACCCTCTAATGTAGGTAGCCTTTTTATGAAATCCATGGAAATATCTTCCCACCTTTATCCTAAAAATATTAATACGGTTGACTTGTTAAAGGTGCCTTGAGAACTAGATATATACAAGGATACATGAGGTCATATAAGGAAAGTTTTATATATTAGTATCTTATTATTAGGAAATAATTTCTACTCATATATATGGATAATTTTTAAAAAAAAAATTATGTGATTTACCCAAGTTTTTAGTTGTTTGGCTATCCAAAGATGAATATTATTGCTTTAGACATTTTAGCATAGATCACTTTTATTTGAGTGAAGAGAAGATTGAATGGTTTCAAAACATATAAATGAGTATAATAATTGTGATTGAGAATTGGGTGAAGGATACTATTGATGCTTATGTCACAAAAGTTTTTCAATAAGGGTATATTGCATTTTAAGTTGTGTATGATTTGTGTATTAGAGGGATCAAACGTAAATTTTTGGAGCAACTTACTTTATTATGAAAATTTATATCTATATAAAATCCCACAATGTCAATTTTAGCTAACATATAGTATTAAAAAATGGAAACATGGGAATCCAAACAAAAATAAAATGAATGAAGGATAGATGAATCTTGGACATTGGACTAATTGTGACTTGAAATGGAGCTAGATAAATAGACCAAGAAAATACAATATTATAAACATATTATAGGGACTAAAAGGGAACTATGATAATAAAATATAAGGAATAAATATATTTTTTAATAATATGAATGCCTAAAGGTAGATGAAAGTAGGAGTATTAGAGGAAATGTGTAGAGAATAGGATAAACTAGACTTACAAAATAAAAGTCTAATTTTGATGCTCATATTGAACTAAAAGAAACCAAAGAGATCTTAGAGACTAAAGGAAGAAAATAATCAAATTAATAATTATAGACTGACTAGGAAATTGAGACTAACTCAAAAGAGGAAGGGGAAGAAAAATGAATATATAATGAAAAAGGAATCATAGATTAGTTAAATCAACTTAATAATAGGTTTTGTGAACTACTACATCACAGTTAATTATATTTAGAATGGGAAGGGAAATATTCCAAGATTATTTAATGGGAAAAAATTCCAATCTAGGATTAGATCTAAAAATTATTGACACAACATGGATATTTATTTCACTTCATAGGGACACATCCCCTATGTATACTTTAATAATAGTGATAAGTAGGCCATAAGAATTCAAGGAGTTTAAGCGACTATTAAGTGGTTTGAATAAGTTTATAAAAAAATTTATATTCATAAAAATGAAATATAGGGTGAAGCTAGTATAAAAATTTATCTAAATAAATTTATCATACATGTTGTCATTATAACTAGTCCCCACACAACAATGAAAAGACGTACTAAATTAGTTGTAATCAATCCACCTTTAGGAACCATGTCAACCTTTATGGGATATTTTTATACTTTAATGACATATCATGGATCAAAGTATACTAAGTAGTAAATATTGGCCTATGAAATTAACTATGAGGTTAAAGGTTAAGGGTATAATGGATGATACAAATAATAAGTGTGAACCTATAGGAACCTTGACTAACATAGCTATAGAGTCATTATTTAAGAATAATCATGCCAAAATGACATTAAAGGAGGATAAAGTAAATTTAATAGGAGAATTTAACATATAAAAATGTGTTATCTAGACTATTAAATATATGAATAAAATATTAAAATAATTATATAATATAAATATGGGATTATGATCACTAATTTTTTCATGTCATCAACAAGGTGGACTTTTTAGTTTTAGGATCTTGATAAGGATACTAATGTTTTTGAAAGTAAAATATAGTTAAATATATCCAAAGATAAGTTTAAAAAAAATCTAAGTAAAGGTAAACTATGATTCAAGTGGATAAAATATAGGATTTTGGATACTCCACAGCTAAACACTACAAAGACTTATACAAAACTAGATGCAATATTGTGTAAGATGGATGAAATTTAAGAAGGAAAGAAACCAAGATTGCATATATGTGCATAAAATTTGGGAAATAAGGGAATAATTATAATTAATTTAATATAAAAAATAGATATTTATGTAATTTATGTAACACATAAGGCCATGTAAACTCTAAATTTCCTCTACTAAAATAGTATGTGTGACAAGCACAAAGTCTATATTTTAGTTTTTACAAATCATACACTCATGATTAGAAATATTATTGGTCTCTATAAGATATAAAGTATCAACCTAATATGAATATATTTTTGGTCATGATGCATTAGCCTCATGTGCCAAAGCCAAATATACCAAGTCCACAATTTGAAATGGCTTTATAGGTATAACATAGGATTACAAAGAGGACCGTTAGTTTCGTGTTAGTGAATAAAATTCAAACGAAAAAAATCAATTCAAACTAAAAATTCTTTCCTAAATACTAGGGTGAGCATATGTAACAAGCACACAATTAAAACATAACTAAAAGCACAAAACAAAACCTCCTTTGGACCTCCTTGGAGCTCCAAATTTACTTGTTGAGATTATTGGCTAGCTCTACTTTTAGACAATGGAGTCTTTGTTAATTGTTCTCTTGCATTATCTCCCCTTAATTCACCATTGATTGGATTGATTTGGCTTGGCATATTAGAATGGTAACACTATAATGAATATTTTTGGAGGTTTTTTGGTATAATAACATTGCATTAGAAAAACTTGGTTTAGAGGTGTCTTGGAAATTGTAGTTATAGGTCTCATAACTAACTCTAACCTAGGGAGGTTAGATTTATAAATAACCTTCATTGAGTTATTCTTACCCTAAGATGATTTGGGCTAACTCTAGGTTGGGTCAAATATAATCATGAGTGCCATGTGAGAGATATGGGTCAAGAATGATTATGTCTTCAACCTAATTCCTATTAATTTACAAGTTGATTGACAACTCATAGAAGATATTTTGGTTAAAATTGTTAATTTTTAAAAATATAAATTCATTAATTCTCCATGATCTACTTGGCCACTTTTAATGAGAGTTAAGGAATAAATTAAATTAGTGAATTTATAAAATAGGAAATTTTAAAACCTATGGATTTTGGATATGTATGTGATGTCATCAAATCAATATTTATGAATTTATAGAAATATAAATTATTTAATTAGCCATGGAATTTTAAAATATAAATTTAATTGGTTTTAATCAACTAATTAATTTTGATCAAATTAATTGTAATTTCTATTATCTAAAGTTATCCCTCACCCTTGGTCAAAAATGTCAATTAATTAGGTCACAATTTGAGTGGGGATGAATTGGGGAGAGGTTATTACTATGTATAGGGTAATACCCTAATTAGGGATTCCAAAACATTATTTTGAGCACTAATGTCTGATGTATGGATGAAATTGGAGAATTTAGTGATTCTTAGGCTTAATTTATATTATTTTAAATAAATCAGTCTAATGTTCATTTAGACATGGAAGTGGTTAGAAAGGAGTATCTACATTTTTCCCCTGTTTGAGAAGGCATTACAAGACACAAGAAGATTAACATATTTTCAAATAATGAAAAATATGTTAATAATAAAAAAAAGATAATTATTGAAAAATGATGATCCAAATAAAGTTTGGGAAGCCTATGATGATGCCCCCTTGATGGAGTGGCTCGTACATATGATTGATGGATAGTCCATCAAAAAGAATAAAGAAATTAACCCATGGGTGATATTAACCTAGTTGATATAGTACTTGCATGTATTGATTTAAAAGTAATGATTTTCCCAAAGGCTGTTATAATCAATAATGGATGTTGAGACACTTAGTTACACAAAGGCAAATATAATTAGTGGTACAATCATGTGCCCTAATAGAGTGGGTGGGTAAACATACTGATTTGTTCAAAGTCAATTATAATCATTTTGATGACCAAGATTAAATAAATATTTTACCCCTATAGGGAATATTTAAACATGATTCATTGGTTGCACTCTAGTAGGGAAGATTGGCAAGCATAACTTAAGGATATAACCTATTAAACATATTAAATTTGAGTGGGAATAAACATATATGTGATAGTATAATTATGGAAGAAACCACAAAAAACTGGGCATATGATGATGCACAAAGTGATGAAAGATATGATTAGAATAAAAATTGTGACCAAGTTGACCTAAGATACATCATGTATCTAAGTGTTGCCTATATAGTCTAAATAAACCTCAAGCCAATATACTTCATTAAAAAATGAGAGAAAATAGAATGAGGAATATAATTTAATAATAAGACTTGAACGATTTGAATTATTCAATTGTACATGTTAGTGCAAAGATGTACATCCTTATTAGCATTAATACAACTAGAATGGTAAATGGGTGGATTTGATCAAGGAGGGTGGGAGAATTTTCCAAAGTGAACAAGAAGTTTTTGTAGTACCATTTCTTGTAAAATCCATTGAAATAATTTTTTTTGTAACACATGATGGTATACACCATGATATAAAACACCATGATTACTTGGCCATAATATGCATAAGGACTAACTCGTGATCTAATAAATAATTGAAAATAATGCACCAATGATAAAAATAATGATGACAATTTTGATGTATGAATATGGATGGACTCAAGTTCGATGGATAAGGAATCACCTAATTAATGTGTATAGATTGAGTCAAGGCAAAAAAATTAAAGAAAAAATATGAAAATAAACAAAGAAATAACTACACACACACACACACACACACACACACACACACACACACACACACACACACACAAAACTTGAAAGTAAAATCAACAAAAAGCATCATGCCATTAATAAAGTCAAGATATATGTGTGAAGGCTTAAAAATAATAAATAGGTATTTCCCCTAAGCAAGGCTATTTTCAAGGAAATAACATGTGGGGATAAAATATGTTGGTATAAGTTGTACACTTTGGTGTTTCCCTAATAGGGGAAAAGCTATGGACTTGGACAAAAATGTGTGAATTGGATGGTGCCCCTAAGCAAGGATATATGTAAATGGAATGTCACACCCCTAATGGCTATGGAATGGATTGAAACCATTAATGTATTTTCACTAGTAGGGCACATCAAGGATTCGTGAATAGGTTCTAGATAGGTCCAATGTTTTTTAAAATTTTGGGACTTTATATCTCTCTAGGAGATTGTAATCCATTTTATCTATATTTTTAGGCTTTTGAAAAATTTAAAATGTTTTTTTAATTTTTTGGGGTATCTTAACTCATTAGAGATTGACAAGATACATCTCATACAATGGTGAGAGCATGGGATTATAATATCTCAAAAAATAATGAGAGTGTGGTAAAGGGGTGATTGAGTTGACCTCAATGTCAATTGAGCACTGTCTACATAGTCTAAATGGATCTCAAGTCACTATAATCTACCTATATTAAATGCATCTGACTAAGTACCAAAAAGTTTTAGGCATAAACAAATGTTAAGGTAAATGCTAATAATAATGTCAAGGTGATGTGGCAATGCATGTTAAAGGTGTTGTCCCTAATTTTCTCATAGGTGGTTATAATTAAGAAATAATGGGAAAATGTTAGTGGCACTAATTTTCCCATAGGTGATTATAATTATTAAAATAAGGTAGAACACTCAGTTTTATAAATGTGGATATAATCAGTGGCACTAGTTAAGCATAATAACAAATACAATTACTAGATCTAATATTATACTACCATTCAAACATGCAATTCTAAAACAAATGCTAGATTAAATGTATCATCAAACACTAAATGTCCCTAATGAAAAAATAAATCATAACCAAGGCCAAATGTGATAGGTGGGTTTAGGTAAAAATAACTAGCTAACAAAGGCTTAATGGCATGGTGGAAACATTATAACGTATAATATGATGCAAATAATTATATATTCTTGCAAACGGGATAATCGAGAAGAACTCAATGTGAAATGAGTGATGAACCCAAAATATGGCTAATTATTGACATGAAATTTCCTTTATTTCATCTCTATAAGGATATAATCTTATGAAAATCATAGACCTTTAGCTAACTATTACATGGAAAATAACTACTTTATCTCATTTATGTCAAATCAAAGGTTGAGTTATCATTTTGTCATTTATACCTAACAAGTAGCATGTTTTAGTGTTTTGGTTTTCAATAATATATAGGAAGGATGGTAAAAATAAAATTTTAGAGAAGTTATAATTTTAACCTTAGTTTCTTGAAACTATAGACTCACTCATCCAACATATACAAACTCTAAACATTTATTTCTATAGACTTTGTAGATCTGAGATTTGGGAGATATGGGAGTTGTAGGAAAGAAGGATGGCTATAGCTAGAATCACATCAATGAAATATTTTCCTCCTATTTTAAATGATTCAATCTTGATATATTTTTTATATATTTGGAACTTAAAACTATTATATGGATAGTATAACTTTTTTATGATAATAGTTGGATTCTCTAGGACTATAGTCAATCTGAATCTCCTATCTTTTGGGAGCAACAAATTGACTAGTAGTTATATTTTTCATCATACTATCTTTTGTCTAAGGAATGAGTATAAATATATACATTTTCATCTAGAGTAAAAATAATAATGAATATAGTTTTACTTTTAGTTCCAATAATATTTTAAACTTTTTAGCTTTCATGAATTAATGCAAAATTATTCCAATTTTCAATACTGAGTAAACTTCATTCCTGACTCTATGAAAAGAAAGGGTTCACTCTCCTTGGAACAAATAATTATTGTATGGTATTTATATTTATGCTAAATTAATTATCCATTATTAGATAATCAATGTATTTTCAATTGTTTCATGTCTTTGTCATTCAAAAAATAGTAAATTATGGGTTTACATTTCAATAATATTTAATTTTTCTAGCAAGTGTGAGTGAAGAGCTAAATTTACATTTTTAACCAAATTATAAATTAGATTTAGATTTAAATTTTAATAAAAGTGTGAATTAGATTTAGATTTACAGTTTAAACAAGTGTGAATTAAATTTAAATTTACAATTTCAAGCAAGTGTGAAAGTTTGTTTTGATTTCAAGCAAAAGATTGAATTAGTTAGTAATCTCATCTTTCAGAAAGTGTGTGAATCAATTAGATTAGAAGAATTATTTAATTGGTAAAATTTAGATTAGAATAATCAAAATTCCCCAAGACCAACTTATAGATCTACCACCATAAACCTTATTATAGATAGCTTTGGACATCAGCCCTGGTTTGATAGACATCAGTCTAAAAGATTTATTATATGAAGAGTTGAGTGACACTCATCATTTTTGGTGCCATTGCTGGGGAAATTCTTAGGTGTTAGTAAGGTAAAAATTATTGATCTATAGTTAAAAAACATAACGCAATTAAAAATCAAATAAAGATTAATCAATTTATGTTTTGACCTAGAGATTCTAAAGGAAGGTTTCTACTAAAATACCATCCAAAAACAAAAGTTGAAAGCTCTAATTCAAAACTCCAACAAGGAAGTCATTTGACATCTTTAGCTGAGAGCCTTAAACAAGCTATGGAATCACATCTTCAGTATTCTCCTAATATATTATTTGGGACTAGAGCATTGTCTCTACCAAGTCACATAGGAATAATTCACCTAGAACATCCATTTTCAATAAGAGAGTATTTAGAGTTTGCAAAAGATTTAGAAGAAGAATTTGGAAAAGCCATCACTGAAGAGAGTTTTGAATAATTTGAAAAACCTTCAACCAAATTTCATTAGGAATATAATACTAGTTTTAAATAACCATTAGAAGAAGAAGACATGGCTCAATAACAAAACCAACAAGTTGCAGTACCAGGGAGGAATTTTTCCTTTCCCATTGTTTTAGATCCTAATGATTAAAATTCTATGAAATACATTTCTCTTGCTACTTTTCCAAATTTTTGGGGAAAAGATATAGAAGACCCTAACGAATTTCTGTCTACATTTAAGCTACTTTGTCAAACCTATGACTATGTAATGGACAATTAGAAACTAAATTTGTTTCCATCTACACTCAAAGATGCAGCCATGAGATTGTTCATGGCCCTATCGAGTAACTCCATTCACACATGGGACAAAATGGAAAATACATTTATAAACAAGTATCAAGATTATTTTAGGGTATGGGGAAGAAGGGAATATTTTTTTAAAATCAAACAAAATGATGATGAATACTTGTAAGACTATCTAAATAGATTTACATTTGTTCATAAATGGAGTAGTTACTCACTCACTGAGGAAGTCTTGAAACTTATTTTTCTCAAAGGATTAGATGAAGAAACAAGAGATTAATTCAATATAATGGGAGGAAGAGACATAAATAAACTAGGATTTCATTAGATTTCATAACTCTATACTAACTACTCTACGATAAAACTAGGGATTAGGAGAACGAGCTTAGAGAAATCTAATGAAATGGGTAAATTGAAGGAAGAATTTTCTAATCTAAATATAGACATGGTCACACTCAATACTACAATAGATGGTATTTAGGCTAAAGCCAATACAACATAACCATTGGAAATATACTATCCTAAGTGTAGGTTGAAACATGACCTTAGAGACTATCTTTAAGATAAAATAAACATTTCATCTTGTGGAATCTATGAAGGAAAAAATCATGACATAGATCATTGTACTTATCTGCCCACTTTGAAAACTTAGATGAAATCAAACGTTCAATCTAGTGAAGAGCTAAACTATATTTAGAGGCAAATATTTTTTTCACAAAACCAACACCAAGGATAATTTGCTTATAGAAATCTAGGTAACCCTTAGACATCATTGTGGAATTTTCCAATGCCTCCATCCATGTGGGAACAAACACAAATTTCATCAACTCAAATTCCATTCCAAGGACAAGAATGGATACCACCTCAACCATGGATGATGCCACCTTAACTATGGATGATGCCACAACATCCATGGGTACCCCAACAATAATCACATAAAAAATGGAATCCATAATGGAATCCTAATACACAATATAATCAACCAATAAGACCACCAAAACAACAAACTATAATTTCACCCCTATTGTCCAACATCCAGAACAAGTTAATTAGCCCCCCAATGCCTACATAACCAAAAGCCAATCTAAAGAATAAGTAGCCACAACTTATTTGTGTCAATGAAAAAGATGGCATAATGAATTTAGGAGCAATTTATTACTATGATATTTAATTAAGATCAGGGAAAACTATAAAAGAACCACCAATTCTCATTTGTAAAATACCAAATGGAATTGAAGAAACAAAAAAATATCAACTAAATAATAAAGAAATTAAAAGCAAGGAAAATTTTGATAAACACAATGCAAATGTCACTATACCAATAGTTCCTTTCCCTAAGAGAATTAAAAGAAATTAAACCAAAGAAAAATCAAATTTGATTGATGAGTTTCAAAATATGTGTATTGAGGTACCCCTACTACAATTTATTTGGGATATTTCTGAATTGAATAAAATCATTAATAATTTGTGTGTCCAGACACCT